>CM063503.1:112599267-112664267 GCA_032207245.1 Pardosa pseudoannulata
AAACTGGTCAGAATATATATTGCGTAGTATGTAGAATAGTGAAGTACCTGCTATAGTAAGAAAAATACCAGTGCATGAGTAATATTCCTATTGATTCTGAGCAAAATATTCTTTTCATAACGCAGTTGGTAATACAGGAACTATATGCCTTTTCAGTGCAAAATGTCTGATGAAATGAAAGTAACAAGAATATTTTTAAGTACTAAAATTATAACTAAATTCCATATATTTTAGGCCATTCTTTAATTTTTCTTCCATCTTCTCTATTAAAATAATTTCCAATCATGTCAAAGGCTTAAAGGTTACTTTTCTACTCTTATCTACTTAGCAACTTTTTGCATTTTATAGTTATCTCTGGTGAACAAAAATACACAAAATGAAGTCTAATGTTCAAAGTTATTCTTTGATATACCCTTTAAGCCATAAAACGAACAGGATTCCCGAAGATGCTCGGTTGCTATGCAACTAAAACTCAATTAGACATTAAGCTTTCAGACTACCCTTTTACTGTGATTTACTTAGAATCGGCTTTTACTTAGTTGTAAAAATATGCATTAATCTAAAAAAATTACAAAGTATTTTTAAATGAAGTTTAAAATTGATTTTCAATGAAGAACTTTATTTTTAGGAGATATACATTTATTTTTTACTGTAAGGGATTAGCAGATTCTAACATCAATATTTGTATTCTACTCATAGAAAATTAGATTTATTTTGGTATAGAAATACCTGTGGTATTATTACTGATATGCGAAGTTCATTTACGTAAAAATCTTAATAGATTTTAATTTTAAAGCAAAGAATAATTATGAGATTTAAATATTTTTTTCCAATACCAGTGCATATTAATTTAATTATATAAACTGTTAACAGTGCTGAAATGTCGGGAAAAAATTGAAACTTTAAATATTTAACTGTGAAAAAGACAGACATAAATAATCCTATATTTTTTCATGTTTTAATAAAATTTTTTGTTGATATTAGAAATTATAAAAGAAATTATATAATGGTCTTTTATAGTATGTATGAATAGCTTTATAATTTAAAGTATATGTGAAAGGTATGTTTTATAATATGAATAGTATGTATGAATCTTTTATAGTATGCATCAAATATTTATAGTTCCCGAATGTAAGGTATCACAAATTCTTTCCTTTTCTTTTTATATCAGCAAGATTCAGATTTATATGATAAATAATAAATAAGAAGTAAAAAAAGGATGCCGAAATTGAGCATTAAAAATCATAAAGTGTAAAAATATAGTTTTAATGATTATTATCCTAACCTTAAACTATATTTCAAAAATTTTAATTGTTTCTCATAGATTCTATATTTCTACATTTTTAATAAAAGAATATTTATTTAAATTTTTATTCTTTTGTATTCACCTGGCAGCTGTTTAAAAAAATTTCAATGTGTTTTCTAAAAAATTATGTTTTTCATTACTTTAGTTTGCAAATAAAGTGAATTTTACAATTTTTTTTAAATCTTCAAACTGTATTATGATCCTAAATGTAATATTAAGTTACAGCTTAGCTGTGGAGCCTATGTGCTGGGGTAGTGCTTAGCTACACAGGCCCGGGAATCGATAAGGGCTAGGCCATGTTGACTCAACCTTTCATCCCTTTATTGGGTAGACAAACTAAGGACCAAGCATGCTTGGGAATTAAATATTGGGGATAAGGTTGACCACCTAACCGGAATATATGCTTAGCACCATAGGGGAGTTGGTCTCGGAAATGTCCTAAAAAACTATATTAGGGAGAAATAAGTAAACTTAACCAACTATTCATGCCATGGAGGTCGATTTCTTAAGAAAACCGGAATAAAATGCTGAAAAAATGCAGATATATTGTTCTGAAATAAGATGTGAAACATAGAAAGTCAATTAGAATGATTAATTAATTGTAACTTAAAGGATTGAAGTATATTAAGTATCCTATAAGACGAAATGAGGGGAATTTTCAAAGTATTTTCTTTAAAATGATTTTACATTTGATAGGCACAAGTTGTTCAATGAAGCAACATTAAAGTTTGCACAGGAATACAAAACACTAGAGTATTCGTGAACTATCGAAGTGGCCGGGTAGGAAATTAAACATTCAAACTACTGCAGGTGGATCCACGCAATACAGAGTCTAATTTATTAATTATAGATGTTACAGCGTTAAGTATAGATGCCCACTGCTCTAATATCTGTATATGAATTATTTTTATTTTTAGGGAACTTCAGTGATTATTTCATTTTAAATGAGAATTAAAAGATTACAACTCCTCTCCTAACCTATATTTTTTTAATGGTTGGCTTCTTATCTATTATTGTCTCTTATTATAGATAAGAACAATGTGTTCATTTGATTTTGGATGTCCTCTATTAAGGTAGATATGACCGAGTAGATGTTAACAATTTTGTTGACATACTTGTGTATTAGTATTTAAATTGAATAAAAATTAAATTTTAAATAAGAAAGTATGAAATTAAAAAAAAGGAATATTGCAACTTTATAATTATTAAAAATACAAACCTTACCAGGATAAATCATAAATATAATATTTTACAGATAAATTCAATAGCGGAAAAAATATATGTGGATACATACAAAAAAATTAAACGACCCCTTAATAAATAAATAAATAAATAAATAAATAAATAAATATATATATATATATATATATATATATATATATATATATATATATATATATATATATATATATATATATATATATATATATATATATATATATATATATATATATATATATATATATATATATATATATATATATATATATATATATATATATATATATATATAAATACACATCATATACTTACTTTTAAATCCAATATTCCAATAATGTATCCAAGAAGAAAAGTAACTGATAATTGTCATCATCAAAGAAATTTCTGGAACTTTTATTTCCTAGAACAAAAATCAATTTCTCCAAACTTTACAGTTAAAATATGGTCCTTAACCATTGTTAGATACGTCACATAGTGCCCTACATTAAATGCGAAGACAGATGTGGATGAGCTTTGATGTCTGATTTAAAATATAAACACTGATGTACCATAAGAGAATGTTTTCACGCTAAGATATTCGTAGCACAGAAGATATTAATTAAAAACAAAAATTAATATCTAATGAAAAATAACTGTAATTATAGTCAAGAAATAACGCTACACGTTATTAAGTTTTTAATTAATATTATTTGAAATAACTGTAATTTTGGAATTTACATGATCAAAATGGATTCATCGGTCAGCTGATCATGACACGATAGCACACATCAACATGACACACATGATGACATATATGATCACGCATGTGATCATGACATACATCCGCAGACATATTTATTCCCTATCGAATTTTAGTAGTGTATATATATGTGTAAGTTATGGTGTAAGTTATGGAGTATGTAACTTATGGAGTGATAATACTTCTAACAGTGAGTTCGTTATTGATGCTAACTCAACATTAAAAATGAATATGCTTCATAATTAAAAAATATTTTTGTTTTAGTTAGTATCTTTATGATTAATTTCACTGTCAGAATTTAAATGGATTAATAGGGTTTACTTAATTATTTTCTATCAGTGTTTTTAACTCATTTCTAGGTTCAGGGTTTCGTGAGAAGATAGTCTTACATAGATAGATGTTATCAGGTTTTAACTCGGTAGATAATAAGAGAAAACAGGTATAATACTATCAATTGTAGTATTATACCTGTTGTTTAACTGTGGTCATAATGGTATAATACTACTTAAACATATTTTAGGCATAATTTTTACAAAATCATTTAAAAATTTAAATTTTCTTAGAATTTGCTTCGGATACCCTCTTTGCCTTCGTGACAAAAACTCTGCTGAAAAATATATGACGCTAAACATGTTCTGTACATCCCTTTCAAGATATATCCTTTAGTATTTTTCTGTTCACCAAAACGTCCAATTTCAAAGCTTATGTTTGTTTTTGGCAGTACAGTGAGTATATTTAAGTGGTTAGAAATCCCAATTTTATTAGTCAATCATTATTTACTGGTAAATTAGTTCTCAATGAAAAAAGATAGGAGAAACATATAAGTCAGACATATCTCTTTCAATAGGATTAGAAATTATATAACTTCAAAATGTTACTTATATAAAATGGTTTGAAGGAAACTATTGTGCTACTATTTTACTTTCAAAAATTGCACTGAAGATAAAGTAAAAGTATAACATAAATATTTGACACTGTTATGCTGACACATTTACTATTTTTCAATTTTATCATCTGCTGCAATGTATTTTTTATAATTTCTTTTACATTCGATTTGTAGATACGTTACTGAAAGTGCGTAAAACATTTTCATAAAATAAGAAAAATTTCTGTATGTGAAGCGAAATATCAAGAACGACAGAAGATCAATAAAAAATGTTCCATTTATTTTCCAAACATAAGACGTAAAAATAAGAATTTTCAAGCAACTCTCAGATATCAACTCTTCATGGTATCACGTCTAAAGGCAGATGTTCGGAAGAAATACTACATGCTGAGAAGTTGAAAAGAATTACTGCTTGCTCACTGTGTCTTAATTTTCTAGTAAATTGAATAATGATTTGAAAATAAGCACGTATAAGAAAAATTATATAAAAAGGATTATCTTTAGGGAAATAAGAGGTATATTTTTAATGCTGCCTGCAAGAACTAAAAAAAAGGATGAAAGGAATTGTCTTTTTAATAAAGAGTTGATAAAAAATTAGATACTCCAGAAAATATAAAAGAATCAAGGCTACCCTTGAAGAGCAAAATTCAATTGTATAATGGATTTCGAAAACTAAAAATTATATACATTTTATTAATTTTGTTATAAATTATTGTTATACTGTCTAATTCATTTTACTTTAGTTTGGTTCAAAGGCAAAGTACTTTTAACATTACGAATTTGATTTCTATTTTGTGAATATAATTTTGCATTAAATAAACTAATTTATAAACAGCCCAAGGGAGTTGTTTAAACTTCAATTTCTTGCTGCTCATTAAAATTAGAAGCATAGTATTCGATCTAAATATAATTTTTTCTTGAATATGGCTATTAAGTGTTATCATTCTAGGAAGAATATTTGTGACGGTTCCATTCACATATGTATATAACTTTACAAAGAAGCGTTTTCAAACATAAACTTTTTACAGTGATCGCTTTGGATGTGTTTCGGATGCCGAAAAACTTTACATCTTGCAGAAGAACGTCTCACTGATTATTCTTTAATTAAGTACATTAACATCATGCCGATTGTAATATATTTTGCTTTCCATTTTAAAACTAATAATTTTTCGAGCATTGTTAATACCTTTGTAAGTGCCATTTTTCTCTTTGTCTCATTGTCAAATGCTGGCCTAAGGGGTAAGGCACTGCTTTTCGATACCGAAAATACAAAGGTTTCGGTATCGAATTCCGCAAAAGACATGGATATCTGCAGTCGTTCGGAATCACAATTAAACAGTATGTCTCGGTCTCAATTGACAAATGTCGTTTTCAAAGAAATTTCTGGAACTTTTATTTTCTAGAACAAAAATCAATTTCTCCAAACCTTACAGTTAAAGTATGGTTCTTCACCCTTTTTAGATACGTCACATAGTGGCCTACATTAAATACGAAGACAGATGTTGATGAGCTTTGATGTCTGATTTAAAATATAAAATCTGATGTACCATTTTAACATCTATACTGAAGTACTTGAGTGAAATCTAGGTTGATAAAATTATTCTGAAAATATTTGGGGGTTATTTTTTGCCTGTAAAAATTTCTATAATGATTATTTATAATTGATCATGCTAAAGTTTGGCATCATTTACTTACACGTGCATACACACATATATTTATATGTAGTAAAAATAGATTTATTAAAGAATATATTTTTATCTCCAAACATTTTGAGGCACAAATCATGATCTAGCAAAAATATGTCTAGTGTTCAATATAATATATTTCTAATTCTTCTTTATCTTATAGCATATGGTAGAGAAAACACAAATTATGATTTGCGATACACTTTGAGAAACTACAGCATCAACATTTTATAGCAAGAAATATCCAACTAAAAATATTCTCTAATATTTGTCTTTGAAAGACCAACATAAAACTCCACTTACTATCGTTTGTTTTTTACTTACTATATTTTCGAATCATCTTTTACAAACGAGTGACATAATTTTTCGATTCACATCTTCTATGTGTAAAATAAAAACATATTTTAAAATAAAATGAAGTAATAAATATTTTTGATTTTGTTTGGAGAATTATAGCCAATATTTATTATCACGATTGTTAATTTAACCGGTTTTACTGGTTTAAGATAATTTGAAAGGATGAGACAATTCAGGTGAAATGTATGATAGAAACGGAGTGATTTCTGTACCGAAAAGCAGTACTCTGTAAGTGTACATGTGAGCCGTTAGCGTTTTTAGAACTGACGGCACTCTCTTACAAATTTCGAATTGCTTTCAGGATAAATAGAAAAGTACAATATCTATACTCTATGAACATTGGTTGAGGTTTAAGGACACAAGGTCTAAGAAAGGATATACTGCGCCAGAGAAGAAAAAAACTGAAATAAAAACGGGACGTACCACAACATTAAATGATGAAATCAAAGAAGTTAAAGTGAAAACGTAGATAAAACGAGACGAGGATTTTCAAATAGATAAGGATTCAAAAGAAGATAATATTAAATAAACATGTTGATGTGCTTTAAAGAGTAAAACATATTTGGATGAAGAGATTCACCCCCAAAAGTTCGTTTAGCCCTAGATGTAGATTGCTGAAGAAATTTTAAAATCATGTAAAAGGTGTACAAGAAGTGAAAAAATGATGAATGGTGATATTAATATTATAATTATAAAAAAAATTTGGTGGAGGTTCCTCTAAGAATAATTCATTATGAGAGAATCTACTGTGGTCGATACAGAGACTCGTAAAATAATATCTAATTTGTGATGAGGGAGCTAACAACTTATGAGGTGAGTAATGGTCTGAGGTTTGTTCTCAGTTTGTGTTCCAATCAACACTGAAGAAGTTCTTTGTTGTCACAGTAATGACCTTTTATTTATCATTGCAGGGCAAGAGTACATTGTATCGGTCAGTTTTATATTTGACACAACTTCTTTATCGTTTGGACCTACATTACTGCAAACTCACGAGATAATACCAATATGGAAACTACGACTTTTAAGCTTTGTGTATATTTTTGTGATGAGGTAAACGTAGCTGAGTATTAGAGCTATATTTGAGATAATCTCCAACACTTAAAGTGTCAGAGTAGAGTGTAATGTTTCTTATTTCTGGTGAAAATGTATTTTAGAACTTCTTATATTTGGCGATGAGTTATGCCGCAAAAGGAGAGAAGACTGTAGCTGCAAGCACCTGAGTTACCCAAAGAGGTCAAGTCAAAATATTGCCGCATTTAGAGCCATCAGTGTAAGGTCTTGAACATTATAGAGTGTAAAGTGTCATAGTGCCATATGCCGATAACGCAAAGCATGGTACATTCAATGCGCACTCGGATTTTTGGAGTTTTATATTTTGGGGTTTAGGTTTGGGAAATTTTTTTACTACAGTTTTTTCTAAGACAATTTTCCTAAGTTTCCCCTAAGCTGGTGTGCGTTCAGTATGTTCTCAAATGGTACGGCTAAATACTGTAATCTGTGATGCTCTTATTTAAACTAATCATGATTCGTCTAACGTGTATTTCCATAATTCTCTTCTATATCTGCATCTATATCTGCATATTCGGAATGATATATCGTTCCCGAAATGCCCCAGCTGCCCCCTATCAGGTTTCATTTCATATTTTCGGGTATTAGTTTCTGTGTATATCTTGTTTGTTTCGATATGACAGACCAGCATGTTAAGTCTGTCTCTATATTATATATATATATATATATATATATATATATATATATATATATATATATATATATATATATATATGTAAATTGAACTATTCGTACAGTTTTTAAAAACGAATTTTTTTTGTATATAATTTTACTATATAAGAAATATAGTACAGTCACTCTTATTTTAAACACTTTATTTTAAGTGTTTGAGCAATGTTTCAATGCGAGTTTTATTGGTTTGCAATCAATTGCAGAATATGTAGTTAAATTAATTATCCCTTTTTCTAAGTATTTATTGTTTGATAAAGGGTACTAGTAGGAAAGACCAAAAAACATTTTCATTTAAATCAATTTTATATCCATTAGCAGTGATCTCTTTTAGTATTGTTAAAAAGTAAAAGTAAACTGCCCTAAAAATTTCCCCAAAGATTCAGATCATTAAGTTTATTCATACATCAGTATTCTCATTACTTTTCAAGATAATCGTAATTCATTTTTTTGTTCATTTGAAGTCCATCTAAAAACTGCAGAAATGTTTTGATTTCTATTTAGTTACTCAAATATCATCTTTGCTTTTCAATTATGTTCCGAATATGCACTCTTGCAGTGAAATAGAAACTTATACCGGGAATTTAATTGCCTTTTAAGTGCACTAAATTTTGAAAAAAATTGCTGCGAAAATGTGGCTATGCGAAATATGTTACTTTAGAAATAATCATTAATTTTTGAGAGTCCTTTTGTGGGAATTATTATATAACGATAAGGTTGTTGAAGTTGAATGTTTCCTCATAAAGGATCGAAAATTCCTCAACTCTCGAAAGTTTCAAAGAAAGAATGTCCATTTATTATTTATAGTCAAATATAGCATCTTTAGTATCATCAAAATATTTATGTATTTAATTATCTTTATATGCTAAATAATTTCCTGCATTTGGCTGTTCTTTTTCAATTTTTCATTAACCATAAAAGTTACGGGAGTTCAGGGCATTAAATTCTAGATAGAAATCAATCTTTTAAAGTGGGATAGCCTTTATAAGTTCATTTACTTTCTTTATAATCAATTTGAGTTGAAATATATTGCTACTATAAATAGAGTTAATTGTGGTTTTATGGTATTAATTATTAGTTCCACTTTGGCTTTATTAATTTTTCTCCATCCGTAGCCTATTATTTTAAAATATACCACATCTTTAACATTTCGGAGTAAATATTAGTTTATTACCGTAAAATTTAGTCAAAATACTGTAATAAAATGTAATAATACAAAAAGTATACATTTTACCGTTTTAAAAAGGAAATGATAATCCATTTAAGAACGAAATTGGTAGACGGATTTAGATTTTGAAGTATATTTTTATGAACTAATATTTATTTTGAATACTATAAATAAAATATTCTCTAATTTTCAAAGGGCTGTGACAAATAAGCATTAAAAGTGACTTAAAATTTAATAACACATATTTTCTTTAAAAATATTTAAACTGATTATATGCAATAATTGTATTACATATATTTTAATAGTTACATAAATAAATGGTTGAATAGGATGAATATTAAAAAAATCACATTTGATTCTTATTTTTAATTACATTCCATATTTCAGTGCGGGAAGAATATTGAATTTATAATAAAATTTCACCTAATCATTAGTCCATTGTCACCTTGTTTAATCAGCTTTACAAATCATTTAAAATTAAATAATGCAAATACCGGTATTGTAAGATGCTTAATGTATAGTTTTTTTGGTTATGATGCTTGTGGGTGCTACAAACTTGTACTAGAAATTATATATTTTGAATTTTAGACGAATTATTTTCAACAATGTTTATTTAAAACCAATAAGTTTTCAACTATATTTTTCATGCTAAATTAACCAGAGATTTAACTTTTTAATTATACTGGTCTTTATAATCCACAACAATTTATGTAGAACAAATTTTTAACTAATGTTTTACAGTATTTACTTTTTTGAAATGTCTGAGATGTAATGGTTGCTTAGTTCTGATAAAGACACTTCGGATTTTATTTTATCTGCATTAGCAATAATCCCTGTGATTAATCGTTAAAAAGTAAAAGTACAATTCTCTGAGGAAACTTAAAAGCGAGCCACACCATTAAATTTATTCATGCATTTAAATTTTTGTTATTTTTCAAAATAAACGACAGAAATTATTTTTGTCCCTTTTCAAGTCCATCTGCAATTTTCAGAAATGATTTCAATTAGAATTTGGAAAACAGATTCAGGATTGATCTTTTATTTTCAATTCCGCTATAAAAACACTTTTCTTGTAAAATGCCATCTAGTGTTTTGAATTTAATGAGCTTTTAAGCGATGTAACTTAAAAGAAATTACGACAAAAAATTAGCTACAGGAAAAAGATTTTCTCTGTAATTATTTATTGTTGAAAGAACTTTTGGGGGAATTATTTTATAACAATAATTCGAAGTTTAATATTTCTTTATAAAATATAGCAAGTATCTTAAAACGCTGGATATTTCTAAGCTACTACTCTATTTATTCCGAATTAAATACTAGATTTTAAACATCACTTAATAAGCGTATTTATTTAACACTCTTGAGCAATACATAGCTTGCATAAGCAATATAGTTGGAAGTACTTCGAAATACTAAATTCTATAAAAATATAACTTTTACATTTTTAACTTAAATAATTATACAAAGTAATTAATATAATAAAATGTAAGTCATATGAGTTTGGGATAGTTACTTAAGGAGGTATTTCCTTTTTCTTCTATACTAAATGTGTGTGACAAGTAATTTAAGATAATTTTTATTATAACAATCTTATCTCGGAATTGACAACTTCAAATCTATGTATGGAGGCAAGATGTGATTGTAACTAGTCATCGTAATAGTCACACATTTTACTCATCGTCATATTTTGGTTGGTGAACCTGTTCCCATCTGTCATAACTGTAAAGTTATGATCTAAATAATAGTAGTCATAACTGTAAAGTTAGAGTAATGAGTGCTAATCGCATTCCAGTTAAGTGTTCAAATTTCAAAAAATATCATAGATTTTTTTTCAATGCTAGTAACATTAACTTGATTGATTTGGTATGTACTTCATTTCATTTTCTTCTTTTTTTTTTCCAAATATTAGTTTTCATCCATACATTTGATTATCTTTAAAGCTGTACTTTTCTCTATCGTTTCTTTTTCCAATTGTATTTATTTCAACTTCCATGGTTCTCCTTTCTTATAATTTCCCAGTTTTGAATAAATTTTTCCTTATTAATCTATTATATTTTATATTTGTAATTATTAATCTTATACATGGTATTATATGTCCCGAGTGAATACTGTGTCAACAAAACTCAAACCACCATAAAATTAAACCAATGTATTTTAAATAATGCCTTATGAGTATAAGTTAGCTTACGATATTTCAATTTTATCGTTTTAAAATGTGTTCTGTCTACGAACATTTTAGGTATAATACTATCTTGATTCAGATGAAGTACTTTAATATTTCACTTTACTTGCATTAACCAATATATCTAGGTATTCGTTAAAAAGTAAGAGCAAGATATTTTGAGAATATGTTAGAAACAATCACGCCATTAAACTTTTCAATAGTCTAGATTCTCAGCATCTTTCAAAATAATTGATAGAAATTCATTATTTTCTTTTTGAAGGCCAGGGACAAATTACAGAAATGGTATCAAATAAATTCATAAACGTAGTTTCGGGTCTCCTCTTTGTTCATCAATTAGGTTCTAAATATATAGTTTTCTACTGAAATGTCAGTTTGTATTAAGAGTTTAATAAACTCGTTAAAAATACGGAAGAATGATTGTGAGAAAAAGGTATTTTGAAAAAATATTTATTCTTGGGAAACCTTTTGTGGGAATTATTTAAGAAAAATAATTTGATATCCAGTGTTATCATATAAAAGATTGAAAGTTTCTAAAAATGGTTGAAAGTTACAAATCAACTACTATCTTATTTATTTAGGATTAAGCATTGAATGTTTAACTTCTCTGAAATAGAGTATGCAGTTAATTACATCTTACTAAATTTTTATATAATTTGTTATTTTGTGTCAGAAGCTATGAACATTAAAATTACCCAAGTCACAAAGTTTTAGAAAATATATATAAAATTTTTGTAGTGTAAAAAAAGTTCTTTGAGCGGTATTTTGACAAACACTGTCAATAAATTAAACCAACATATTTTATTCACTAAAAAAGATAACATGTATTTCAATATAACTTGCTGTTCATGAGTTAAATTTAGAGTTAAGTTTCAAATTTAAAAACTAAATATCATGTTTTGAAAATTATTATTAAGTAAACTAGTTATTAAGATAATACTTACAAGGTAAAATATTAATAATAAATATGCATTAAAAATAAAGTTGTGAATCCCAAGCATTTAACTAAATTTTAGGTAAAAATTTGCTTACTAATGCGAAAAAGAAGATAATCTTCAGTGAAAATAAATTTTAATTTTTAGGGCACCAACATATTTTTATGACTTAATGAATTGATGGAATACATATTGCTTAAATTACAGGCTAATTATGATGTAATAATCTGATGAGATTTATATAATTTTAATATACTATAATACCATGAGACTTTATTTACGAAATAATTTAAAAACACATTCGTATCTAATAAAGCAACATAGATAATATGGATTTTAATTATTGACTATAATAACTTAAATGCACAGCAGCTTCTAGTAAAGAACATATATTTAAAAATTGAATCAGAAAGTTGAAGTTTGTAGTTTCAGGAGCTTTCAGAAAGATTTCTTTTTTGCATCAAATATTTTAAAGAAAAATATCTTTAAAATATTTCTCAACTAAAAAAAGCTAGGAAAATACAGAGTAAAATGTACCCTGTGCCCATAAATAAAGAGGAAATTGAAATATTACAAAACTTAAAGAAAGATACCAGATGTGTTAAACGATCTCCCTTATTTTCCTCTGAAGGCGTATTTTGTAGTTTATTCTATTAGGTATGTTAATGCGCTTATTCAGAAATACATTTCTGAATAATTTATTATTTTTATAAACCTTTTATAGGACAGCTCTCTCTCTTTTCCTTTCATTATATATATATATATATATATATATATATATATATATATATATATATATATATATATATATATATATATATATATATATACACACATATATATATATACATATATATATATATATATATGTATATGTATATATATGCATGTGTGTGTGTGTACATATGTCAGGTTTGGAAATGGGGTTTTAAAAATTAAGGGAGTTATATTCATTTCTCAAGAAGAGAGAGACGTACCTTCGGATGGATGTCATAGTGAAAAAAGCCAATTATGGAAGAATATCAGGAAGAAATGGTTTACGCAAGTTTTTGGTGCACTTTCAGTCGGAAGCTGGGCTGGGTAACACCCTCACGTTAGTCGACGATGTAATTAAACAAAAGATTTTTTGAATTTAATAAATCATGATTTAAAAGAATAGGAGACTTGTGATTATTTGCCTACAATATGGACTCTGAGGTATATATATATGTGTGTATATGTGTGTATACATATGTATACATATGGATAGATATATATATAACCTGGGATTATCAAAATAATGGTAATACCCGATATTTATATGGAATCTTTTATTGATATGGTGTAGGAAGACCTCTAGAATATAATACGACTTGGTTTTGCCTGGAAATCGAATCATATAAGTTCTGAAGTTTGGTTAGACGGTTTGGTTAGAGTATATCAGTTCCGGACTCTAAAATAAATTACGACGGTTTCGCCATATTGAATTTTGGAGTTTGTTGGTTGGATGAGGGTTATAATGACAAAAGGTCCAAGAAAGGACAATCTGTATCGGACAAGAAAAATAGGAATACGTACATTAAGTACAACAACCGTAGATCTAAAAAGTTAGAGAAAAACGTGGATAAAATATAGATTAATCTAGATAAGGATAAAAAAAAGAATATTGTAAATTAAAACTATTGATGCACTTTGAGAGGGCAAAGAGTTTTGGGCGAGGAATTTCACACAAAAGTGTCTTGAACCTAGGATGTCTTTTGTTAAAATATATTCTTTAAAAACGTGTAAAAGTGATGAAGAATATTAAAATAATTGTAACAGTTAGAGTAGTTAGAGTAGCATTACTATGACAACATTTTGGAGAAAGTTCTGCAAGGAGTAAGTGATTACATGTGAGTCTACCGTGGACAGTACAGAGACGCATCAAAATGATATCCAGTTTGCGATGCGTAAAAACTGGACAGATTGTGATTAATGGTCTGATGAGATGAAATGTGTTCTCAGTTATAATTTTTCAATCAGAATTTAGTAGTATGATCTAGTCAAATTATGGCCTTCATTATATCATTGTGGGGTATGGGTTCAATGCAAGGCAAAGTTGCATGTATGGCTAAAATACCCACTTCATTGGCTAGGATACCAACGTGACTGAGGTTCAAACAGAGGGGAATATGAAACCGCAAAGGGCGCTATTTGTATTATTGTGTAAAGAGGGAAACAGTGTTTAAAAAGTCAGTAAATGATGTTATGTTTCTTATTACAAGTGGAGATATATTCTAAAGCCACATAAATAGTGATAATTTCAGCCGTGAAGATGGAAGAAACAGATATAAAGCTTTAACTGCTAGCACATGATAGCCCCAATAGGCCAAGCCAAGTTTCTGCATTTTGGGCTACCAATTTGGACATGATCATAGTTAGAATATATTTCTTTGTGGAAGCAGAAAAATTGACGGTTGATATGATTATCAGGGCTTTCCTTAATGAAGCCTTTATTTTATGTTATATAAAATAATACTGATACATCGGTTTTAGTGTGTGACATTAAAAAAAACATCGTTGGCACTCACTGAAGCACCTCTTTATTTTCACCCCATGATAATACTTATTTCGTGGACAAACAATAAATTTCGCTGTTTGTTACCTCTCGAGCTATCAGTTCTTGCACTACCTTCTCCTTCATCTATGTTCATATAGAATTGTATGATAAATGGATGGAAAATGTAGAGGGTTTTCGCAATTTGTTTATTACAGAGTATTTTTATTTCTTGCAGACTCACCCTGCTTTTTGGCATTATTGTGGCATTGTCTTACATGCCAATTTTGTTATGATTTATTTTATTTTTTGGGATGCCACCTGTGCCTTTCTAGAACGTTATCTACTGAGTGAGAATAATATTGATGTCCGATATTATATGACGACTGGTTTTCAAGTACTGAATGTGTATTTAATTAATACAGTACTTTTTAACAACACTTTAACCTTGAATATTTGCACAATTTAGATACTACATGTATTAATCAACAGAATAAAGAAATTCTTTTATCTAGCTTTCTTTTTTGAGAGGTTTTATATTCTATCAAACCGTAACATTCTCCAAAACACGTTTATAAAAATGTAAAATGTCTTTCCAAGCCGGATTTGTCAATACTGATTATCGTAAGTAGTAAAATGTTGCTTTAGAATAATGAAAAATAGTTTTTGAGAAAGAATGGGTGTTAAAAAGGCAAGAAATTCTAAACACTTCAAGTTAAAAAGTTATGAAATAGCAAACAAGCTGATGCAATTTTTTTATTTGCAAGTTGCTGCTAAAATTTATTATATTTTGTTAATTTTTTCTTAAGCAATATAAATATTTCGTTTCATCAATAATATAATTTGACAGAAACATGCTTAAATCTTTCCACTAAGATATGTAATTTTTTTATACAATAAGATAAGTCGAATGAAAATCTATGCCCATAAATTACTATGTAAAAAATGACTTACAATTTTCTCGATTATTTATGCTAGTTGTTTAAAAAGGATATATTTACACCCTTAATATTTATTTAACTAAAGACTACACCAGGGTACTTTTTAAAATAAAACTTTATAATTAAACATTGTCTTTTGTGAACAAACCTTCTCAACAAACATCTTGCGATTGTGTAATAAAATTGATCAAACTGTAATCTTATTTTAACTACAATGCTTTTTCTTTTTAGCCAATGCATTGTGTTTATTATTTTGCTGTTTAAAAGATACTCTGTACTAAATAAAAGTATTTTATTATAATAATGTGTACAGTCACAACACACACACAAAAAAAGACTTTCCATTCAAGAGAGATAAAAACAAATAATGTTTCATTCATCCAAATTAAATTTTAAAACGAATAACAAAGACGTAATCGGAGTTAATAATATTACATCATTGTTTAATATTCCCTCATTTTCCTAATCTATTGAAAAATAAAATTTTAATATTTTTTTTGTAATTTCGGAAATATAGTATACAATCTGTAATTATCCATTATAGCCTAAACTAATGATCCCACAGAAAATTCCAGTTAATCATAGAGGATGGTAAAGTGTGAATGAAGCTTCTGATTTAATGCTTCATATCAGTCAGTTCACTTTGTTGGATCGTTTTGCCCTGGTCTTCTACGCGAATACAAGAATAATGGTTAAAATAAAGGTTAAGATTTAATACAATGGAAAAATTTAAACAAAATTCTAAAAGTTTAAATCTAATAATTAACGTAATGTGGACTGTTTCTATAAAATTTGAAATAAAATATTTATCAATTAGGATTTCTTTCATAAAGTTTTATTATAACAATATAAAATTTATAAAATAAATAAAGTACTTGGAAATGGTATTAGAAAGTAAACTAAACTGTTTGAGACATTGGAACGAAATTAAAAATGCAATAATAAATACCTGCAGGATAGGAAATATATACTGGGCAAGAAAACAGAGATTCTTAAACGTTGTTAAGGTCATGTTTTAAAAAAAAGTTTCTAACTATAATTAACTAAAACTTGTTTTTCGCAGGTAAATCACCAGAGGAATTGCAAATTAAATACGATTCAAAGGAGCATTTAGTAAAAATCTTAAATTGTTACACATTTGTTTCTAATCTCTCTTTAAATATTTAATCAGAAACTGCCGATTTCATACCGATTCAATTAAAATTTTAGGTTTTTACTAAAATATATAACATTAAGATGAAACAAGTTTGATAATCATGTAATAAAAAAAGGAGTAATGGTATGAAAAATCTCAGAAAACGTCTAGAAACCCAAATATAAAATATGAACTTTTGAAATGGATGAATAATTTCCAAACAATAATTTTCTTTCATTAAGAATAATTCTATTTAAGAATAATTTATTGAAAGAATAATTTCTTTGGATAATATATAGAGATGGTAGCCAATCGGACATGAAGACTGTAAATCTTGGTAGTCAACCGAAATTTGGCATTGGTGGGTGTAAAGTAAAAACAATAATTGATAGGAAAAATTTTTATTTTCAAAATTTTAACTCAATTTTTCAGACCGAAAGTTTATCAGATCGAGCCAGAAATATCCTAATAGTTTATTAATTTTAACCAATTTTAACAATTTAATTGTTTAGGACTGTAATATTGGTGACAGTATTATGTATGTTAAAGATTTTTAATTGGGGAAAACTATATAGCCATAACCAATTAAGGAATTACTATTCATTATTAAATTATGATATTTAGATATACATATCTTGTCAAGAGAAAGGAATATTGGGAAGATTAATTCATTATGGGAAACAAATGGTCCTGAAAAGTTTATTTTACAGAATCTGAGTTCGTTGTGTATAACACGAATTTCAGTATTTCAAGTTATCTATATCGACAATCGAAATGTTATGTAAAATTAAAAGTTTATATTTTTCTGTGCGTCAAGACTCTGTATTTCTACACTAATGATCCGTTCCGTATATTGCCCGAAGATAATGTATTTTTTTATAAATTTTCATTGAATTTTAAATCTTGACAAATTCTTCTGAATTCGCCAAAGGATCTATATATTCCCTTATTAAGTACATGTACATGAAATTTCTTTCATTGTGTAAATCCTACAAAAATATTTATGACTCTGAATCATTTGGCAATAAACATAAACAGGAATAATTCCTACATTTTTCGGATATCTAAAATTAAATCATATAATAAGATGGCGAGTCATTTGGAACGGGAAAAATGAAAATGTATCTATTGTCTTATCAAGAACAGAGCATTAAAGATTGCATACTTAGTTCAAACTTAATACACTTCTATAGAAGGCGATTTGATTATTCATATATTGAAACAAACAAATATACAAAACTCGGGTAAATCCTTAACGAGAACTGTAATTTTTGATTATTTTTCATATAAGGTATGCAAATCGGATTAATTAAATATATCCCTGAGCTAATTTTCTATGCAAATGGCAATCAATGAGAGGATTATTTTGAAGTCTTGATTTCATTACGTGAAGACTAAAATTCTGTTTTCATGAATATTAAGAAAAATCACAATCGTATTTTTTTCGAAGCGTAATCTTTTTATAACGCTAGAATTTCTCTTAAATAACAATTCTACTTCATTTGAATGATTTATTTATCCGAAATATTCTGTGGTTAAGATTTATATCTAAAAATTCAAACCTTTGTAAGCAAAGTTTATAAATATTTTTCACTATAGAAAGGGATTTTTAGAGGTATTTATTATATTATAACATAGCTTATCATCCCATTTATCAAAAAATTTACCACAGCATTCCAGAGGCATATGCTAACAATATCAATATCTATATTAAGATATATTGAGAAATTTATTAATAATTTGGAAAGAAATTTGTAAGTGATCCATCTCTCCTCACCATTCAATGCTATATGATCAATAGGGATTACTTAAGTTTGAAAGTAGAATGTGAGAAACCACTATTAACAAATATTGAATTAATAGTAAGTAAATAAATCTTGTCCTTTGCAATTAATTCATTTAATGCTATTTTATTGGTCTTTACTAGATATTATTCTACTTGTCTTTAGGATATAAAAGGTAGCGTTATCTAACGGAAAGAAAAGTTCTGATTCAACGTCGAACAACGTCTGGTAAACGTCGAACGATATTACGAATGATAGAGCGCTGCTCTAGTCCGGAGTTCCCGGGTTCGAGTATCTGGCATGGAAATTGATAGCCATTCAAAATCGGCTTTAAGCAGTAGGCTCCGGTATCATTATCCCTCGTAAGTAAAACAGTACACCTTAGCGTTTCAAACTAGATGTTAAATATTAAAGAGTTAACTTTATTACCGGTGTTTGAAGCCCATGAAATAATATAGATTATAGTAAAATTATAATTATAAAATATATTTGTATTGCATTATTAAAATTAAATAGTTGACAATAATTATCCTTATTAATATTAGCTATTAACAATCGTATTTCTTACATATTATATATTGAAAAATTTCTGCGAGAGAATTTCTTGAATATTTAATACACAAAAAGGAAACTACGCCCACATGTAGATATAAATATAAAGTCAAAGACTTTATAATCATAACATATTTAATATTTATGTAATGCAAATTATTTTTATAAAAATAATTATAAATATTATTAATGTAAAAAATGAATTATTTTTGTTAGTTGCGGCAAAAAATTTTAATTACACGAAAATTGCTACAATATCTTCCAAATTCCGTATAGAAATAGATTAGGCAGACCTATATCTTACTTTGACTTTACCTCTAGTACCAGTCACAAAAACAGTTGATTGGTATGGTTTATTATCATAAGGACACATAGGATAAAAATATTATTAGATGATCTATAAATCAACGTACGACTTAAGTAGTATACTATAATGTGACTCACCTAATTTGTAATTTTAACTAATTTGAAAAACTAAAAAATTATTACAAACCAGGTAGAATAACCTTCGTATTCATCACTACAAATATGATATCACTTGCTCAAGAATTTTTCAATTGACTCAAGAATTATTTTATAAGACCAAATTAGCTTTTCGTTTTATTAATTAGGGTTTTACATCTCCGTTATTTATATTTTATATTTAAGATATTTTCATACAGTGACTTTAATAAAATATTTAAATGAAATTTCTGAGAAATTATTCTTCTGTGTTATTTTGGTTTTCAGTAAATATTTTTTTTTTACTGCAAATATTTCTCAAATTATTTTTTAGTGATACTGAAATGAAATTTTCTCAAAATACCTCGTATATTTCTAATTATGTTATAAGCCGAATTCTCTTCTGATTTACTGATTTAATTAAAATATTTTCCCCGAATCAAGTTCATTTTTCCTTAAAAGAAAAATTTAGAATTTATTGAAACTTTTGAATAGTTAGATAACTTTTAACTTGTTGCAACTCTTTTAGACAATATTACAGGTACATATTTTAAATATATCTTGTAAAATTTTAATGAAATATATTCATTAGTATTTAATATAGGGGGGCTAAAATAATAGGAAAATTTCACTACATGATTCTAAAAAATTTTACCGTTAAAAAATTTAATTATAATTTCTCTTCAAATCGTAGTCTTGCAGTAAGTAAAGCATAGTATTTTCATTAAAATTTTAAAAATTAAAAAGTTTATAAACGATTATATGCATACATTAAAGATGTTAGAAAAATAACAATTTTAAGTGATAGTTTTTTCTTTTGGAATTTAGGTACACACACACACACACACACACACACACACATATATATATATATATATATATATATATATATTTATATATTTAAATATATATATAAATATATATATAAATATATATATATATATAAATATACATATATATACATATATATATATATATATATATATATATATATATATATATATATATATATATATATATATATATATTATATATATATATATATATATATATATATATATATATATATATATATATATATATATATATATATAATATATATATATATATATATATATATATATATATATATATATATATATATATATATATATATATATATATATATATATATATATATATATATATATATATATATATATATATATATATATATATATATATATATATATATATATATATATATATATATATATATATATATATATATATATATATATATATATATATATATATATATATATATATATATATATATATATATATATATATATATATATATATATATCAAAAAACAATTGTCGTCTTAATTCGAAAATTATTTTGATTTATCTTAAATGTATATACCGACTTTATGTATGGTAGTTTATTTCCTTGTGTAATATTGATTTGTATGAGGGTAAAAATCCAACTCAAGGACCTGCGTAATATGTTTCTCTGGATACAATAAATGTTTAAAGTATGTGTGAGCACAAGTAACTATTCTTCTTGACATAAAAGGAATAACAGCTAAAGAATATAACTAACTTGTAAACGTGGTTTACAAATTCTTAAAGCTTTTCTGTTCCTAGAAATGAACATTTTTTGTATGCACTTACATATTTATCTGAATTGCAGAATAAAGATATTGAATACTTTAAGTTTTAAGCGCAAGAATTCAGAAACTATATTATGAATAATGCTTAAATAGTTTCACATTTAAAATGACTTCTTTCTACATTTAAGCGAGAGAGATAGTATTTGCCAATCTATATTATTAAAACAGATATTTATTTCTTTTTTGCAGTTTCTTTAATTTATTTCAGTTCATGGTAGAAGGCTTATTCTAACTGGCAGTTCTTTAATCTTTTTTACTTCTTTTCTTGAGAAGTACACATGTAATTGTAATAATGTTTCGTTTGTTGCAATTGTATCATAGACTGCTTATTTTGGATGTGAATTCTTAGTATCTTTATTTAAAATAAGCTTGAATCTACCGGGATTTCAGTCATTATGGGGGAACTTAAAAATGCCTAACTCCATGTGTGTTTCGGGAACTTCATATGTAATCTTAACAATAGCACCAGCTTAAATTTGGATTAAAAAATATTATATTTTCTTCATCGAACGAATTAAAGTAGAACTTTTTCTGAATGAAAGGAGTCCTCTCTTTCTTGAAATTGATTTTTAGTGTCAGTTTTTACCTTTATTTCAATATTACACTAGTAAATATATCAAAAATACATTTAAAACAAATCCTTCGTTTAAATGACATTTCCTAAATTTTAAATTAAAAAAATACTAGTTTAAGCTTATATTTTTTTAACCGTGTTGACTTTTATATAAATAACCACATGATGTTAGTTCGAACTATAAAATTAACCTTGAAAATTTAAAAATCCGAAATTATCCATTTTAGTTTTGCCGAAGTTTATTAAGTAGCAATTTAAAAATTCATGCATTTAATGTTCAATAGATTGTCTATATTGCAGATATATATTTTAAAAATGTTTCATTAATATTTGGAGTTTACTGAACTTAATAAACAAATTACAACGCTTTTGTGGCAACTTAAAATCGCGCATTATTAAAAAAATTCTTATTCATATAAAAACTTAACAAATTTAATTTATTTAAGAACAATTAAAAGTTGTTTTTTTAAATTTTACTGCTATTATAAGTTTATTTAAACAGTTGAAAATAACAACCTTTTTTTTGTCGGAATTCTTTTCAAAAGTCGAGAAATATCCAAGTTACTTATGGACTCTGTAAAGTAAGTAGCTTAAAGAAGCATTATAGTGCATTTTAAAAACCTCTATGACAAAAATAAAGAGGTTTTATGCAAAACGTTGCTTGAAACAAGTAAAAAGCACATTTGAAATTTAAATTTATATAAGCCTGTGTTTGAAAGAAAACTACGTTTTCAATTTGAAAATTCTAATTTATTACTTTATAGAAATAAGGTATAACGCTTTTTTGTTTCGCCTTTGTTAAAATCTGTAAATTTTTGTTATTGAAACTTTCAGTTGTTATATAAACTTTATAATATAAAACGCTTTCAGAATAATAACTTATAGCTCACGTGTCATTTTTAATACACTAAATGATTTTGTGACATCATGAAAAGTGTATTAAATAAAGGAAAAGCTAATTAAAAGCATAATAAGTTTATGAATTGCAACAAAAGACTACGAGGATATGCCTAATTTAAAAAATTATTTTACATCACTACATTTTTATGAATACGGGGACAGAATACCGAAAATCTAGCCACTGTGAGTAACTGATGCAGAATTATATATTATCACTTACAGACTAATGCATTGTTCATGTACAAGTTGAAAACAGAAAAATCTCTACTTTTGCAGATTATAAATTTCCATGTAAATTAAAAATGCATTTGTATCACAAACTACTGCAAATTTAACATGAATCTATATAGAAGTGTTGACACTCAAGACACCCTCGGTTCTAGCTATTATATAAGCTGACTTTTCAAACATTTGACACTATCTATCATAATATTTGACCTAAATACCAAACCATCTCTAGGAAACTGAGTGCTTAGAGGGAATTTAAGATACTACAATACCAATATTCTTTTGTTTCAAAAGCATGCAAATTTAGTTCTCATGATACTACAAAATTAGTAAGCGTGTTTAGATGCATTAGCTTAGTTTCCTAATTTTTCCCTTTACCAAATAAACCCAAAAACTAAACATGAGGTAATAATGTTCCAGAATATAATTTTTTACTAAAAGTAGTTCATTTAATCTAGTAAATTATCAATAGTATATTTCTCTCATGTGGTCTTATATTTATTACGATTTTACGATGCTACCATATACATGATGTAATTTAAACTCACAAGAAACAAAAGGAAGTGCATTTTCTTTTAGCATTCCTGATCTTTTTTCCATATTTCTATATTTAGAAATATCAGCAACTTTATTTTGCATTCATTCAACATTTTAGACTCTGATAAATCGTCATAAGGGATGTCTTTGAATTGGGGATTAGTCAAATCCCCTGCGACAGTGTTAAATCCTTAGGAGAAACGAAATGGCAAGAAGATTTTTTACAAGGAAAATAAATTTATACGATTTTAAAATCAAAAACATTTTTTTCAAGAAAATACTCTTCTTTTTAAAAGCAAATTTCATCATAGAAATTACTACTTTAAATGATTAGAGATATTTTTTTATTTCTTCTTTCACTAATAATTTTTAATAACACTCAGAATACAAAAGCCGATTTAAATAGTTTGTCTTATCAGCCATATTTATTTAAGGAAAAGCAATTGTCATTTGTATGCATACATGCATGTGCATATATATTTGAGGAATGTTCTAGAGAGACTGATACTACTATGGTGGTTAGTTAATAAGTAACATTGTCTTCATTTCATGGTATACAAGTGAAAGAGTGAAAGGAAAATTTGTTGGAAACAGGCCAATTGATTAATGTATTGATTGATGCTTTATGGTAATGAATTAATGAGAGAAATATTGTGCAAGGCAAAGTATAGGAGTGAAATAATTTTAAAACTATAAAGATATAAAAAAATAAATTATAAAACAAGCAATAAAATAAAATACTTTAAGAACGGTTTAAGATAAAAATAAAAAGCGTTACAATTAAAACAGACGGTAGAGCGAAACAGACCAAAACGACGACATTACAAGTAGTCCCATGTAAGAACCACAACATAGACGTGTAAAATTTCATGTGTAACATTTAAAAATATCTGAACTACATGAGCAACAGTACCTCATAAAATATTGTGTTTTATTTTGGCCGTTAGTTACCAACACTTATTAACAGTTGCATATAGGAATGCTACGATTAGAAAAAGAAAGAGCCTTCTGTGGCATAAGCTCTTCCATAGAAGTTGATAATCATGTCACAAATCAAGTAAGACCGTTAAATAATTTCTTTCTTGGTGTAGAACCCTGTGCAACGCTATAGCCTGGATTTCAGGAGCGTGATTAGATACTGCAAAGTTATGTACAACTGTATAATTCTATTTACGCATCTCGACGAATGAAACGACACCATAGAGTTTAAATTGTTACATTTCCCCTGGGGATAGATGTTACAGTTCACCTAGGGACAGTTGTTACCATGTATAAATTTGTATTGTGTAAATCACAATTTTAAAGATTTCTATTTTTCATTTTTTGTCAGGCTGAACAATAAAACTTACTTGTAGGAGAGCCTGCGCCTCTTGTTCGTACTGCCGTCACGATTTTTGTCTTCAAGTCATGATGGTGAAATATATTTTATCGAGTGTCCCATTTATAATATCAAAGGTTTCATCATTTTCGTTCTCATAATATATTATTAAGTAACACTAATCTTACAAACATTTTTCAATTTTTAAAACTCATTGACTTCTACACACATAAGATTTTTTGCGCTATTATAATTGTACTTGGTTTTTTATTTCTATCTTATTTTTTTTTTCAATTTCTTGGTCGTTACTTTCTGTGCATTTTGCCTTTATATCTTTTCTATTGTTCATAAATATTTATTTTTCTAAATCTGTCTTAGTGTACATTAGATTGTTCTTTGTGTAGATTATTTTGTCTTCAGGACAATTAGAAATATATTTTTTTTTAATCGTACGACCTTTTCGTGGTGGCTGTGCTGACCTACCTAACAACGCAACAGTTAGTGAATACCACACCTATAGTCATAAGCGTTGAACATTACATTTTGATTAAATTGTAACTCACACCATATATGTTGTATTGCATTTCGTCTGTCATTTGTAGTCCAACTCATTAATATCAGTTATACGATAAAATTACTTTTTAATTATTTCTTTTTTCATTATGTTTGAGCTTATTGAATAATTTACTTCAAATTTTGACATTATTCTGAGCAGTGATACTTTTTTACTCCGATTTGAAAATTGAACTTTAATAATCCTTTATTCCTTTTAGAGTTATTTCTGCCTTTTTCCCTCTATAATTCTTATTTATTCTTCGAATTGTATCTTTTGACTCATTAATGTGAAATTATTTTTTTACGTTCATAGATTATGACTGTTAAATTGTACAGAATTTAAGTATTTTTGTATTGAATTCGGTATTCTATAATAGCACATCAAACTGAAACAAATAATGGTTTGCTGGAGTTTGAAGAGGCTCAACTATTACAAAGTAGGATAACAATACCTATGATATACAATTTCCTTGGATACTGTGCAAGGGGATCTTTTTAATGCTCTTAAACTATTCAATTTCTTTTAAGCCTTTGTATTAAGCATATTTGTAAAGTCACTATCTGTTATCAGGTGGTTCTAAGTTTTCAGGTGGTTTTTCATTGTACAATACAAACTTCTTGTCAGTCATTGAAATAGTGGTATTAATTATGATTATTATTAATATAGTCTCAATATTAATAATAATGTACAAGACATAATATTCCACGTGTCTAAGCATATATGTCATCACTTAATTAGGCTTTGTCTTAGTGTTGAGTATTTTTTAATTAAAAATGCTCAGATGTTAAGTTTTAATTAATTCCCCTTTAAGTTTCTAGAGACCGTCAGTTATTGTCAGAGTATATACCATACCGAAAAAATCGGTCGCACTTGTGTTTTCTTTAAAAACCTTTCTGTATTTCTCGTATAATACACATTTAATAATAATTATAACTGCAGCTCAAATAAATAAAAATATTCTATGAAAACCTATTTGTTTCCAAAAAGAAAAGAATTGAAATTAGATTAGGCAAAATTATCATTAGTGTACATAACAATTTGGACACCCACTGTAAATATTTTCCAGTTGCAGATGAGCTAAAGATACATTTTAAGCTGCTTTTCACTGGGAATTTTATTGTGATTTAAAATGTACTTAAAGTTTTCAACTGAATAATCTTAAATACTTCAGATATGCATAAAATGATCTTTTAAAATATTTTGAATAATGTAATATTTTCGAATAATCTGAGTTTCCATAATATAAGTAATTTTACAATAAAGTACATAGGTCACTTCAATTGCTCAAATTATAAATCAATCTGTTCTATTGAAATTTTATCAGTTAATTAATGTCGCTAATAATGAAATAGCTTTCTTGGGGACAGGAGATTCGAACCAGAAAATAATAGTGTACTTGGGGGATAATCCCTTATTACCTGAAGATTTATTTTAATACAAAGAAAGTTAATAAGTTGTCGACATAATTAATAAGTTTAAAACCACTCAAAGCATTTTATATTATTTTCCTTACATATATGATTATTTAATTCTGAGCTCATAAAATAAATCTTTCAAAAAATGAACAGTTATAAATTATTTGCTTTCATATTTTATATCTCAGCTAATATTTCAAATTTTAATAACACATCTCTGTGCATCTTCGTTAATATCGTCTTCAGATATTTCATAAAATATGAATACAAAAGAAAACACGATCTTTTAAAATTAATATTCTCCTTGCTAAATTCATCTAATATAAACGCTTTGCTGATAGAATTTTCTTTTCTTTATTTTTAATACTTTAAATCACGATTGAAATTTTTCAAGTGATTAGATTATTCATTCCGTATCTTTATGTATGTATATATGCATATCCTAATAAGTAACTAAATTATTTTCCGTAATTTTTGATATTCGTAATGAAAAATATTCTTCAATCCAAAGATTACACTTATTTTACTTACCCAGATATAAAATCTTTAACTTGCAGTTCTTTCCATATTTAAATGCAGTTCTCAGGAGGTTTCAGTGCCTCATTTGAATTTTGAACCCTGTCAGAGTGATACCCTATTTTAGTGGTAATCTAGAAGTTGTTTAGCAACTAAAAGTGCTAAGCTTGAATGATTTTATGTGTGAATCGGTACTTTCTTGCTCTGGGGAGGAAGTTCTTGTCACTTCGGTACTGTAAAGATGTATGCTGACTGCTTTCTGATATCGAGAACGGTTAAATAAATTGTAATTTTATTGACTTTTTGCTGCAACAGCTACAATTTTAATTTTGGTGTAAAGTTAATGAATGCCTAAGACTAGTTAAATTTAAATCCCTGTAGCCCTTGCAAACTAAAATTAAGGAATAGTTTCCTATTCGTAACTTACATGTCTAAAACTTAAATATGCCAAGAAAGTCGGCAGGATGCCAGTTTGCAAATCCTGTTTCCCATGTGTGTGTGTCTGTGTGCGTGTATGTACTGAGATACAATGATTATAAAAAATAGGATTTTTCCTTTCAAATTTATGGGCATTTATAGAAAAAGTTACTTTCTTACAAACTATTCTCCATTTGAAACAATACCTTTATCCAATACCTTATAGTCCATGAGCATCCAAAAATTAATTTCAAGAATTTAAAATATCTATCCATAGTGTTTGTAATTCACATGAATTACACAAAACATCAATTCATTTTCGAAAGTACGAGGAATCAATGTGCAGCATGCGTGGCAGACCAAATTAAGACTCCAACATCCAATTTCTATATTTTTTTTACTATAATTTCACCTACTGATGTGACCTGTTTGTATAATACTTGTTAATGACATAATTAAAGTGAATGTTGTCCTTCATTTTTATTTATTTATACTAAAAATACTTTTTCTTTACAGTTATATTCTTAAAAATTGAGTATAAATTATCTTTTTTCTATTTTGATTTGAACAACACAAATTACTCCCTAAAGGAAGCTTTAATCAAATCTCTGTCATACATTATACAGTATTATGCATATTAATTCGGGCAAGTTGTTTATTATTCATCCTTTTACTCAGATTTTCTGCGTAAAACCAATTTTAACTGCATTTTTTATAAAATGGAATCCATAATAATTCTAAACTATTTTAATCACATGATAATCTTTAAGTCAAATGCCATTTAGTTACTGTAAAAAGCGGTCGATTATATGCATTGCCTGGTTCTCAAGAGTGAAAAAAGTAGGCAGCAATCCATGGAAAAGGATTAGAAGTATTATCCTAAGACAACATACCTCTAGAAACGTTAGGGATAATTCTATAGCAGTTGTTGTTTATAGTGTTAGCCTATAGCAGCAGTTGGAAGATGATAGTTTCATAGATTATTAATCAACAATACAAGTTTAAGCAATTTGTCAGAAACGGAACAATGAAGGGAAACGCAAAAGTGAAATACCTCGAACAGATAAATTTCTTGTATGAAACAGTAAAATGCATTCTCACAAATCAAGTGTAGATGGGGTAAAGCATGAATCATTCAATGAGCTATTAGCACCTGTGATAAAGAGAACATTAGTCTTGGGCGAGGAAATGTTAATCTTGAACTGCACAAGCCTGTGTTTAAAATTATCTCAAAACTTTAATTTTGCAAAATTTAAACCTTGTCACAGGATATAGTACTCTTCAATTTTGATAAATTAAACGTGATTCGCTTGGTAAACACTTGGAACGACTGGAAACAAAATGTATTAAAGTACGGCTCAAGTTTTGTAAATACAATATTTTATATACTGCGTCATATATACTTGTGTTCAGCAATTATCTTGAACTCAAAACTGAGATTATGTTGATTCAAATCATTGAAGTATTTAAATTTTTGTAAACAAAAATGTATAACTCAATATAAAAAATCCCCATTTTTGGCACAATGTAAAAAATTGTAAGAATTTCCCCAGAGTGAAGGAACATCAACGCTTGCATCAAGTAACAAAATTCTTTATTCTAACACGAACGATTACAGTCAGGCTAATAGTTGCCCTCTTGAGTAGCAACGTTGTTTTTATTTTACATTTAGGCAGCATCACTTCATTTCACTTGAAAAATCATTTCATTATCAACAGCCTGGAATACGTTTGTATTTAAAAATGAAACTTAATTTTTATTCGAGATTACCATTTGTGAGACGGATAAATACCCAGTTATGAACAATATCTATATAAAATAGCTAACTCACCCTAAAGCTGATGTTTTTAGAGTATTTTATATTCGGGGACCTAACAGTTTAAAATTAGTTGAAAACAGGTTAAAGAGCAAATATTCATTTCGATACTAGAAGAAAACCTTGCACATGTTTTGTAAAATTCATAAGCAGTATTAGTGTGCTTCAAAAAGAACTTGCTTTATTCCCTAAATCTAATCTTTAATATTTTTTACAAATAGAAATTAACACTTTTGAGTTGACCAAGAATACCTCAAGATGCAAATTCTATTGAAAATTTGTGAGATATTCTAAAGAGATGTTTAAGGAAAGTGAATAGCTCAATCAAAAGAAAAATGATTTAAAATGTCACAACAAATTGGTTACGTGATGAAGATGTACAAAGGTTTGGTAATAAAGTTGTGAAATTCATGTTAAAACGTGTACAAGATTTCATTAAAGCTAAAGGAGGGAGTATTTGGTAATAGATATCTATACAATGCTGGTAAGTAAACTCATACTAATTAAACTGCACTTGAAATATAAACTGTAAGTGACACATACTTGTTCTAATTAATTAGCCCAATATTGTGTAATATTTCATGTAAATTTCTATGAAACATTAAGTTAACGTTCCAATGAAAGATACAGTACACAAATTTAAAACGAATAATTCGAAATTATTGTCCATATTTTTGTTAACAAAATGTTAGAAAAATATAATGGGGATTAAAAATAAAGCTTTAATTATTAAAAAATTATACAGGCTGAAAAATTGCCATTATATGTTCTAGAAAAATATGATAAGATTATTATATACTAACACATTATTATATGATTTATATAAAAGAACTGAACCTACTCTCTCTATCTGTGGTTAAAAAATAAAATATCCTTCAAATAGGAAATAAAACAAATTTCTTTTAATCCACACTGAAATTTATAAATTCCTCTTAAGTAAATGCTACTCGATTTACTCCTAATATTAACCTTCCAGCCGTACTCTCTAATTAATCACAATACAAATACGAACTTCAAAAGAATTTCCAATTCACTTCGATTGACAGATTGTCTGCATGTTAAAATACCTGAACAATCTCGATTAGACAGGCATGAAGATCAATTTATCGTAATCAAATTCCTCCATCAGGAAAATGATGGAATTCTAGAAGCAATAAACAACTCATCAATGCAAAACAGAAAAAAAAAGTGGGAAAGGACCTGAAGTTTAAAAGAAAAGTTTTGGAATTTAAAGAAATAGAGAATAAAAATAAGTTAAACATCCCAAGCAAGAATGAAACCGTTTCTTTCTTAAAGAATATAAGTTTAGCTTTCATGTTGGGATTAAAACGTTTTACGTTATTTTCCTATTCGTCTTATTCTTCGATGTATAACACTAGATAATATTTATTTTTAGATATTTTGTCTTTTAATAATTTATTGATATAAAAATTATATTTTTACCGTATAATAGCAATGTTTAGCAATTCAATTATTTTCTGTATTTTCTTCTTAACTTTTAATACTATTACGCACTTATTTTACTTAAATGTTTATAACGAAAGAGTTAGTTAATATTTACTTAGTATATAATAAGCTTTTATTGTAGGAAAGAAACAATTAATAATTTGCTTTTCAATATTGCATTCTGTTTAAAATATTATTAAACTTTTTTTTACTTGAAACACATATAACAAAAGACTTAGAAAAAGCATATGATAAAAAATCTTATTTGTTTTACAAATTTTGCTAAAATCACCTTGTTGAAAATTGCTGTCAGGTATTCTCTGTCAGAAAATTTACTATATAAATGTTATGAGGTCATTGATATGAAGATTTTTTAACGTTTTACGTATGATATTTTTTAAAAAGTCTTTCATATGCAGTTTTAAGGATTACAATTGAAATAAAATGTATACGTTTAGAATGAACTAATAAACGTAAAATGTAATACACAATCAGGAAAATGGTTAACTAGTTTATTTTTAGAGTTCATTATTTTATAAAATTGAAACAGTTAGTTTTATTGCGAAATAATGAATGTAAATCCCTTGAAATTATAATATCTCTTATATGAGTTTTACATTAACTTTTTTAAGCTAAACCTTAATTTTGCTTTACCTTATTAATCTCAACATTTAGAATATTTTTTTCAAGTTATCTGTCATTTTCAGGTTTCAAACTACCCTATATTTTCTGTTAAACCATAATTTTCTCATTTTCCACTTTCTACTTCTTTCTGTAATTTCCAGATATAATTATTAAATGTTATGATTTCACAAAATAAGTTTATCATATAGTTTCATAACTTCACGTCTTATCACAGGAAACAAATTCATAAAATATTTTATGATCATTTGGTTTGTGCCCAGAACCAAAAGGTATTCAGTTTCATTGAGAAATGGGAAATGTAAATTTTGTAGAATGAAAATATTTCTTGAAATTTACTATCACTGTCAAGTTTTTGAAAACTACATTAGATGTGTTGTTAAATATTCTATTTTTATACGATTGTAAAATGATCATTTATTAATTTCAGTGATATAAATAGTGTAATACAGTTTTATTAATACATTGTAAAACTGTTCCAAACATTAACCCTTTCGTGGGTCATTTATTTCTCACTCCACGTTTCCAAACTTTCAAAACAGAGCTGCTAAATTTATTCAATCGATCGAACAATTGATGACAGCTCAAAACCGAAGCGGGAATCAGTCTTCCCGTCGTTTCAATAACAAGACCAATATATTATAATGGGTTTTGAGCTTCACACAGGTGTATTTTGTAAGATCTTATAGGTTGGAAGTAATCTCCCCACGGTCCACGAAAGGGTTAAAGAACCGCAACTGATACTCTAATAAGAAACTGCTGTAGTCAAATGATAGGATAGAATTAATTCATAGCAGATACGCACACCCACACATATATATAGTTATATATGTGCAAATATATATATATATATATATATATATATATATATATATATATATATATATATATATAAACACACACATACATATATATATACAGGGTGTCCCAAAAGACCGCATAAAATCTGCACGGCTAGATTCCTCGTTTAGAGTACATAAGACCTACCCAAAGAGGCGTTCCTGTAAGATTCATAGTTTACGAGAAAAATACAAAAAACAAAGTATGACATCCCTGCAGTGTAAGAAAAAAAGGACTTTATTGAACATATAAACAGCAGTATATGCACAATTTAAAGCAGGTTTTTAAAGTGTCCACCGTACATTTCGAGGCAGACTTGAGCAAGCCGTGGAATGGCTGTCATCAAATGTTGCAGCATCGCAAGGTCCACCGAAGTACAAGCAGCATGCAGACGAGCAATTAAGTCCATTGGTGTTGTCACTAGTCTCAATACACCAGTTCCTTGAGATATCCCCACAGGAAAAATTCCAATGGTGTAAGATCTGGTGAATGTGGCGGCTATAGAACCGAACCCCCTCCCCCCATCCACCCGTCCGATCTACCGGCCGGGGTGTTCGATATCCAGTCAACCATGTATAGGAGCACAGAAATGCGCCCGAGCTCCATCATGCTAGAACCAAAGTCCCTCTATTGCCACTAATCGTATGTCATCGAGGTTAATACCTCATTGAAAAGCACCAAGTAAGGCTGTCCCGAGAGCCAACAGATATGGTCCAAACAGGCGATCTCCGAGTATGCCGGCCCACACGTTAAGAGACCAGCGTTCCTGATGTTTCTAAGGCCGGTTTGCATATGGATTGATCCGGGACCTGGTAGGGGGCTATTGGAGTAGGGTGGCCCAATACTTACAACCTGACCACCACCACCGGGAGATGCCTGGAGGGTTTCACGGCTATATGGCTCCAGTTCGGTGCTTAATTTATTGTTCCTTCATACGAAGTAATGTTGGTCCCTACACTTTTTGTCAATAACTAACTGGCTAACAATTCCATACTATGTTCCATACATCGTGAGAAAGAATGTTTTTTATGCAAGTGTCCAAAAAGTATTACGAAATCTTTAAATTAAATGTTAATATCAACACTTTCAATTTACCGGTATATTATAACGTTTTCGAAATATATTCAATTCAAAATTCACTAAATTTAATGACAGTAATACATCGTGAATTAAAATATTTTATTGAATCAAACATTTTTATAATCCTGAAAAATAATCATTACGAACTTATTCAAAGCAAAGATAGTGTAGGATGACAGAAATAATTTAGTTAGTGGCGTATGATTTATTTAAAATCATCTTAAATATTAAGGATAAAATTTTAATATTTCCTGATATTATTTATAAGTCATATCATCTCATTTTATATATATCAAAGTCTTTTCTCAAATTTAGAATGATTCTTTAAACTATTATAATTATTGCTTTGAAAATGTTATTTAAATATTTTAAAATGTATTCAAACTAGAAAATATTGTAGAATTGATGTAATAGAATTTTCATATCTTAAAAATCACGAAATTCCTTCGGATTTATAAAATATTCTTTTAATGTCTTCTACCATTTTATATTTCCATGATTTGCACAAACTAGTAATAAGGTAGTTTATTTTAAGAATTACTCAGTACATTAGATATTTACTTTCTTTTCTTTATCCATGGAAATATCATCGTGTGTTTCATTTAAAAAATGATCTTCAATTCTCAAAGCAGTTTTCGTAATAAAAATTAAATATCTTGATTGCAATATTAGTGGTAGTTAAATACACACAAACTATCCCTAATTTTGCGCAATAATTTCTTCTGGTGATAGGCCCCTAGTGAATTTACCATGTCTAAGTCCTGGAGCACTTTTTCGCTTTTCCAGATAATTTAGCAAAAGCGATCGAAGCAATCTTTGAGAACCAGATAATTCTTACCGGCATGTTCCTGTAGCACTTAGGGATTACTTAGATTCTTTCTTTATCTTACGTCAGTAGAACATCCCTCTCCATTCCTATTTTTGATTATCTTTTATTTCCTTATGTGATTAAAGGAAATGTTTTGGACTAAAGAACTACTGTGTTTAAAGCTTAAGAGCTTAATAAATAATGGATACGCATTCATAAACCAGATTTAATGTTTGGACATTTATATCTACACTCAATGAAAGGATTTCGTTTTCTGTGACAAAAAAAGTAGCAATTATAACTCTTTTTAAAAATATAAAAATGAACTGTTGGAGTTAATAAATCATAGAGAAGGCGGATTCAAGTCGTTCATTAATTTTTGAATCAACATTTAATAAAGCCCTAAGTAAAGTTAAGCCTAAAAAAAGGATTTAATGTTTGGGCATGTTTTTGTATTTTCTGCCTCTTTACGGTTATATAAATTGCATAGGGGATCCCTATTGCTTTTCTTCTACGTTTGGTTACGTATTGTTGTTTCATACACTTGCTATGATTTACAAGAGCTAAAATCTTAAATGATTTCCACATAAGGAATGATTTTTGCTCTGATGATTTGAAACACACAGTCTAACTATGACTAATTTTCAGAAACTATATTAAAAACATATTAAAAATGGAAATATTTTCCTGTGTAATTATGCATATTGTACTAACAATAAAAAAGTTAGAAAATAGTTGTTTTGCTCGAAAATATTTTATGTAAAATAATTACTATAATTTAAAATTTAATATTCATTTAAAGAGCGTCATACTCAAAATTTTTCAATTGTAATACAGCAAACAAAACAACATTTTTTAGTTTATAGTAATATCCTAATGGTGCGATTCAAATAATATTAATCTGATAATACGAGTTTCATATGTAATTTAAACTATAATATATACAACAGGTGTGCAAACGTAGCTTTTCTGTAAGTCATGTGGCATTCTTATTCCTTTGTTCCCATTCATATGAAGTTCCCATAAAAAATTTAAATTATATATTTTTTTAAATCTAAATCTTTGCTAAATGCTACTAATTTTCTGAACATCCTATATTTTACCAATGTTATTTCATGTGTATTCCTTTTTTATATCTAGATAGTTTGCTACTTTTATTTTGATTATAAATAAGTTCTAGCGTATTTACACTACTGGCTCATAATTTACTCATTTAGAGGAAGATGCTTTCCTTCTAATTGAATTTCGGTACAACTATTACTGTAAATAATTTTACTTGCCAACGAAATTTATGGTTAAAATATTATTCAGAGTTGATCAATTATCAAGTTATTGAGACAGAATGCTTTAACCAATTTTAATGTATATATAAAAGGATTTTTTTTTCACGTTTCAAGGCATATTTGAAAAGTTAATAATTAAACACGAAGTAATTTGAAAATGCTTTTTTTATTTTAAAAACTGGCAAGCCCAAGGGTACCACTGAAACATAAGTAATCTGTCAATGATTTTGATACAACAACTCCTATTAATTGTAGGATAAGTCAATAAATTATACTGGTTTTACTGGTGTTGGTCCCAATAAAAGTAAGCATTGTATCTATCTGGGGAATTCTGGAGAAATACATAAGGTCAACGCAAGAGACGTGTTTTCATATAAATGAAAAGTTTTTCCCTTAGTAAACACTGTTTACAATTTATACTTAAAATGCTCATAACTGTTATTATTCTCTTAATTATAAATAAATATAAAATTATAAATTTCTCATTTAGTTTAATAGTAAAAATGCTATTACAAAAGTATCAATTTGATATTTTCTCTAACAATTATTTTCCATATGTATGTGTAATTTTCCATATGTATGTGTGCATTCAATATTGATGGTACTTAATTTACTGACCAATTAATTGCTTGATGCTTTATTGCATCGAACTTACTAGCGATATATAGTGCTAAACAAAACAAAATAGAGAGAAATAATAATGTTAAAAAAACTGCAAAAATATTAACAAAATATAAGAGTGAGTTTTTAACTAATAAATAAAGAAAAATTGATAAACTATGGTCGAAGATAAAAAACAAACTGACTGCCATTGAACAGACGAAAGGGAGAGGAAACAGTAAGCAGTAAATAAACAAGTGTAAAATATTTTAATAAAATGAAATGTAAATATGGTACTAAAATATATTCGTGTGAAAGTTATAACCAATTAAATGAGACATGCTGAGATCGTGAGAAAATGGAAATGATAATAACAAGAATTTTTAAAATCTAGACATTCGAGGAGAATATATTTCACAAACATCGTATAGATGCATAACCGATGGAAAAATGTGCACCCAAGAGCAAACGGCTATGAGTATAACGTCTGTAACTGCGCAAGAATGACGTTTGTTTTCGTGAAAGATTTGGCAACCAGGCTATACTTTCGAGCAATAACTAAGGAAATTCATCAACAGCTTGATTTTATCAGTATTTCTGTTTCTTTTAGCGGAAAAGATAGATTGTTTTCTGTTTTCAATCCCAGTAAGGAAGAGTGGTATTAAGATTAATACTTGCAGTTTTGAATAATGATATGCAAACTCACTGCCTTTGGGGAGAAAGCAGAAGAAACAGCATTTGAGTAAACCATAGAATAAAAATCATCTAACGAGTTTCAAACTTTAAGAGGGCATGGGGTATGAGAGGATTGTTTTTATGATAAGAATATAATTGACCATCAATAGTTCAATCCTCCTACACTTTATGATGTTGTGTGTATATGTTCATACACACACACACATATATATATGTATATATATATATATATATATATATATATATATATATATATCTTTAAGATTTATATATATATATATATATATATATATAGTATATATATATATATATATATATATATATATATATATATATATATATATATATATATATATATATATATATATATATATATAAATCTTTAAGCATGAAAGTATTAGGTATTCCCTCCCGTTAGATGAGATTATCGTTTAGCTTGGCATTACGAGCAGAATAGTATAAAATGAATTTATTCTAAAAGATATGACTTAGTTACTTAATAATATGTGAATATTTGTTGATAGTGGTTTCCTTCATTTGTGTTCCAGCATTAAATAGGTCCATCTCTTCCATATATCATTATCCATGACAGAGAAGTCTGTAGGAGAGAGATAGACGCCTTCACACACGAGTGCGCACACATACAAGTACAAGCACATATAGACGCATACACATGTATATACATATATATGCTAAGAAGCATCTTCCAGTTATATTGATTGATATTGTTAGCATATGACTCTATGATTCTATCATACCATTTTGTTACTCAATATTGCCATATGTATTGAAAATATCCATTACATGCAGATGTAAGGCATTGAAAATCTCTTGTAATATACTTCTGCAACAGAATATTGCATACAAAATCTTGGAAAAAAATAGACAGTTTTATTCTTCCATAGCATGAATATATACAAAGGACAATCATCACAACGTATTTTGAAATAGTCACTAAGTCTAATCGAATAGAAGCACGTAATGGAAAGGAAACTGGTCTTCACGGAACAGAAGCATTAATTTTTCTCCTGACCAGAGTCATTTTGGGTATAACAAATATTGTTCTTTTCAGTTGCCTGAATTGGATACATGCAGCCCTAGTAAGGGGTTAAAGAACTTCAACGCCCTTTCTAAGCATGTCATTTGTATTTTTTCCTATTCCGACATGATATTTTTAAATGTCTTAGAAGTCCTTGAAACAGCCCATCCTAATAAATTACTTGGAAAATCGATATTTCCTTCGGAAAATAATAATATATTAGGGAAATTTAAAGCACTTGAGGAATAATAAATGGCGTTTGCTTAAAACTAATGCCAAAATTGTCTTTTGTAGATAGTTTTGGTCCAGATGAAAAAAAAACCAGCTTTATAATGTTTCATAATAAAGTTGATCATTTGAAGACACTATATAGTTTAAAAATGCAAATAAACTTAAAAAAGTCTTTTTTTAAGATATTAACTTCTGAAGTATAATTCAATTCCTTTGAATTTAATTGTCATAAACGTATAGAAATATATTTCATATTACCGCTTTAAATAACTAAAGCTAAAAACTCTCATCTAATTTAAAGAATTATTTATACTACACGAAACTTGCATTAATATAATATTATTGATTTTGAAGATTTCCTATTCATTCCTTGTTTTGAAAGTACTGGTGTAAAAAGATGCCTACATATTCATATTTTTCGTGAATAATCTAAAATATATACTTTTTTTAAATATTAGTATTATTACAAAGCCGAATTCTAAATAAATCAGGGCAACTAAATCATTTGAGATGAAAATTTTCGTCTTAAAGCTATTGATATTGTGTGCATAGTCCACCCAGTGGATTTGACTTCCTTTATTATCTACGAATGTAAAAACATATAATGTTTTGAAAAAGCTTACAATAGTATTTTTGTAATTATTTTGATATTTTATTCAGTCTGTTTAATTTTTTAAACTTCTTATAAGATGCTTTTTTTCCAAATATTTTAATTGCTTAGCTGCTTTAAATATTATTAATCTACTCACATATTTCTCCCCAAAAATTTAAACAGTGTTCTAATTAGTCCTAAATTTTATTAGAATGTACAAATTTACTAGGTTTACTAACTCATTTTAAAAGACAGTTTTTGCTCCAATGCAATATATAGAGGTCGGAAATCCCAGTGTATTTCTCGAAGTCCTGTTTATTCTCTACTGATATAAAAATATATTACCTTTAAAAATAAACTTAGGATGTATGTATTACTGATATCTTTCTACATAAGTAATATTTTAATACATTATTCACATATATCAAATTTTACACAATGATAAAACTAAAATTTATTCATGTATAAAAAATGCAAGAATTGCTTCTAAGCTAATTTCTAAACAATATCCATAATATATTGATAACCCTCCTATAGACATCTTATCCAGGTGTGCGGTTTCCCTATCAAGTAATTTCAGCAAAAAGAGGAATGAAAGCATGCCAATTAATTTTAGAGATAGGAGACATATGTATTAAATAGTTTAAATAATATACAATAATCAAAGGAGTAATATAGGCCCCTCATATAATGCTCTAACATAATATAACCTATACATACATATTTTGTTATAAGGAACTATGTACTAGTGCTATGAGCTAGTACTATGTCATATGACATAGTACTAGCTGATTTGGAAATTTTTGCGCTCTGTGCATAATATATTATGCTAGGTATTTTAAAAATGAAAGCGTTTGTCTCATGAGATCAGTTTATAAATGATTTATAAAGGGAATTATTTTTATGTGTTGAAAGAAAAATTTCTCACATTTTTACAACTTAAGTAACGTTACCGAAAAACATGTATTTAAGCTATTCTTATATAAATATAAACTTAATCTTATAGAAACAAAACTTAACCCCTCTTTGTCGCTACTTACATTTCCATATTTTCTGTGACTATGTTCTGTATTTAAAAGAATAAGATAATATATAGGTTATTATCGTAAGCACTGTTATATGTATTTTTAGTATTTTTTGAAATTTGTAATACGAAAGTGGAAATCAATTAGGATTGTTATTTGAGGGTTTTTACCTACATCCTATTGGAATAATCTGTGCTAGATAGAATTATTTTAGAAACAGCTAAAGTAAAAAGCAAATTAAACGCCATGTCATAAGGCTGAATAACAAGAAAAAATATAGATAAAGCACAAGCCAGGTGACAAAAAAGAAAGTTGCAGAAAAAGGACTGATGAAGAACCAAAATATGTAACGGTAAAATCTAATAGTTTTTATAATCGGGAAAAAGTTAGTATGAGGTGAATTTTAAAAAAGTATCTTAAATAAGATAGTCAAAATGATGAGTATGATGCTTATTAATTCAAGGGCAATCAAAAAGGATGTTCTTTATTGAGATGACAACGTTACAGTGTTCACGAGTTGGAGTAAAGTATAACAATGAATGTACCGTGCTGAACCAATTCGAAAGCGAGTAGGAACAACATTGAGTCTCTCGGTCATGAGAGAGCGGGCTAGTTCTCGAAATTAGATTTGATGCTACGTAATTTGTTACCAGTAGTTATATCTCTAGAATCCAGCCAGTTCTTAGAGAAGGGATTTTCAATATATATAGTGACTTCACAATAAGGTAAGTAAATATCCAAGAACCTCAACAACAAAAGCAAATATTGGAGACAAGAGGAATGATTCAGGAAATTAAATGGATATCACTGAGATTATTCATTAGTGTGACGCTTGTTTTTACTTAAAGTAGGCATACCCCTGAGGTAGATATCTACTGGAACTTATACAAAAAAGTTCAACATATTTTTGAGATTTATAACCAATATAGTTTTCACTTTAAAAATTAAATAGCCTGTGTCAATTACATTAATTTTTTATACTCTAGTGGCCATGATAGCACTGTGAAATAATGTTTTAAAACTTTTTTTGCATATTTCAACGCTTCTTTTTATCCAGATACTTTTCTTAAATACCCCAAAGATATAGATTTGATAAATATAAAACATTCAGTATTTTAAATTTTAAACTAAGGGGAATTAGAGACAAAACTGGTGATTAGTGAACTAGTTTTTACATATTTGATCACCAGTAAGTGAAGCAAAAAGCTGCTTACTGACAAAAACATTATGCAATTTAGAATGCATGATAAGACCCATATTAATTATATACATTAAAAGTAAATGAATATTTCAGTTCAGAAATAAGAAACAATCCAAACAAGAAAGGGTTAAAAGCCATTTTTAAATATCGAAATGAGATAATACTGATTTAGATTTACGGCGTTGTTATATATTATTATAAATACTCTATTTTTTAAAACTATTCTACCTATTGTTCTGTCACATTTATTAACATGGATTTAAGAAATGAACAGCAAATGAAAAAATAGCTAACCTATAGTTGTTAGTTTTACAAAAATAAAATGAACATCTATTTCTTTCTTAAGATAACTTAAAGTTTAGACTTTCAAGTAGGAACTTCAACTTCCGACTTCCAACCAGAAGATAAGCCGTAATATGGCCTTTTAGATTAGGTGTTGACTTCAACTTATCTCGTTGAAGGACTTGTCTTTTTTAGGAAGTTACGGTTAATTCTTGGCATTTACGGAACTATGAAAAGGTGATTTTGTTAATAAAATTATATTTGAAACTTTCTTACATAAACGCATCTAGCTCTGCAAAATATATACTTACACAATATTATTCGCAGAAAAGCATATGATGCAGAAAAATATATATGAAGCCAAGAGACTTTTATTCTTCTGGAATATTTGCAGTGAAACTTCTAATATGAGGCTACGCCATTTAACATTTTCCTTAAATATTTAACATTCGCGTGTAGACAGAATAAGGAGACAGGGAGTTGCACATACACACTTCAATTCTGTGTTAAATAAAAGTTAAATATTTAACTCTCAGGTCAAAGAGAAATTGAGTCAACAGCATTGATCCTACAACTTCCACGATAGATATTATAGAAATTGCTAAATTATAGAAATTAATATTTTCACAATTACAGATTATATGGAAATCCTATTCTTAACCCTTAATTTGGCTAAGTCCGTTACAACGAACAATGAAATAAATACAATCTTTATAATAAATATATATTTTTATCGATAATGTATATTAAATATATTATATATTATTATTATTACTTAAATTATTATTATTATTAATTATTATTATTATTATTATTTAAATTATTATTATTATTATTATCATTATTGTTATTTAAATTATTATTATTATTAATTATTATTATTATTTAAATTATTATTATTGTTAGTATTATTTATTCAAATATATTTTTAATCGATATTTGAAAAAAACATCTTGTCAAATTAATGGTTAATATACTTGAAGACATAATAAAATATATTTTAAAAATTCAATACAATCTATGATTTTTAAAATTATCTCCATTTTTGTTATTTTAACCAAAATACAAGTAGAAAACTTTGAAACATTTTTGTGTTATGTAAAACACTTGAAAAAATTTTGATTTGAGGTTTTATTTCTCTTAGTAGCATAGACAGCACTTTAGAAAAATTTTTATGTACCGACAAAATTTACTCTTAAATTCTAAAATGAGCTTTCCAAGACAAAATAGGAAAATATTAATTGAGGAAACCTTTAATAACTCCTGTAGTACATTTGACTCTTTTACAATCAAATGCACTTTATTGAAAGAAAGCATCATTTTCTTTGGGCATTCATTAGAGATAAAAATGCTGAAAGAAAAATGATTTCTTATTTGAATAGGCACACACAATTATTTTACAAAACTGTATATTAAATACTAATGGAAGTATGCTGAAAAGCATATTTTCAATTCAGTAAAAATATTATTTAAATAATCATATTTTAGAAGAGAAAATTAATACTTTCACTTTTCTAAGACTGTAGCCACTCAATGACATACTACAGAACATTTGTCAACATTAAAAAAATTGAATAAAGATATAATTTCTTATACTATAGCTCATAGATTCTGAATATGGGAAAGTTACAATAACTATTTTTAAGCTCAAATTTAAAGGCCAGCTGTTGTGACTAGGTATTCATTATATTGGACTACCATAATCCTGTGTTAACAATATAAACAAAATAGAAAGTAGTAACGAGAAACCCCCCCCCAAAAAAAAAATTCAATTCAAGTTACATGGGAAGTATTTCAGTAGAAACATTTAACCATAAATAAGTGCATTTACTCAAAAATCTGCAGACTTGGACACGCAATGGAGGGATAATACGGATATTCATTGAATTAAATGCAGCTCCCATGGTGACTAATATTCTGCCTTCTGTAAATAATATTGCCTAAAATGGAGATTTTGAAAGGAGACTTAGTCATTTTACATCGCACAAAGGCTGTATTATAATGTGAGAAAGCATTGACTCAAAGAAAAATTTTTTTTAAATGAATTTAGAACGGCATTACCACAAGTGATGAGATGTGGCTGCTCCAGTTACCCTGAAAGCCAAATCCACCTCAACAAAAATCTATCCTAATAATTATATCTATCCTAAAAATTTCAAAGTGTCTCGCTATTTAGCGAAAGTTAAGGTGACAGTGCTTTAAAGTATGAACAGTGTAGTTTTACATTATGAGGAAAAATATTTAGGGTGAATTCTCTAAATCAATAGAAATAACATTAATCTGTGTAAAAATATTGTTTTTATGAAATAAGGTATAGCTCAAAAGTCCGGATAAGTGTAAGCATTTCACAGTTGTCCATATACCATGTTCCTAGGTATGCCCCCTGTTATGCGGATATATATATATATATATATATATATATATATATATATATATATATATATATATATATATATATATATATATATATATATATATATATATATATATATATATATATATATATATATATATATATATATATATATATATATATATATATATATATATATATATATATATATATATATATATATATATATATATATATATATATATATATATATATATATATATATATATATATATATATATATATATGTACATATATATATACATATATATATACATATATATATATATATATATATATATATATATATATATATATATATATATATATATATATATATATATATATATATATATATATATATATATATATATATATATATATATATATATATATATATATATATATATATATATATATATATATATATATATATATATATATATATATATATATATATATATATATATATATATATATATATATGAATGTACTCGGAGGAGTGATAAGGTCAGTGATCAAGCAAATTCCTTTTTCAAAATTAAAAAAAAAAAAACTAACGTTTTGTTAAATTATACCAAAAGATAATTATGCTACAAATTAAAAAATATTCTGTCTTTTTTCGATTAAATATCTCAATACACTTTTCTCGAACAGGAAACTTTAAAATAAATTACAATAAGATTAGTTTGTAGAGTAAATTTTTAAATGGCTATCATTTTTTCTACTTCTACTAAGCATTAAAGGTTAAAAATTTTATAGTTTTCTCATAAGTGAATTAAATAAAATCTTCAAATAGAATTTAGAATATAAAATTTTTTCACAAATTGAAGATGTAAGTTTATACATATGAAACATTTCTTATATTTTTACATTTAAATATAATATATATGATCTACTCCATATTTATGTTCTTCAGATTTATGTAAGTAATGTTTTTATAAATGAAAAAACATTTATCAAGCATTCTGAAATATTCAGACTTACAATTGTTTGAATATAATATAACAAAAGTTTTATAATAAAATAAATTGTTTCTGAATGTAAAACCTAGAAGAAGATAAAAAAAACTGATATCATCACATCTGTTCTGTACCTTTTTTATACTCACATCATACTTATGTTTAAAAAGCACTGTTTAAGTTGCAAGTAATGTACTCTAAAACCTTTTTATTTATTTTATTATTTTCAGAGAAGCATCTAATCGGAAAAATGCATCATACATAAAAAGTTTACAATGCATTTATTCTACCAGTATTCTTTTCGAGGAAATGCTTCTTTTACACAAGTACTTCACTCCCTTCTCAAAAAATAATCATTTTATTATGAAAATGGTCTGTACAAAACACTAAAAAGGGCAAAAACTTTAACAGTCTCATAACTTTCTTTTCGTTTCTTTTGTAGTTTGTATGCTTTTGTAGTTTATATGCTGCAATAGGTTCAAATGCTGCATAGTGATTGCAGTTTAAATTAAAATTAATATATACTAAGATAAACTATAACAGATATAAAAATCATCCATGTATCTTGTTAAATTAAAATTACTTTCAACAACCATGGTAAACCTTTTGAATTCCCTAAAATATATCTAAATACAGAAATAAAATTTATTTTAGTATCGGCATATGTAAATGCTTTAGATCATAAATTTCATAATTTTAAAAAGTTTCAAAACTCATTTAAATGTATTATAATTAAAAAAATTTAAAATATTTAAATTTTTTAATAAAAGTATTTCCCAAAATTAGTAAATTAATTAAATTCTTTTTCACAAATTTATCTTTTGAATTTTAAGAGACGAATGCCTAAGAGCAGAATATGCTAAAAAATTATATGTTAATAAGTCATAATAGTCATAGTTAATGATGAATATTAATATTTAATATATTAATAAGTATTAATTTATTAAATATAACATTTAGAATTTTTCTTTTAGATTTTTAAGAAATATATATATATATATATATATATATATATTATATATATATATATATATATATATATATATATATATATATATATATATATATATTATATATATATATATATATATATATATATATATATATATATATATATATATATATATATATATATATATATATATATATATATATATATATATATATATATATATATATATATATATATATATATATATATATATATATTTATTTATTTATTTATTTATTTATAATTTTAGCTTTAAGTGATAATTAAATTTTAGAAATAGCAGAGATATGTGGATATAATCAAAAATGTAATACTTACATTTGTAGTAATCAAAAAAGAACATGATAAAAATTGAATTTTAATATTTTTCATAACATATTAAAACAGATTATCCATCATTCAATCATCTTCACCTGCAGATTTATTATTATAGGTACAAAATATTCTTATCGATTAAATTATTTCTTTTCAATCTTTTTGATAGAGTATCCCCGTTCTTAATATTACACTTCAAGGAAAAAACTTTTAACTTAGAGGCTTTCAGGAAGTTTAAATTTTCTGATTTATATTTATTTCTTTGACGGGTTTGACATGTCCCGTCTGAAAATACCTTTTAAAAATATAACATTTTATATTCCAAGAAGTCTAGAGTGATGTATATTCTACTTCAAAATTTTCCTGGAGAGAGTACCCACTCGATATTATAGAAAAATACGCTTTAATGTTTGTTAAAATTTAAAGTTTCATTTTGTAAAATATTGGTTTTCATATATTACAGTTTAATCTATACTTAGAGAAATATTCAGTTAAAAGCAAATAGCTTACATAATTTAGAGTTTAAAATTATTTAAAATTCATTTTTAAAATCATTTTTAATGAAACATTTTATTTGATCTACATTTGTTCATTAGTATACCTCATCTAGGTTAGAGACAACATTTTAAAATTGTATTTAATATCCTTTTTGAAAATTATAGTAACATTATAAAGCACTGAGAATTTCACAGATTAAAATATATACTTGGAATTTTCAGTTAAAAATACAAAAATTGAACTGATTAATGAAATATTTTGAAGTTAGGGTGATATTACACTAAAATTTGTAAAACATGCCAAATTTGCTATAAATATATATGCAAGTAAATGAATCAATATCCTTCAGAAAAATGTCATTTAGAAATGCATTGAGATAAAAGATTCCAAATGCTGAGTTACAGGACTGAAACAACAATGTCAACAGCGTAAATAAATATATTTAAAAATTTCATAACAATATTAAAATGTACAATACAAATTTTATGCAACTTTCACAGTTAATCCATCAGATACAAACGTATGGAGGTTTAAAAAAAATGAAAATTTTCTGTCACCACTATGGTCAAATAGAGCTATAAATAATCTTTCGAAATTTAGTGAAAATAGGTAATGATAGCATAGACTAGTCTGAAAGAAACAGCAGTACACATTACACAGACTACTACAAACTTTTATTCTATACGTACACATAAAATCATAGTAAAGAAAGAAAATTTGCTATCCCTGAAACCGTATCTTAAAAATTAAGGGTTAATAATTCTAGAGTAGAAAAAAGTTTATTATATATATATATAATAAACTTTATATATATATGGATATATATATATATTATATATATATGGATATATATATATACATATATGTATATATATATATGTATATATATGCATGCAAATATATATATATGTATATATATATATATATATATATATATATATATATATATATATATATATATATATATATATATATATATATATATATATATATATATATATATATATTATATATTTATATATACTATATATATATATATATATTATATATATATATATATATATATATATATAATATATTTATATATATATATTGTATATATATATATTATATATATAATTATATATATTATATATATATATATATATATATAATATATATATATATATATATATATATAATATTATATATATATATATATATATATATATATAAAAATATATATATTTATATATTTATATATTTATATATATATATATATATATATATATATATATATTAATATATATATATATATATATATATATATATATATATATATATATATATATACTGGTGTTTATCAAAATGAAGGAAAGATCTGTGTATAGTAGTGACATTTAATACTAAGATTCATAATATTAAAATACAATGATAACTACCAATTTCTTTTATATAAAAAGTATATATCATGGTAGTAAGAGGTATCTGTAATGAAGTTTTATAAGGTTTGGAATTTTATGAACAACATAAAATGTCAGACCTTAGAAACATTCAAAATGGCTAAATTAAAAGAGCCCTAACAGCTAGAGCAACTGTGACACCGTGACATCACTATTTCAGTAGTTTCTAAAGGTAGAGAGCTTAACGTTATGACAACCTACACACCTCAAGGCAAGAAAAGGCAAAATTAGGGACATAATGAGAAGATGAGTGAAATTTATTGTAGCTGTCATGTATTGTAGCGGATTGTGAAGAAAATAACTGTAGCTCAAATAAACACAGAGCTCAATCGGTATCTGTTTTCCCATTGTTGATAATTAATCTGTAGAAACACTTTCATAAAAAGAATATTTTCTGCAGACCAGCAACTATGAAGAGACTTGTCACAAATGATTATGTCAAGCGTCATTTACAGTGTTGCTACAACCACAAAACCTGGTCCATTGATAAATTGAAGGTTGTTATATAGACAGACGAGTCATCTTTCACACTTTACCCCACAATAAGACGAGTGCATGTTTGGTGGTAGCACAAGCGTATGATCGTGACTGTCTGTTTAGAGCTCTTAAATATAGATGCAAAATTTCATAGGATGGGCAGTTGTGCCTTGGTTTTCTGCAAGCTCAATCGTAAACCAGAAAGGAAGAAAACTTTGGAGATGTATAAAAAAGGTTTAGCAGACTAGGTGGATCCTATAAAGTAAGCTTTCTTTTCCTGCAGGAGGTGCTTCTATCCATAAGGGAGATCCATAGGAGATTTTGAAGAAGTGAAACATCTAACTTAACTGAACAATCCCTAAGGAAATTTGCATATGAATTAAAAATACTAGAATCTTTTAAATGTAGTTATAAAATAAATTCCTTTAGCTGCATTAAATTACGGCACTATAATATACTAAAAATCAATTTATTGAAATAATGAGCGTTGAATGAGGATAATGAAATATTACATATCAAAAGTACTTTCGTAATTATCAAATCTGGATTTAACACATCATAATTTCTACAAATAACTAACATTTGGCATTTTTAAATAATATTACGTAACCGTCATCATAACTGTAACTTTACAACTTAGAATAGATTGTTGGCATTATACTTTATTTTTTACAGTAGGTTTTTCATTATTTAGGCTACCATCTGTAGTTAACTTAAACACAAAAAATTAAAAATACTCATAAAAAACGCTTATTACTCATTTAAAATATTCATTGAAAAAAAAAGCAGAACAAAATTCTCAATATTGTTTTAGAAATGCATCTCTTACTTTCAGACTTTCAATCTCCATTCAAAGAAAATATAATAATATTCCATTAATTTTTCAGTAGGAGGATTTCCATCCCAGCTTCAAATTACTTTTCTTAAAATGCATGATGTTTTTATGGAGCAAATATTTTTGTAAAATGTTTGACACATAAAATATTTCTACATTCCAAGAGTGCAAGTCCATAAATATTTCATTTTCGTTTTTGTCAAAGAAATATTTCTTCTTTCAGCTCAAGCTGTGTTTCCTGTACTTGATCCCAAAATAGACATTCTTTACGTCGCAAAAATGTAAAACTGCCATTTTTAGGAGACATAAATTGCTTATTTATAATATTTTGTCGGTATGCATGTTATTAATCTTCATTTTTGTACGTTTCCTATGATTGTTAGTTTTAGGTATTCTTAAAATTTCGTGTACATATTTATGCACTAAAATGGATATTAAGGGCTGAAATTACCCAGAGACAATAGCAAAGAGCTGTAATATTCAAATAATAAACGTATATTTAATTTCAGATTAAAGCTTGATATAAAATATTTACAAACCCCTAAATATGCTTTGCGGGTACTGTCCTAATTATACAGGGTATTTTGTACTGACCTAATTATACAGAGCAGTACAAAATTGGATTTATTTTATGTTTAGAAAAATAATAATAAGTTATATTCGTGTTTATTATGTTCTTGGAAAGATAATTTAAAGGCGTTTTATAGAGTCGTCCTCATTTACATTACTCAAATTATCTGTGAAAAAATAACTGACAGCTAAATAATTGTATTTTCAGGCATGAAGCATCCAATTAATTACTAATTATGTAATTGGAAAAAATATAACTTCTTTATACTTTCCATTCAAAGATTAGATATTTTAGCTCTTCCTGCTAAAGTACGATAGGATCATTTCAACCTATCCGTATTAACTTAATGAGGCCTTTATAATCCTTTCTCTTATCTTACAATTAGGTTGCTATTGCACGCTACATCTTTACATTCTAGTATTGTTGTTGGTTAATTTAATAATGAGGCACGTATACTAATATATCAAAGAGATCTTACTAGAACATCTTTGCCGTACTAGTGATCTGAAAGTAATCTCACGCATCGATATTAGAAGCCATTTAATTCAGTCTCAAAATTTATTTCACAAGAATTGCTCAAATGGTGTACTAGGCAATTAAAACTATTCATAAAGGCGTGGCGTTTGTTCTCATTTAGATATATACTTTTAAAACAATCATCTCAAGAAAACATTATATAATTTATAAGGGAGAGTGTTTTAGTATCCATCATGTCTTTCAGTAACCATAACAATTAATTTCAGTTAGACTCAATAATAAAGGTACTTTTTAGTACAATTTTCTAATTTTCAGCAAACATGATCTGTTAAAGCAAAATTCATAACTTTATGCATTTCTATATCTTTATATAGTTATTTTCTGTCATTTAAGTTATTTTGAAAGATAGATCTTATGTTTTATATTTTGTGGAAATATGACTTATTTATTTAGATGAATTACATTTACTTACCTTTTATATCAGCTTATTGAGAAATATCACAAATTTTAAGAAAATCCACTTCCTTAATATAAAACCAAATTAAATGTTAATTGAAAATCTTTATTGGGCACAAACAGTTAAAGATACAGATATTACTTCGGTTTGTGTATATTTGAATATTTTCTGTGAAAGTATGTATGTACAGTTGATCAAATATGTCATATGTGAAAAGTTCCACTTTAACCAGACAAAACAAATCAACTATTTGTATTATTTTAATATTTTTCTTTGCATTGCTTACCTTATACTAAGATCTTTTTAGCAGCATAACTGCGTTTTCTGATATACTGAAAAGTCAATATCGGTTTGATTAAACACTGTATCTAGCCCGATTTATTCACCTACCACACTATAAAAAGAATAAAACCAATTTTAAAAATGCGTTTCCTATGAATTGATTTTTTTATAGTTGGTGACTATGTCTAGAGTCACAAATTGTAATCCTCTTTTTGTATGTTTTCTGCAATTTTTAAAGATTTTGAAGACCTTTCTCGCCACCCGAAAAGTAAATTTATTTTGCACGTTGACTCATTGAGTATATTAGAAATAATTTTCTTTATCTTCTCATGAAAGTCATCTTCATATAAGGATTTGAACTTGTTGGACAATCTTTTTTGGGCTATTCTATACTTTTTTGTAATGTTTCATCCCATGTTGGTATTATAGGCAATGAAATTGTTGATTGTTATGGGAGACCTGCTAGTACTACACTTAATACAACTCGTCTTTATTGTGATACCAAAAAGTATACGATCTATCTTTTTCATAAAATAAATATGGAATAAATATTGGAAATAAATTAGGAGAGTTAAAACCTGAAATTGTGGCAGTGAAATTGATTGTGAAACACATTATTCTCAAGTGTTGCAATTTGAAAAAAATTCTTGTGATTATCACAATATGATAAATGCAATAATTTCCAAGTGGATTCAGTGCCATAAAGCATCAATTAATCAATTTCCTCGGTGACCTCGGTTAAGGAAAGTGACAGCGCTTACGTTTATCTTCTTCTTAATTAAACTTTATTTATTTTTTCATTTTAGAAAATCCATATTAAGATGCTACAACAATAGAAGAATTCTTCCTAATAAGTATAATTAGAAGATCTGCCTTATTAAATTGCCCTACTTATCCAACATACTTTTTTAGTAAAATTGTGTCAAACCATGATTATTAATGAAAAGTACTTCTATTTGCTTGAACATAATTCCATCGGGTTTTATCCTGAATTATCTTGTTGCATGCATTTTATGTTTTTAAAGATTTACACTCAGAGTTATTGACAGCAAATCATAGTACGAATAAGGATCGAAGATTAAGATTGCTATTCATCTCTTGCAGATTATTTCAACATTCTTAAGAGACACATGGGTTTTATACCCCTCACACAAAATAAGTGATAGTCTCTGACCATTCAAGGAATTTGATTTTTCAAAAAGTTATTACATTAATCTGTTTCCATTTCCATCCAGAGACTGATAAATCTTATTTTGAGTGTTGTAAACAAAAACACCTTAAAAAGCGACTCTTAACTCAGAAGTAATAGGTTTATTAAAGCAAATTTTGTTGTTTACTTAACGTTACTATCATGGGAACCGTAGACTGAAATTATAGAAAGATGATTTTTCAGTTTTAGCTTTTGTTTCTTTAGATTTTTATGCTCAACAGTTCAATAGATGAAAATTTTAAAAAGCGATATAGAAAACACAATCATGGGAAGAGCTAATAGAGACCAATTTCTGTTCGGGTTTCTTTTGAACTACTGAACTAAATCAAACAGGATTCATTAAATATGAACTATTGTAGAGCCAATGAGAATTGGCAATTAAACTCAAAGGATAAAGCCTTCCTAGAATAAGAAATAAAAATATCTGAGAGTACTTAGTAAGGTAATTAGAGACTAAGAGAGAAATGGAGTGTGGCAACAAGTGGTAAATATCTTAACAGAGATATTGGCTCTCCCTTATTTGAGTCGATATTGTCCAGAAATCCTATATCAAGAACTATAGCATATAGGGTTTTTTTCGAGTCAAAATACCATATAAAAAATCTAGTCCTATTCCTGGCGTGATTGAATATATCATACATTTCCACTACATCTTATAAACATGTAAAGATATTAGAATTATTATAAATCTTATACTCATTTGGTCATGCAAGCGCTTTGAAAGAATTTTTCAAATGATCTCTAATATTCTTAAAGTGTCCAATAATTGTTATACTATCAATTATTCATATTAATATTGTCAAGGTCTGTAATTAGTATGATTAATTTCTTTAATATATCTTATTCAATTTAAAATATAATTTGACTCTGCATTTTTGAACATTTTGTTCTCTCATTGCCTACTACAATAATTTAATTATCTTTGGCTGTGTTTTGAAGAATATATCACAGTGCAAAACATATGAGCTAATATCCCCCACAATCACAACTTTTTTTAAAGGATTTATTTTATTGGAATTAAATAAATGATATAACATATGAATAGATATGAATAGAGGGTATCATATACTATATCATTTTTCTAATGCACTTACCCCTATATTAATACAGAACATGTAAATAAACACTTCATATAGCTTAACTGCACTCAGAACAAAATATAAATTAGTTTTTGAATTATGTCCTTAAAATACATGAATGAAACAAAGAACTGACATAGTTAGATTGTAAAAAGTATTACTAGACTTAATCTGAAAGTATCAAGCTAAATACTTTCAGATTAAGTCAAAATCCTCCAACTTGACTGAAATGTATCAGCACCACAAGTGACTATCGATCCTATCAGTGAAGTGTTCCCGTATGCTACAATACACTGGTGGATTAGTATAGCATAGGCATACAACTTCCAAAAAATTTCAAAAGGGAGAAAAATATAAAAATTAATAGAAAAAATAAGTTTGACTGAATAACGCACTGACCTCAAAAACTTCCTTTCCAGATTTGTCCATCTTCAGTAAGTTTTAATAAAATAAAATTCAAAAATTATTTTTGGGAATACGCTTCATACAAAATTTTATGTTTTAATAAATTTAAGTGCAATAAGCTTATTAATAAATGTAAGTATATCAAAATTCTAGTTCAATAATGTTTTATTAATGACTGCATTTGTCTAAATTTCCTTAAAAACTACAGTTTTGTGTTAAGTTTCTTAACTTATGCAAATTTTATTTTTATTTGATTGCTATTCTGTAATTCTTTGTATAAGTTTTTTAAAGGGTATTTTTGACTATGATGAATGGGCAAAGGAAGAATAATACCCCATTAAAAAATAAATTGTGATGTTACCGAGAATTGCTATCAGAGATCCATTATACCAGCATCCATTATCAAAGAGATACTCAGAATTTGTTTAGGGTCTTTTTCCCCCTTACTTCTTTCGTTTTAAAGCGTGGAAGCTCATAAATATTTTTTTTCAATTTTGTTTTCTCTGTTGAGTGTCAGGTTTGAAAATAATTTCTTGATCATTTAAAAAGTTGAGACGTATTGATTTTTTGTAGCACTTTCCTTTTTTAGAAACCATTTAGTATTACATATACCCTTTATCATAACCAAGGACGAAACACTTTTTAATCGAGGAGGAGACTATCTTTTTAAATTCCATTATTTCGTTTCATAATTTCAATGCGAACATTTAAAACCGGATTTAAAATAAGTTGATATATTTTCTAAATCTATTTTAAACCCACAATGATGCACTTTCAATTTCAAAAATATTTTCTAAACTGCTTGAAAGAAATATTTATGTTGAGAAAAATAGTTGTATATTTTACTTAAGCAAATACAGTTTCTTAAATTCTACATGCAAAGTGAATTGCAACCGTGAAAAACTGCATGTATTTGTTTAGAATTCTCCATTGTATTTTTTTTTTATTGAATAGTTTTTTTATGCTAACAAAATTTTTGAATTATAAAGTCTTGTATATTTTTAGAAAGTCGGCAACACATTGCTTAAGGCAATGCGGTATAACGTTTATATTTATTTGAGATGAAGGAAAGAAATAGTATTATGTAAGAAGTTTTATGAAAGAATAGAGATTAAATTTTAGTCGAATGATAGATAAGACTTATTATTACTTTTAATCCCTAATTTTGATTAAGACATTTTATAAAAATTTTGCTATAACAGTACAGTAGTATCATCAATCGGGTTTTATCACCCTTCAGTTTGAGTATTTTAAGAGATTCTCTTGAACTAATAATATTTCAGGAGACTGAAGTAATGCTGTTGGGAAACTAATTTAGCGCTTATATGTTAGATAATTGAGAAATTATAATTCTTTGAGATAATTTTAATGGATTAATTTTTTTTATTATTCCTTTAAAAACATAAATTTTGATTTTAAAATGCAATAAAATAAAATGTATGTATATATGTATATATCTAAAGTATATAAAAATTATTTCCCCTAAAATATATATTTAGAATTCTCCTTTTTCTCTATCCGTGGGGGATTCTATTGTTTTTAAAAAAATTAACACATATTTATACATTTATCAATTTAACTTCATGTCGTGTTTCTGTAATTGTTCCTTATGTTGTTTAGTGTTTTCCCCATTTTGTCCCACTTGGAGTTAGTATCATTTAATTCCAACGTACCAAACTCTAATCGCGGGGTTATCTTTTTCTGGGTGAATTTTGACGTCGCGCCCTCAGAGTTCCAATGCGATCTTTTTCTTTTACCCTGCTGTTATTTATATTGTAATTCTCTTTTCTTGGCCTACCTCTTCCTCTCCTTAATTCTTACTTAATTTCTTTTTCTGCCATTTTCTTTCTAACTTATGTGGTCTTGTAGGCTTTTCTGTTTATTAACAAACTTTAAAGCTTAAAAATATAAAAATGTAGATTTGTTGACTGTTTGGACCCTCTTTGCGTTGTGTCAATGGAGATGAATGACATGCCATGATAATAATAGCTATAAAACGTTCTCCTTAAACGATTCCTGAGCTAGAAACCCTTGATTACGTGAATCTGTAAGATGGTCACTGCGAGGTAATGACAAAGCTTCTCCAGTCCATTGTTGACCGTTTACATCCTACACGTTATGGTCCTGTGTCCACTATATAGTTGCAAAGAATCCAGTGTACCTTTCTTAACATGTTTATCATTCACAATATTTTGTCGTAGACAAACACTTCTAAATACAAAAAAAATATTGAAATTAGAAAAGCAAGTTATTTTAAATTGAAAAAAACTTTTTTTTGCAATAATTAACAAAAGTTAAATTTTTAAACGTTCATCAGTTTTTGGTCATTATAACTAAAATATTTCAATTTCTCTTTGACAAATATGTGAGAAATAATTGACAATGAAAAATCTGCATTTTGATCCATTGAATACGATAAATTTAAGAAAAGTAAAATACTTAACAATGTAGGTTATATGTGATATCCATGGTTTGAATAATAATAGTTACTAATATAGTTACTAATTTTCTTCGAAGCCACATTTTAAAGAATTAATTTTAAATTGTGGAGTCTTACCACTCATAGTTTCCTTTAGCCCACATACAGAAATATAGATTAAAAAGTTGCATTTAACTATTGATAAAGAAGCGGTAGTACGAGTATCTCGGAGGATGATTTGATTAAGGTATAGTGCATAGGAATAGAAAATTGCACTATATCTATATGATCGTTACAACGAATGAGAACTGAAAGAACAAAACCTTGAAAAGAAAACATTGAAGAGCAACTATTATTGCTCAGTATAATATGAAATATCAAATGTACGCAGAAGTTTCAGTGAAACGGAAAACATTCAAATCCGTTCTCGTAGTTGCTGTGTTCAGGTTCTAGAGTAATGTCAGAGGATTTTTTAGCATATGTCTTAGACCATCTGCATATCAGTACATATAAAAATCATGCATAGATGTTTGACAGTTGGGAAACATCCGCGAAGTAATCCACCTTCAAGCACTCGGTGATCGGTTATCGCTCCTCGAATACTAGTGTAGTAGATAACATCAGTGATAAATGGTAATGTAGTGGATAAGGTAAAATTTTAAAATGACTGGAAGCTCAAAAAACCTTGTGTCCTTGTAACAGCGGAGCAAGGTATATATATATATATATATATATAATATATATATATATATATATATATATATATACATATATATATATATATATATATATATATATATATATATATATATATATATATATATATATGTGTGTGTGTGTGTGTGTGTGTGTGTGTGTGTGTGTGTGTGTGTGTGTGTGTGTGTGCGTGTGTGTGTGTGTGTGTTAGGACAGGGAACTAACCGGCCCCAAAACTTTCACTTGAAAACTTCTTTTGAAATTGGCCCTATTATTTTCCCCAGCCCAGGTATGCTGGGCTGCCAAGAGTCCCGCTAAACGTCTGTTAGAAAGAAACACATCAGTCGTCGTGGTCGAACTTAACTTTTATTTCATCTTATAAGGATAGGACAAAATCCAGAGGCATCTGAACCGGACCGTGTCAGAACGCTCTCTCTAATAATGCCAAACTTTTGCGAGAGACAACCAAATACCTTATGTGTTTTAGTGTCGTGGAAAGATGCTGAGGCAACAGTTAATTGCTTAGCTAGAGTATCCTTTGATTAGAGACATCTGCCAAAAGGTGGCGTTTCAGAAGAGTATAGTTGCTGATCGTTGCATTCTCATTAAAATGCCAGCAATATCATTTTTTGCTTTGAGAATCAAAGAAAGAATTTCGGGGTTATGCCGAAAGAATGAAAACACCCTCTTTTAAATTGGATGACTGGGGAATATGGATAATATAAAGAGGAGAAATTAAAATTTAGAATAATGAATGGGAAAAAGGGATAATTTTGGATAGACTTCAAGGCTTAGATATTGATATTATTACATATATATATATATATATATATATATATATATATATATATATATATATATATATATATATATATATATATATATATATATATATATATATATGTGTGTGTGTGTGTGTGTGTGTGTGTGTGCAATCGATAAATTATATAATTGCTGGACATTATAGCTCCTATTAATTTTACTTGCCATTCATAGAGAGATAGCCTTTATTGATGTAAAGATAGCATCGCAAAACATCGATTCTTACGAGGAGAGGTAACCTTTGGGCCGGAATATTGTATTAAATGCTAAGCCTACGTAAGTTAGGTACAAAGAGACAGAGAAAATAAGCAGAAAGCTATTTTGCTACTTCGAGCAAGCAACAGTCTGAAAAGAAAGCCCATGACATTTAAAGAGTTGTCTCTCCTGTATATCACATAAGGTTCTAATGCTTTGTACGATTGGGATATACATTAATATAAAATATATAGCGCTTTATATATAAAATTTAGTTAACTGTGTATCACATGTGATATACAAACATATAAAATATTATATATATATATATATATATATATATATACATGTATATATCCAGCGTAATGTACAGGGAAGAAAACTAGTTTAAACCTGAAAGATTTTTTTAATGGGGTTTTATACTCCAACGAGAATCAACTATTACGTTATTTGTAAAACCTATAAAGCACCGAAAATTGAGTCTTATATCCTACATAATACAACATTACTACCCAAATTTATCTGTGAATATGGTTTATGTATTTTGTGAAGTAATTATAAACTGGAAAGAAAAAGTTTAAATTCGTTATTCTGGGATGAAATATTTATTTATATCCATTTGTATTTTGATTAAAATCCAGGTACTTATGAGGTGGAATGTACAATTGTGTAGTCCAGTGTATTAATTAAAACAAGACGTAAAACCTTTCAACTTCATATCACTTATAATAAGTATATTTATTTTTAAATGAGTAAGGAAGGGATTATTTGGATAGTTCCTTATTTAATAACTTAATAACTGTAATACACCATTTAAAAATCTGAAGTAGATTTAATTTAGAGATTAAATACTCTATTTCAAATGTAAAGCCAGGATAATTATTTCAAAGTATATTTTATTCATTAGTTTTGCAAACTATGAAATTCGTAGGGTCTTCTTTTACTTGGAAAAATATTCTCTACTTAGCCTTTTCCTAGAATATTAATATTGCTAAGAACAAATTATTTCTGAGAAAGGAAAAATTTGCACGAGCATGAAATTATGATGATTAAGACTGGTTGCTATGACTACTTTAATCTATAAGTATAATATTTTCCTCTTCCTTTTAATTACTTTCTATTACAACGCAATTTCAACTAGAATTACATTTCTTCTGGGAAAAATAAAATTTTATGGAACTGGAGCATCCTATTATCTAAACGGTATTTTCTCCTATTGTTCAGTATAATGATGTCAATGAATGGAATATTCTTTGTATCCAGCATAATGCATCCACTCTAAAAGATATAATGGGTATAATTTGTATGTTTTAAAACATATCCTGAATTTGTCTCACGAACTGTATTAATTTGAACCACAACTGATATTAAAAAAGTATTTAAAGCAATTATACAAGCTAAACCTAAGAATTTGCCATCAATGTTATATTTAGTACTTATTCACAAAACTATTATTAGAGGGATCATATAAGATTTATTTTGAAATTTTAATTTTCAAAATTAGAATGAGACAAAAATGTATAAAATTTACTTCTGAAAATTTACTTTCTCATTGTGTCAGATTGATTTTCAAATTAACTGAGATGAGATGATATTTTTATAAAGATTAAAATTATAATTATCTGTATGCGAAATTGAAAATTTATTTTGTTTTTAATTACAGTGTGTCTAAGTTTTATATTTTTAGAGGTGAGTATAATTCCAGACATCAGATTAAATGTTGTGTAATGAAAAAAATCTGAAATGGTATAATTTTGACAAAATGTAACCGAGTGAGAATAAGGTGGTTTAAATATCTCGATTAAATTTTTGTTCGCTATTTAAATTTCATTTGTTATGAATATGGAGTAGTAAGACTTAGTGATTTGTTATGTAACTACATTTTGAGAAACTGAATACGCTTTAAAAATTTTATCGAAAAGTATGGAATTTTCTAAAAGTTGAAAACAGTTGACTGGTGTATAAATGTTGTTTCTGATCTGTTTAAGAAATCTGAAAAAGTTTTCAAACTATAATTTATATTATATGTTGCGTTCTGTGTGTTATAAGTGTTAAAGTTTGACTTAAACTAGAAGTTTTAAAAATTTCTAGTAATATATTCAGAAGTATTTTTATTTCTCTCTTTTATTACTACTACAAGTTGTTCTAGTAACATCGAATGTATTTTTAGGTCATTAAATTAAACTTAAGTATCAAAGATAATAAATGATATATGTATTATTATTAAGTTAATTTTTTCGACAGCGTTTACTAATTAATAAATAACTAAAAAAATCTTTCATCCATTTTGATTACAGATGATCATTTATAATTATCAGTATTTTCTTTATCATTAAATTCTTCATCTTCCAAGATGAAAATACCTTCATACGATGAAACAGTATTGTATAAACTTTTATATATTGCAAATAAGCGAAAAATTAATACTAATGACAGACAAAGTTAATTAATCTAGTTATTAAAATTGTATTAAATTGTTCATAGGTTATTTTTTATACAGTCATTGTTATCATATTTAACATTATTTACATACTAATTAATTATTTATGTGCATTTGTAATTGTGTAGGGGAATCACAAATTGTGAGTATACTTAAAAATTTTAATTTTGGATTGATTTTATAGAATTAACTTTTGATGGTTTCTAAAGAAATTTGATTACTCTGTGACCTCTATTTTACTAAAGATTACTGCAATTTTAAATTTATTTGTGCTATTTAAAAAAAGTTTTATAAATATTCATATCATATAATGTTTTATGAAGAATATCTCTTTTAGTAGAGACGATTTTCAACTTCTTTTCAAGATTGTAAGAGAGTTAAAACAGCAGGCAATGTATCATATACGTAGCAAATGCATGTGACTGTATGAAAAACGTATTTGCAACGTAATGAAAAATTGTGTGCTTCTTAGCTAAATATATCTTGTTATTTATCTCTTTTGACTTTTCTTGCAGTTTGTAAATTGCTTAAATTCGGGTTGGCAATGTATATCCTTTTAAAAATTCAATACCATAGAGCTTTATACAGCTAACGAACACTATATGCACAAAAAACCCTTAAGAAATCTTGTGACTCTCAAATGGCCTCAAATTGTCTACCATATGATAAATGAAATTTTGTGCTGTAAGGTTCCTTTCTTTCCTTCTGTATATATTTTTATAGAGATTTAAAAACAACTTACATTTATTTTTATGTTTAGAATTTAAATGTAAGAAGCTAAAATGACTTCATAATATTTTAGATTACCTATATTTTGTTTGAAGATTTCAACTGGATGACTGCTTTTTATTGTTTATGCAAGTAAACCAAGCTACAGGCTATCATTGTTAATAGCTTAAAAAATATATGTTGAGTTCTGTGTATTACAAGGGTTAAAATTTGACTTAAATTAGAATTTTTAGAAATTTCTAGTATCATATTCGGAAGTATTTTTATTATTTTTTCTTTATTACCACTACCGGTTGTTCTGCTAGCAACGAATCTATTTTTAGGTTACTAAATTAAACTTAAATATCAAAGATAACAAATAATTCAAAATTATTCCTCATTAAGGTAGTTTTTTCGACAGCTTTTACTAGCTAATTAATAACTAAAGAAACTACTTGAAGTAGTTTATTTTATAAATATTTAACCAATACAGTTCTATTGAGAGTGAAAATACAAAAAACAGTGTGTTATTTAGCATTTTATAAGATGCTAAAGTATAAGGAAACGGAAAAATAAGGTCTTAAAATTATCGCAAAGTTTCGATAGTTTATTTCTGTGAATAAATCAATAAGAAAATTCCCGTGTCTCATGCAAAGAACATCTCTTAAATATGACTCCTTTTCATTCTATTCCTCATGTTTAATTAATTTTATTCAAACTCGAATATTTGGCTTCACATTTCATCAAAGTAAGAATAAACTGCTAATTATTCATTTGCAACTAGAGAGTTTCCGTGAAAGTTTGAATTACCGAGAGTAATAATTTTTAAAATTTATCTCAAAACGAGCCACAAACAGTTTTCATTTTCTAGAGGCGAAGGTTTTGATCTCCTGTCTCCTAAATTAAGTATCAGTAGTATGTAAACAAACCGATCAATAAAAATACCAGTGAACTCCATCAAAATGTAATTCATATTAAATAGCTGTCACTTCATCAGCTAAATTCTATTTGAATTCACTGAAAGGGAGTTCCAGATTCATGCGAGTATTATGGATTTTATTTTAGACGTCGAGCTATTACTTATTTTCCATTAAATACTTTCATTTGCATATGAATTTATTTTGTACCTAGTAGTGAAAGATGGCCTTTTTAAATATAGAGAGCTCCATGTAATTGGATAAACTCAGAGCGTAGGTAGAAGGAATCAAGAGTAACAAAAATTGCATTGAAATTTCACCGTAGTAAAAATGCCGTGTAAATGAAGAAAATAGTATATACGTATATATATATATATATATATATATATATATATATATATATATATATATATATATATATATATATATATATATATATATATATATATATATATATATAACGTCTGGACAGAAAATATGCATTCATTTTCAGAAAAAGTCTTAAGAAATGGGTTGGGGGAATTTTAGTTGCTGACACTCCCTTTAACACATTGTGCGAGGGTACATTTTGCAGCGGAATTGTACCCGGAGGGGGCGTTTTGAGAGTAAATTTAGTTATTCAGTTAAATCTCAACAGATCGAAAATTATTTAATTTTTAATTAATTTTTCGTATTTTATATTGAAATATGTAAACAAATATATAAATAGACAAATAAACAAATATATATATAATATATAAATATATATATATAATATATATATGTAATATATATAAATATACATATATATATATATATATATATAATATATATATATATACATATATATATATATATATATACATATATATATATATATATATATATATATATATATATATATATATATATATATATATATATACATATATATATATATATATATATATATATATATATATATATATATATATATATATACATATATATATATATATATATATATATATATATATATATATATATATATATATATATATATATATATATATATATATATATATATATATATATATATATATATATATATATATATATATATATATATATATATATATATATATATATATATATATATATATATATATATATATATATATATATATATATATATATATATATATATATATATATATATATATATATATATATATATATATATATATATATATATATATATGTATATATATGTATATATAATATATATATATATATATATATATATATATATATATATATATATATATATATATATATATATATATATATATATATATATATAATACATAAATATATGTATATATATAATACCATTTTCACAAGAATAAATAAAAAGTTAATTTTCAGTCTAAATTGATTTTTTAATCAAACTGTGGTTTCTCATCGACTCATGTAAAAACTGGTTTTTATTTGTCTAAATTTTTTCAGAATCCATGAAGTAGACAAGAACATTCGGGCTTTCAGATTTCCACCCCAACCCCCACCCCCCCCGCCCCCCCATCCCCCCCCCCCCCCCCCCCCCCCCCACCCCCACCCAAGTCCACCCCCCCCCCCCTCTCCCACACCCCCAACCCCCCCCCACCCCCCCCCCTCCCCCCCGACCCCTCCCCCCCCCCTCGCCCCCCCCCCCCTTCGCCCCACCACCCCCCCCCCTCGCCCCCCCCCCGCATGTATTTTTTTTTTTATTGATAGAATCTCCACACAATATTCTTTTTTTTTATTTTTCTATACCATTATTTTTTTGTACCCACAAACAAACCATGCTGTTACACTAACCCTTATCAGTATTTGACCCGCTCTCAAGTATCAATCGTCAGAAAACGTACTAGTACTTGGCCCGCAACAATGTGTTAATAAAATATTTTGTGGCTAGAAAAATGGGTTTGAAGGAACAAAAAGAGATAATTTTTAACTATATATATATATATATATATATATATATATATATATATATATATATATAGATATATTTTAAGGGTAAAAACAATATTTTTACGGTTATGGTTTAAAAGAACTCATAGAAGTAAAGAGTAATGTTTTTGTATTACTTCATATCTTTATTTCCATTATTAAGTTCTGCTAAAATATTTAAAGTTTGTAAATATACGTTTGAGTCTATATTTTTAGAGGTATGTTTGTAATACCATTACACTGGAGTAAACCCAAACTAGACGTTTAAGATTTTAGTTACTCTTTGGTAAATATGCTGCAGAAATTCCGACATTTTGTACAGTAAACAAAGCATAGCTTAGATTCTTTTCATTTTTAATTCAAATAATTAAAATACTGAAAATTCCATTTAATTACACATGAGAGAAATCAAACTTTTATATTGTGAATTTAATTAAAGAAAAAGCACCAGAGTTTTAATATTAAGAAAATTTTATTTTACATCATATAAAGAATAAACTCACTGTCAAAAGACTGTAAACCAATACTGTAAGATTGAGCGAGTGGATGAAATTGTTGTATGGATATATTGGTCAGCACATGCATGCAATAAAAGCATATATGATGTTTATTTGTATTTTAGCATTTGTTGTTTACTTTATATATCAATATATTTTATGCAATACAATGAAGTGGGTTACAAGACCAAACATTGATATTGATCAGGGAAAAATATCTTAAAGAATAAAATAATACTAAATCTTCCAAAACTTTCCTACTTAATATTAAACGGAAAACATTCTGGTAGAGTAAGCAGGAAACAAGAAAGTAAATATAAAGCCTTTGTCCAGAAATAAGAAAAACTTCAATATAAAGTGCACCGCATAAATATAATATAATATAATTAGAGGTAAACAGCTGTTTTGAAGCTAAAAACATACCTCTGAAGCATGAAAAAGAGAAGAAGCTTACTGTCGGGAAATTGAAAGTGTGAGGGTTTGAGCAAAGTCAGCAGAATATACTAGTCAGAGTATTAAAAATTATCTACTAATATTTTATATTTAATACTTTCCTTCCCACACTAGCCTTTGATAGCTGAAATCTCTGGGTTTCAGAATAGCCAAAACTATCTGAGAAAATATCCTTTCACTCTAGAGGGTGACTGCTAAAAGTCGCGCGTAATACTGATAGCGGTGAA
>CM063503.1:112669267-112674267 GCA_032207245.1 Pardosa pseudoannulata
GGACTACTGACAAAGTAATTCAGTCCATACATGTCCACAAAGGGATGTAATACCCAGAAGCCCCTAAATTTATAAATTCCTGTACATCTCCTCCAGTTTAATGTCTTATGGTTCCAATATTAAATCAACCAGATTCACAGAAACACAAAGCAATGAACCCCAAAATCTAATATTTATAAATAAAAGCACTACCTATAAAGCAAAAAAATTAAATAAATAAATAAAAATAGAAATTAAATCTTTAACCAAAACAAGTAGACAAAAATTCAATGGAAAAGAAGTTAACATGAAAAATGAAAACTCATGTTTTCAGAAAATTCTCCCATATTGCTTCTTTTGACTTTCTTCAGTATATATTTTTTATAATGGTTGATTTTAAACAGCGTTTCTTTCAATATCATTTTTTGAAGAACTGCTGTTTGCGTTTCTGTTCCCCACACAATTATGCTCTTCACTTATATTCTTATAAATAGGTTTGTAAACTTGTGTCTAATGTCTTACGATATTACTTTTACTGTGATCATTTTTATCTTCAGCCTGGCTCATTTTCTAGTCACTGGTCATTGCGCCATTAAACCTCATCCATCCAACCAAAGTTAAATTAGTATTATTTCTTTTTAAATTGCACATAATTCACAGTTTTTATACACAAGACATCAGTAAAAAAATTTTGCTTGGCACTACGCCTTATCCTAATGTTCTTACCTCTCTGAAAAACGTTGGGCTTTTACACAATGGTTGATTTTTCTTTATCTACTTCACCCCCCACTCCTTGATCATTAACACTGTATTTTTTGTACACTTGTTGTCTTCCATTTTATTTCTCTTATGGTTTTAAAATAATTGGTATTTTAACAATTTTGCATATTGTTTAATTTTCATGTTACTTATTTCTCGGTTTCGTGTCACCTCCTTGGTTTTAGCATAGTATATGTCTTATGGGTTTCAGTGTCAATAAGTTGTACTCATCCTTCCATTCATCTCGATTTATATTAGTAACAACTAAGTCATTATCTCATAAAAATTATACTATAAATATATTAGCTCTATTATGTTTACAAGGAATTCCAATTTTAGTATTTTGCTCCATAAAATGACTAAATTATTAAAATTTAGCTACTTTACAATTTTTTTGTTGAATCGCTTAAAGTTTTGTTGTCATATAATCAAGGTAAACATTTAGTTTAACCTGCAATAAAAATATTATATAAAGATTAAATAACAAATATTTAATTTAAGGTTGATTTCCCCGACAGTTACAATAGTTAAATTAGCGAAAAATAAAATCAAACGTTCATATAAACTTATGCATGATAATTTTGGAATATAAGGATATTCGATATTTTTTTTTAAATAATCAAATAGAAGTTTTAAAAGTTGTATAAAATTTTGTAGCAATTGTAAATCAAATAACTCAGATCTTACCTTTATTAGTCGTACTGTCCCAAGAATATTATTAAAATCCTTTTAAACATTACCTTAATTACGTATGCAGGAAAAATAGCTTTATGATAAAGTTCTCACTAGAAGAGAAACAAACTAGAAAATATTGCATAATACATTTTTAATGTTTACCGCTTCCACGAATCATCAAACAAAACGCTACACTTCTTATCAGACTTTTCTTTGAAAGTAAAACTTACAAAGAACTCCCAATTTAAAACTTTCACTAGATAATTTAGTTCGAACAGAAGACTGGAAATTTGTATTCAGGAACTAAAGCGATAAAACAATAACGAAGAAAACTTGCAACTAAGTAGATTTAAAGGGAATCTACAAAGTTAAATTTGCATATGCTTAAAAAATATATCTTTGAAATATGCAATCATGCATACACATTATATTAGAACAATCAATACGTTCTAGATAGGATATCGGCATCTACAATCTCATTCAATGGTAAACTAGAGAAATATAGTTATCTTGAATTTTAAATATATAAAAGGTTAGGAAGCATATAGTTGAAAAAATTAAATGGTGCAAAATAAATTAGAAAATTATATTTAAAAATAATATATGGTTTAATGGAAAGAAACTTAATTATCAGTATATAATGCCTTCTAAAGAAACGATAAGGAAAGATCCATAAATAAGTTAAATTTATCGGTTGTATTGAATTTACCAAATAAATATCTTGCACTACATCCTAATGAAGCGTAGGTTTAAATGAATATTTTTCTTCATTGCGCAAGGTTTATATAAATTAGACTTGCGTTATATATAGATACGGTGAACCACAAAAGTTTATTGGACGTTAAAAGCTTACCTTAATTAAAGTATTTTAAACTATATGTATTTTGCATGAAATAAATTGGCCTACAGTTTCTAGAATACACAATATTAGGTAAGTAGTATTGTGTAAAATGACGTAAGATATATTGTATTTTACTTATAAAAAAAAATCTGAAACCTCATTTAAATTTGCAATAATTCTATGTTATAATGATCTAATATCTGGTTTTAGAGAATTATTCTTTTATAAAGTTAAAGGAGTAAAAATCCTATAACAATCGACGTTATAGTGAAACCCGCTTCGGATACGCTCACATTATATGCAATTTACTGTACTTTTCTTGTAAAACTGATAAAAAATAACATTTAACCTCGTAAAATTATTGTATTTCTGTCAATCTGCATTTTTAGTGTTCCGAGATAATTATTTCGATTTCTATACCAAGCGAAGTAAAGAAATTAAAATTATTAACATGATGTGTCTTCAATTAGTATATAAGACACTGAAAACTTTTCATTATATAAGCTCACTCAATCTTGCATTTAAATGAGAAATACTACAAGAAATGAAAATGAAATCTTAAATTTTGAAAAGTCCACTTTTTAATGTCACACTTTAAGTCTCAAATGTGTGGTTGGAAATCGGGGATAGCCAGAATGATTTACTGTATGCTTAATCTTTATATAGAAAACAAGTAATCAAATCCAAACATTGCGTTTAAATTTTATGCTGTATAAAATATTTATCTGGTACGGTACAGTATCATTCAATTGTTATTTTCTTTTCCTGCACCCCGTTATGGAATTCAAATAAGCACATGATACTATAAATTAGCTAATTCTCTTTGTTGACTTAGCCCTCATGAGCAAAACAGCACACCGTAGCACGCCAAACAAAACCAAAGCTCTTTGTTGAAAGCCCTTTAATATATTTTTGTCCAGAAAATTTGAGTAAATTTAGAAGAAAAAGATGCATAAAAATAATACATAAAATAACCAATGAATACTGATGGTGTATTGTCTCTTTAAAATCTTATTCAGCTGGGCGAAATTTGATTGAAAGTTGAATATTTCTCTCAGAAACTTTTATATTTTACAATTATAAATATTAAACACACAAACACATTTATATATATATATGTATATATATATATATATATATATATTACTATTTATCTTAGAATATTAATATTTTAATGTACTTCATGGCTCAATACATATGGTAAGTATATATATATATATTTGAAATTGGCTATTTGTCCTTTCAATGGAAAAGCTAAGGTTTTCAAATTATTGAAAATTCTTATTATACACTTCAAAATGCGTAAAAGACTATATATCTAGTCTAAAGGTCCATTAAAACAAGACAAAATATGCACCAGGATTTTCTTTCATTTATTTATTTATTCATTTATTTTTATTTATTCTTTTATTTACACGCACGCACGCACGCACCCACACACACACACACACACATATATATATATATATATATATATATATATATATATATATATATATATATATATATATATATATATATATATATATATATATATGTGTGTGTGTGTGTGTGTGTGTGTGTTTATCGCAAACAAAGTTTTTCATAGTGAAATATTCCTTTGTAGATGATTTGATTAAATTACAACTATAACCAAGTTCGACCTAATATATATATATAATAAGGTCGAACTTGGCTATAGCACACACACACACACACACACACACACACATATATATATATATATATATATATATATATATATATATATATATATATATATATATATATATATATATATATATATATATACATACATGCACTTTAGCTAGTTAAATACCTATTTGCCTTTGACATCATTTTCCAGGAGTGATATGCTAAAAAGAAATTGCTTAATAAAGATCAATAAACAGGGATTTTCATTAAAAAAAAACAAATGGTAAAACAATGCATTCTTTATGGATCATTCTTTTTGGTCTAATTTACGACCTGAAATCATGTCGACATGTTTCAAAACAATTGTTCTTCCTTGTTAATAGATAAAATACTTGAATATTTCTTCTCTTTGTGGGTGAATAATGCATTTATTTTAACGATGGTTCTGTTTCTAAATATTAATTAAAGGGGTAGTCTTTATTTCAATGCCTTCCCGTTTGCAAAAGGCTTTGAAGGTACAAAGAATCTATTAAATCAAGTAGTAAAGCTACATTTTAATTAATAGAAAAATCAGTGACATTTGAAAGAATAATTTTCTTTCTGAATGATTTTGAGAATAGTTAAACCTTTAAAGGAAATAGTGTTGAAAAACATCTCAACTTGTTTTAAAAAATTCAGTGAGATAAAGTCTAGTATTATATTTGTTTATAGTATTTTTTGATATTAAGCCATTTTAAAACAGAGAACGTGTTTTAGACAACCTTTGAGTTTAATGGAGATTAGTACGTTAAATATCAAAAACAGTCTTAAGTTCCTAAAACTCTATTTCAAAGGAAATATACACTATAGGTGTTAAGAGCTAGTAAATTACAGTGTCTCTAGCACAAGATTTCACAAATTTGCATGTGCCTGTTCGACAGGAATAAAATTAAAAGACAAGACACACTCCATGGGGTTATATTTAAAATAAGAATTATTTTCTAGTATAGAATTTCCATTAAACTGCTTCATATTTAGTAACCTTTTCCGTCTAGTATGAATCTTAATATTAAAGTTGCATTATTCTTTTCATTGTTTAATTTATCATCCTTAGTTCCTATTAAAGTGTTTT
>CM063503.1:112676767-112746767 GCA_032207245.1 Pardosa pseudoannulata
AATCCACACATGTCATATATATATATATATATATATATATATATATATATATATATATATATATATATATATATATATATATATATATATATATATATATATATATATATATATATATATATATATATATATATATATTCAATACTAATACAATATTATAATTCAATACTTTACCCAAAATTTGTCCGGTGAAAAGTAAGGCAAAATTACCAAATCACTTGCTTTCTTTACCTTAAAGTATGACTGAATGGGTTCCTTGACAGTTGAATTATGAGGAGAGACATTATTACACGCTGAATCATTTGAAACTTACTACAATAATTTCCTTTATTTCAGAGATACTAATTTCATATATTTCATCAAAGAGTCTTTCAGATCTGTCTTTGGAAATGAAATCATAAAGGGATAGAAAATATTTTAGAGCTGTGAGATGAACATGAAATAGCTTAATTACCAGACATCTGCCAAGACAATTAGAAATATATAAAAAACTTGAAAAACACTTTAAACATTAATGAATTTTATTTCCTTTTATTTAGGTTCACAAGAGCATACACTGATGAGAAATTCGAAATAAATATCTATAGATATTTAAATCTTTAAACATTTAAATCTTTAAAGTTTGTCAGATTCTTATTTGGAGTATCTATTAACAACCATATATAAATTTTATGGTAAGAAGAAATAAAGTTTTTATTTATTTTGCTAGATTTTATGTGCTTATATCCTTAAAGGTTCAAAGGTAGCATTAAATATCCAGTCATCCCCAAATCTATTCCTACAGTATCGACATTGTGTGCATTAAACACGTGATGAATGAAAACTGCATGATATTATGGTACAGACACACACACACACACATATATATATATATATAAATATATAAATATATGTACGCATAAAATACATATGTCTCTCTGTGTGTGTATCACCAAGAAACATGCATAAGAACTCTTGCATGAAACTTATAAACAGTATTATAAGCCGAAGTCCCGTAATACTCCAATTTGTATAAGGTCAGAAAATTAAAACAACATTTCAACATGTCTGTACACCTCAGAATTTGCCACTAAAAGACCATTTAACTATGTGCAGTAAGCACGACGTAAGAGGAATAGTATAAATCACTAAAACTCTCTTGAAAAGCACTGATTGAATAAGAAAAAGAATACAGTTACCTTGAGAAAAAGAAATATTAAATACATAGATTCTCTGAATTGAAGCATTTAGTCATCACGATGCACAAATTAAAATTAGAGAAAATACCTAGCAATTTTTTTAAGATTTTATTTTTATATGATGCGTATAAACACACACTTATACATATATAAACTTTTGTTTGCATACAGAAACCTTCAAACCTTCACTTTTCTTTCATTTGTCAAATATATATATATATATATATATATATATATATATATATATATATATATATATATATATTATATTTATCAGTCTTTTTCGCAAACAAAGTATTTCATAGTAAAATATTCTCTCCACGGATGTTTCTAAAACGTTTGAAATTGCTTTTTCGTTTTTCGTCGGAGCAGTAAATCCTTGTGTCTGAATTCATCGAATTTTGTTCTGGCATAATGATAGATAGATGTGATATCCTTGAAGTACACAAATCTTTCAGCTTCAATTTCCTTTTGCTCAAAAAGAAATATCTCGATTTTGACAGATAACAAACAAGTTGAACTGGAAACCCTTTACATGGATGGTTTTGCATAAAATAAATCCTAAAAGAAAACAACTCTTTCTCCATAAAATTTCTAGTAATGAAAAACTTATTAATTTGATTTTACGCATTTATTGAAAAGTTGAAAAGACTTACCAAAACCTTTTCATGTTTAAAGTTGAATTTTATATTCGTTAATAAGACTTAAAAATATTTTTATTGTGCTATGTTAGAAAATCTGTTCAAGAAATTTTATAAATATTTTACAATATATTTTCTATTACAGCTAAATTTTAATGATTTATTTACATTATAAAGTATAATATAAATATGGTCTGATTCTGTTTAGAAAAATGTTAGTATTATTTAAACATGAAATATGTAGCAACTGTACAAAGTATTGGAAAGTTTGCCAAATTTCAATTTATATTTGAATTTAAATTTTAAAACCAGTAAAAATATTTCTGCTAAAAGCATCTATATCTTAATATTAAAGCATTTATATATTTAACCAAGTTTTCTAGAAATTTGTTTTGTTTTTTGCATTCGAGCTTTATTAATTTCATTACACAAATAACTAAAGGCATTATGTTAATTATGTACTAAATTCTTTTCCGATTTTTTTACTGAAAAAATATCAAAAGTAACATTAGAAATGAAGATACAATAGAAGTATAAAAATGGGGACAAATTATAAAGACAATAAGCTCACTGAACTTAATAAAACTATAATTAGATAAATTTGTATATTCTAGTGGCCTGAAATCAATACCATTTTTTAAATGCCAAATCCGCTAATTTTTTACTGGAAAAAGCTTTAATTCTTACATTAAAACAATTATACTCCCGAATCTCCTTTCAATCTACCTCCAATTTTTAAATCACTGAAAGTCATTTATTTCTCATTCTTCAACTTCCTTCATATTGATCAACCTTTTCGGAGGCTTTTCATGAAGATTTCAAGAACCGATTTAATGCATTTAAGTGACTTAATCATAGTAATGGATGTTAGAAAGTACATTCATGTGACGAAAAATTGAAGCAATCATGAGCTAAAGCTTTTTGAAGCAATTTATTTCGTCGAAATTGGTTGATTTACTTCGATTTCCTTAGCATTCTAGACATCCGTAGACTACTAACACATAATGGATAAAATATAAATTGAATGCTAGAATACTGTATTTTGTTACTTTCTAATGGAATCTAAAGAAATCTTTTTTCCATTACCGTTCCCACAAATAGCAGTATTTACATAATAAACAAAGACACACGATTAATAATACTAGGAAATGCTTACTTTTCTGTGTTTTCTTTAATTTTTAAATTAAAACAGAGTGTAAGATTGGTTGTATTTAATTATTTTTATTACTAATGCGATATTGCACAAATAAAGAGTAAAAGAGTATAAAACCATTAGAGGAAACAATATTAGATGAACTATTCAATAAAATAAAGGGCAACATTTAGCTTGTCAGAAAAATTTTAATGGGATGTCTTTAGGATCTACATTACTCTTCATATATGGAATATTTTAATATACATAATAATTATAAATTAAAAACGGAAATTTCATTATGATATTTTAGCAGTTTTATTCTAAAAACACATAAGACTAAGTTAGAAACAAAATGACAGTTTTTCAACAGTATTTTATGTATATTTCATCATTCAACGGAATTTCTTTTAAATAGAATGCTATTATATTATATGGCTATGTAAATTTTTCAGTGATTTAAGCTTTTTATGGCTTTTTTATAATTAAGTAAAACTTAGTTACTAAAGAAGCATTTAGGACAACAAGTGAAAATATAATTTTCCATGTACAAAAACTTTATTATAGCTGTCTAAATATTAGGTGTACATTTAATAGCGTGTAATTAAAGTCATGTACTATGTGGTAAAAACTTGATATAAAATGAATATGATAATTCAAATCGTTTGTCAGTGTACATAAAATTTTCTAATAATAAATAATTCTTGGATAGAAATATATTCAAAATCAGTATTTGTAGTAAAGACGTTTTAACACACACACACACACACACACACACACATATATATATATATATATACATATATATATATATATATATATTATATATATATATATATTATATATATTTATATATATATATATATATATATATATACATATATATATATATATATATATATATATATATATATATATATATATATATATATATATATATATACATACATATATATATATATATATACATATATATATATATATATATATATATATATATATATATATATATATATATATATATATATATATATATATATATATATATATATACATATATATATATATATATATATATATATATATATATATATATATATATATATATATATATATATATATATATATACATATATATATATATATATATATATATATATATATATATATATATATATATATATATACATATATATATATATATATATATATATATATATATATATATATATATATACATATATATATATATATATATATATATATATATATATATATATATATATATATATATATATATATATATATATATATATATATATATATATATATATATATATATACATATATATACATATAATTTCTTTAAATTCTAAAACTTATAAAAGCTATGACCTCTATCATAATTAGATTTAATGGCAATGTACAACATTTTATTTTAATGCATGAATTTGTCGGCACCGGAATAAACCAAGAACTACTTTCAATTTAACCACATTATAACATATTTATGTATTAAGCTGAAGGAACAGTAAGTATTTTATTCTCATATTTTTAAAATGATTTTCTGAGGTTTTTAAATCATGATTTCAATGTGTTTAGTTGTCCTGCTATGAGTCTGTCTCGAAACATTTGAATAACAAGTAATGTTATTTTAATAATTTAGGTTCATAAAAATGCACATGAGAGAATTTTTATGTAATCCATACATATCCATTGAATTAAAACAACGCATACAAAAGTGATAATGGCTGTAAATCTAAAAGAAAATAAATATAAGGAAGAAACTGTTTCATTTAGTTTAGAAAAATAGAAAAGAAAGCTACAAAAGAAAATCAATTTCGCGTACAGTCGTTTGCAAAGTGAATTGAGTTAACTCAAAGAAACCAAAAGCAAATTTTGTTCAAAGAAAAAAAAATGATTCATCTAAACTTTTTCCAGTTTTATTCCCGCAAGTAACCTTGTTAACATTCAAACTTTTACACATCTCATTTCTTTTATAAAATTTGACGAAAAACTGCTGTTATTCATTTTGAGTGTGTTTGTTTTCTTTAAGGTTTTTAGCTGTCCCAATTTCTCTGTTTATCTAAAGTTTTCTCAAGTAATTTGAGTTCTTTCTTTACAAAAAAAAATATAATAATTGTTTAAAATCGGACAATGAGCATCGAAGTAATACTTCAAGTTGAGATACAGCTGACTGCAGCTGATATGGATATCTTTGACCTTTTAGTCGTTTGTTATATTCTGTAAATTTACCAAAACTGTTTCATGGAAAACAAAAACAGATCAAGAAGAAAGGACATATATTAATGAAATTATCATCAGATCCAAATAAACAAAACACAGTAATGTGTTTAGGGATTATTTGTGTCTTTTCTGACGCTGAGTAGTGGAAGCATTTTGCTCTTCTAATTCAATTCCTATTGATTGGGTTATCGGGTAGTACAGTATCAATTTTTAAAAGATCAATAATAAAAATTTGACATTTTGTTAAGTACATTACAATGATTAATGGATTCAGAAATCCATTTTTCAAAAACAAGTTATAAGGTATGATCAAAAGTATTTTACAACTCTGGTCGTATCATTATATCATGGTGATATATGAAAAAATTAGACATTGTCAGATATAACAACAGGCACTCATTCACTATTAGTGAAATTCACATTTTATTTTTCTAAACTTCTCTCACCCAGTTACTAAAATTAAGTCAGGTATCTGGTTCTTTGTGATGCATTTCCTTACACACTTCACAAAACTAAATGCTGATTTAGTAGATGCTACATGTGTCCCTTTCTTTCACTTTTCTGGACAAAATGTCAAATCTCCCAGGATCCTCGCAAAATTTATGCCGATGTTTTAGCCACCATGATAATTTTTTCAAGCCACAGTAGAACTTCTGTTTAAGCTTTCTCCTATGAAAAATAAGCCAAGCGATTTCCTCCTCCTTTAATGTGGTATTCTTAAAAATCAAAAGAGGCGTATTTGACTTTTTACTGTGTTAGATGATCTTTACGTTCTGTAAGGTGAGAGTGAAATCAAATGAATTTTGCTACGAATTTCTTATGATTTTTTTCTACATTATGATTTTTGGGCTTCTCACGGCACAATGGCTGTGTACAGAATTCCACTGCCAAGTAAGTACTGACAATTACAAATATTGGCTACCATCATGTGTAATCAGGGAAAAGTGATTTTTACTATATATATATATATATATATATATATATATATATATATATATATATATATATATGTATATATATACCCCAGAACTCACTTTAATGAAAAAGAAGGGAGACGATAAGTTCATTGTATATGCGAGTGTGCAATATGTGTACGTGACAGTAGTCGTATCGAAATAGTGTTTTATTTGATTGATTTGATTTGGAGATCCGTCTACCGTTATTTGGTCTACCCTTTTGCTAGACGATGGATAAAAATGAAAATAAAAATGACTCATAAATGATTAGTCTATCTTTTACTTCCGAAAAGTCCATTTCAGAAAAATAAATATCTACTAATTGGGGAGAATGATATCAATTTTTTATTACAGTCTAGTTTGGAGTAAAAAAAGCATTGTAATTACGAGTTATTTTAGTTTAGGAAAACTGTCTCAATATACAGAATATTAGTGCTTCGCATCTCCATCAGAGTGTTTTACTTTAGCTGTGTTTAGATTACGGTTAACTTGAGAAACAGAATTTTAAAAGTTGAAAACAATATGTAAATGACGATTCTGATGGTGCATGCTGCAAAAACATATAGAATATAATAGGCGTATAATTCAGTTATGCGGTGTACATGAGATTTTTTTCAGTAATACTGTTGTTGTTGTTTCTCATTCCACTTGGACAAACCAAGCACGATTGAGCTTGCAGACTCTCGTATTAAGACCAACAGGTGCGCTTTTCGTTTTAATGAGCACTATTAAGGTGAAAGAACGACTTCGCTCAAGTAGGTCCTTGTAATTTTCAAACAGGGACCAAACAGAAGATTCATAGTGTTGGCCTGCCATCCCCAGAGGTATTAAGTGAGAACGTGCAGGACATTGTGACCAAGAAACTATTCTACATGCACCAGTCACCTTTAACCCTTTAGCAGACAGTGGTTTCGCAGCAAAATCACCTATTAAACATTTTTTTAAACTTTACTTTTTGGAGTACTTTACTTTAACATTTTATAATTATTCATGGCTCCAATCTAATACATATGTGATGTATGGAAGCCAATGATGAAGAATCAAGAACTTCTGCAATTAAAAAGAAAACTTTTTGGAGACATGAATGATTTTTCGTTTTTTTTTATGTTCCTGACATTTTAAATTTACAAAAGATGACAGCTCTACCTTTACTTTTTTTCTTTTGAAATATACGTCTGTAAACTTGCTGTACCTGAGAAGTCAGTAATTCAATTTATCCCACTTATGATCCCATATAAATGTATCTATACAACCAATACTTATAAATTGTTAGGTTATTTATTTATTATACTATTTTAAAGATTCTTATTTATATTTCTTTAAATGTAGTGAAGCTTTTAAAACAGCATAATATTCACACTGTACAAGGGGAAGTGTTTTTCAATTAAACCACTCCTCAAATCCACCTTAAGTATCCTCTACTGCAAATCCTCCTAAGGAATGTAGAGAAAATTTATATATTTTACATCTATAAAGTTCAGAGAAAGCATTTATAAACTAATTACGTCAAATTCCAATGAATTTATTTTGGTGATATTTAAAATGTTAACGAACACGGTGGATCTTAGGCCGATTAGGGTTCTGAACCCGCAACCTCTCAGTTATGAGATTGTTGCCTTGGCCGACTGAGCTACAGCGGCTTTCAGCAATAGTAAGGTTTGCAACTAACTTCAAAAATTTGAAGTTATCTTAACCTATCATGGTGTTCTTTTTCTCTCAATAAATTACAACAGAAAAATCTTGAAATTTCAAGGAGCGTGTATCTGAAATACGCTAGTATACTTACACAATGCATTCTTTGATAACACTTTTTACTGGTGTAGACTATCACCTGTTAAAGTCTTTTCTTTTCTGTATTTTTTGTATGGCTTGGATTGGCTTGGATTGAAGCGCTACGGTCTACTGTTTTGCACACGAGGGCTAATGAGATCGGGACCTACTGTTTAAAGCCAATTCCGAACAATTCCAAATCCGGTTCCATATTTTTTGTATATTTATATACATGTATGTATATGTATGTGTGTGTAATATATTTTTGTGTGTCTGTGTGTGCAAGCAAATATTGGTTTTTATTGAATGAATGGATGCATCGATATTTCTCGATAACTTTATAATTAAAAAGACACCCTAATAATTAATTATACCTTTATAATTAAATTTATTATAATTAAATTAAGCAAAAAATTGAACTATACGCATAAATTAGTAATTTCGTTCAAATTATTTATCTTTAACTTTTTACGTACCTCTCCGATGAGAAATATAAGTCAATGTCATATATATATTTGCTAAATCAGAAATCCTAAAGTAAAGTTTCTACTTTAATTATTAAACGTCCATTAATTCTATCCATTTTGGATTTTCATAAAGAGAGATATTTAAACTTTATCTATTAAGTTAGGAACAAACTGATATCTCAAATAGGAAATAAAGGGTAATTTCAGATTTCATATAAATGATAAATAGATATATTTAGAAGCGATATTGTAAAAAAAAAGTTTTAAGTATAGTATCCACATCTAGTTTTATTTGATGAATTAATTCCTTATAGCATCTACATTCCTTAATGTGTTACAAAAGAATTCCAATCCTCCAGAAGAAATAATAAATCCCAGTGTGACTAAAATGTGATTAAAACTAAAGAATTTGAATTGGAAAAGTTTTAATCTAATCATGATTTAGAAGAAACTATTTTATTGTTCCAGGCAGATTTTAGAATATTCAAATAATTTGCATTTTTTAAAGAGAATTTCTAACATTTGTATACCTTTCTATTCAGTTTAAAATATATTGAAAGATCTGTTTTTATTACAAATATTGGAATTCAGTTTCATTTTAAACGTATACACATTTTATATAATTTTAATCACAGATATTTAAATGTTTATGATAAAAATATTACTCTCTCAAAAAGCGTCATCATATTATTTTCAAATATGTGTATTTTTTTTAAATTTATTTAAAATTTATTTTAATTTTTTTAAATTTTAACAGTAACTTTAAGAAAAACTGTTATTGTACTCATTTATGTCATTATTCATTATTTTATATATGAGTCTATTCTAATATTTTTAAATGGGAATTTCTAAATATATATTAACACTTTTTATTTATTACTGTTATATATATATATATATATATATATATATATATATATATATATATATATATTATATATATATATATATATATATATATATATATATATATATATATATATATATATATATATATATATATATATATATATATATATATATATATATATATATATATATATATATATATATGTATATATATATATATATATATATATATATATATATATACATATATATATATATATATATATATATATATATATATATATATATATATATATATATATATATATATATATATATATATATACATACATATATATATATATATACATATATATATATATATATATATATATATATATATATATATATATATATATATATATATATATATATATATATATATATATATATATATATATATATATATATATATATATATATATATATATATATATATATATATATATATATATATATATATATATTAGCGACACCAAATGACTAGAATATATGTAGTATTCGAATCCCATTGTAGCATGGAATGTTCGTAGCTGTTCGGATCGGTAGATCATAGTGCTCCCAACCAAAAAAGAACTAATTGTATTATATTCATATAACTTTCATTTATATTTCTATGGTCATTGCAGTTAGAGTTAACGTACAAAAATGTGAACAACAACAAACGTTCTGCATTGCAGTTACGGTTATTCAGATGCATTTTACCACGAAAAAAGTAAAATGTAATCGACTGCTTAAATTCGACACCAAATGACTAGAAACATAATTAAAATCAATAAGATTTGAACTCCAATAGGGAATAGAAGCAACTTGCTTACACATTCTTCAACAAAAAAGAACAGGTTATTTTTTTACCATATGGGATTGTTCTTTTATATCTTTTAGGTTTTAAGCCATGGAACAAATTTATATATTCTACTAAAGTAAAATTGATTACTATTTTAGATAAATTATGTTATCTGCACAACACTGGAGATCTTTACATATGTATGTTTAGAAAAGAGTGGTTTCACATTTTTATTCAAATTGAGGTAGTTCTGAGCTTAATGTGATAATGCGTCACTTAATATGGTGAATATATGAATAAATGAAGAAAAGGACTTTGTTTTAGTAAAATTTTTCTTTCAAAATTTTTAAATCTAAATCCCTGCAGAAAAAAAATTCGTGTTCGTAGCTGTTCGGAATCGGTAGATCGTAGTGCTCCCAACCAAACCTAAACCTAAACTAATTGTATTATATTCATATAACTTTCATTTATATTTCTATGGTCATTGCAGTTAGAGTTAACGTACAAAAATGTGAACAACAACAAACGTTCTGCATTGCAGTTACGGTTATTCAGATGCATTTTACCACGAAAAAAGTAAAATGTAATCGACTGCTTAAATTCGACACCAAATGACTAGAAACATAATTAAAATCAATAAGATTTGAACTCCAATAGGGAATAGAAGCAACTTGCTTACACATTCTTCAACAAAAAAGAACAGGTTATTTTTTTACCATATGGGATTGTTCTTTTATATCTTTTAGGTTTTAAGCCATGGAACAAATTTATATATTCTACTAAAGTAAAATTGATTACTATTTTAGATAAATTATGTTATCTGCACAACACTGGAGATCTTTACATATGTATGTTTAGAAAAGAGTGGTTTCACATTTTTATTCAAATTGAGGTAGTTCTGAGCTTAATGTGATAATGCGTCACTTAATATGGTGAATATATGAATAAATGAAGAAAAGGACTTTGTTTTAGTAAAATTTTTCTTTCAAAATTTTTAAATCTAAATCCCTGCAGAAAAAAAATTCGAGGTTACAATTAAGGGAGAGTTTAATGCGCATTTAGTTTTAAAATTTGATGTTCCTGAGATAATTTGGCTGGTTAGTATTGTACCCATCTAGATGTTACATGAAAGATGTTACATTTCATTGGAAGATTATCATTGCCTCTAAGGATGGAGAGATAATTTAACAGCATAATATTTTTATTTCCATTAAATCATAATTCAATGTTAAAACCATGTCTCTTCTGTATATATATATATGATATTATTTAAAGTTTGATACATATAAGCTTTATTGAAACACATTACCTCGTAAAAAGCCACTTATTAAAGATCACGTTATGTAAAAAATAGCCGATTTCTATTTCTAAAAATAATAGTGTACCGTTACTAAACTGATAGATTATATATATTTAATTTTATGGCTATAAAACGATGTCAGCAAAAGGATTTTACTATGATAAGGACTGAGAAATATATTTTCTTTTATCGAAGAGAAAATGTGGGTGAAATTTACCTCGCATATTTCGACATTATTCTGGGTAACAACAAGTTAGATTACATAATGAATCGTATTAAAGGAAACGCTTGCTTTCCTGATGGTCAAGTAATTAGGGCGCTGATCTTCGGTACAGAAGTTCGTGGTTTCGAATCTACTGTGGCATGGACGTTCGTAACCGTTTGGAATCGGCTTTAAGCAGTCAGTCTCGGTCTCATTATCCCTCTTGCTGCAAAATAGAAGACCGTAACTATCCAAACCAAACCAAACCAAAAGATTGTTTAGAAATAGGAAGCTGGTATTGGTAGAGAACATGAGGGAAACCATATAAATCTCAAAGAGTTTATCCATTTGATACTGGTAAAATCAAAATCCGTGAATTTATGAAGTTGCTTATAGTATTTGGATCTTTGAGTTTTTAAGCATCTGAATAGCAGTCAGTACGTAATAAAATGATAATAGATAAATAGATTTTTGTTATTGGACAATGCTAAAGAAAAACTGTAAATTAACTCTTTAGGAACTACAATAAATAAATTAAATTTTTATTTAAAGTATCTTCTACATTTATATTATGAAAACACAGGATGCTTAATTTTCTCTCAAAAACTATTTTATGCTTAATTTTCACAAAAAGTTACTAATAAAATTGAAATAAATTTCTTGACTTTTCTATTTTTATACCCATAAAAATTTATAAATATATAATTGAAAAATCTGTGCATATTCGAAAAATGATTCATTTCTAAGCTTCTAGTAAGTGTGGAAACGAAAACATAGGTATTTGTTTTACCAATAAATGTATAAAAATATATAAAAAAACATTGCCTGAACTGTATCTATGACTGGTAAGAAACTAAATAATTCCAATAAAGCTGTCTATAGAGTTTTCTAACTATATATACTTTTTGATATTGTAATACCTTATTATACTTTAACAACTATTAAACTAATTTAATGGTTAAAGATGAATAAATGCCATTGCTTATAAGTACAGTGTACATTGTAAATAAAAACACTGATTGATATTAATTGGGGGAAGGTTCATCCAGCCAACGGTTTTAGGTATACCGTAAATCTCTCGGTTCTAGTGTTATAAAACATATTAGGAATAAAAAATTGATATATTTTTATGATTTTCTCCTAGTTGAGGAGATTATCTTTAACGATAAAATATTTTACATTTTCTTTATGTGAGTAAATGGGTGTAACATGGTAAATAAAATGGTGCGTTACTTTTTGTACTGGAAAACTCTACTTTCAATGCTTGAATAGTAGTTTATAGAATATACTTGGTGGACTTATTTTGATTTAATTTATATTTATGTTCAATATATGTAATTCTGAAACTTTTCCCCGTTAATAAACTATTTGTGTACTTGAGAAAAATACAGTGTAAACTATTTTATTTTAAAAATAGTCTTGCTTGACTTCACAACTACAATGTTATCGGTAATTAGCTGTGCTGTAACTTGAAATAAATAATTCATATTATAGTCATTCAACTTGATTAGTTTGACGTATGAAACTCCTCGAAGCAACAGGCTCTAACAGGCCAGGGCCTACTGTGCAAATCTTCGTTTCCAAGACAAAGGTCCCACGATTGAGAAGCATATGATCATGTTAGGTGGTTATCCTTACGCGGTAACCCAGGTGTTCTGTTCTCAAGCCTGCTTGGTCCTCAGCTTGTATACTGAATGGATGAAACGATCAGTCAATAATGCCCAGCAGGTCATCGAACCTCTGGCCTGTGTCGTGGGAACGCATTGCAGTAACCCGGAACCACCAGGCTTCTTATTTAATGTATATTATACGTAAATAGGTTATGACTAAAGTGGGGGTACTTTTTTGTTGTATTTTTTATATTTTTTAACTTTTGCAAATTTGCTTTTGTTTTTAATTATTTGAACATTACCTTTTATTTAATTATATCATTAATCAGATAATTAATTAAAAAAAAACTCTTCAATTTAAAAGTTTATAATTTTCTATTTGAAGCAATAAATCAGTTGTAATTTTTGTGCACAGTAATTGCAAGTAAAATTTAGGTTGTGAAACAGTAAATTCAATAATTAATTTCATGAAGACTAAAATTTTGAATCATTAAATTTTACAAAGTACCAAAAAATGGTGTTTCATCTAAATAGAAATAGCTGTTTAAATTGTACAAAAAAGGATTTAAATAAAAAGTATAAAAATTAATTATTTAAGACCAAATTAACAGTACTTAAGAAGAAATCAACGCTCATTTTTTTTTCTCGTGTATCAATAAAGGGATTCTAGTCATTCAGACAAAACCAAATATTTTAAGAAAATAATACATTGAAAATTTTTATGTTTGCAATGGAACTCATACTCACTAGAATATTATTTCACCAGGAATACTTATATATTTGGTTTCCTTCACACCAAAGGCCTTAATAATACTGCTTTGCACGCTCCATTTAAAAAAAATAGTGTGGAAAAATAAATGAAATTCTTCTAAAAGAAATCAATTTAAAAACTGTAGTTTTGCAATCTATCAGGTATTACATAATCGTATATTTAAATAAACAAGCATTTATTCCAAAACATATTATTATACATATCCACAATTTATTCGTGATAAAAATAAACTATATCGGATGGTTGCGTAAGATATATTACTACATGAATATTTAAATTGAAAAATTATTTTAGAAGTCCAAAATGTAAAATACATATATATTGCTTTTATGTGCAATAATTTATTTACATTTTATTATATATATGGAGTTTTTCTTTGCAGATCCAATACTTATGCCAATTCTTTTTTGTATTTATTAAAAAATATATGTTGCTAAAGTAAATATTTTTGATTTCTCTAGTTTGATTAAAATACAATCTAAAAAGGATGAATTATTCAAAATAAAGAAAATTTCTTTATTTCAGTTGAACAAAAATTTAGAGAGATAAAAATATTTTAAAGTCTTTATTAATTTTGTATTTCAATTATGAATGAAACTAATGTCAAAAATTAAAGAGAAAAATCCTACTTTATTTTCTAAAAACTTGATACTTTTTCATTAAAGTTGAATGATGTGCAGTTTCATTTTAACTAAGCAAAACATGTTTGCAATATTTGAGATCTAATTATTGCCAATTACTCTCATGTTATATTTATTTCTAAATTTTTAGAAGAATATCTATCCTGGTTAGTCAATTGCAAAACGAAAGAAAGGAGCAGCAGTAGTTCAGTCGGTAAAGGCAACAATCTCGTAACTGAGAGGTTGCGGGTTTGAAACCTGAGCTGGCTTAAGATCCGCTGTTCGTTAAAGGCGCCTGGGGCATGTAAAATATGTTCGTGGTCACAATGTCCTCCAAGTTCTCAAATAATACATCTTGGGGTGGCAGGACAAGTCTATGGGTATTCTGCTTGGTCCCTGCTTCAAAATAACGAGGACCTACTTGAGAGAAGTCATTCTTCTAATGGTGATCATTAAAACGAAAGGCTCACCCATTGGCCTTAAAACGAGTAGCCTATGGTTCAATCTTGTTTCGTTTCACCAAATGCATAAGTCAACAACAATAACAACAACGAAAGAAATAGTAGATGATATTTTTTTCAATTTAGAAGTAAGCCTGAAGGATTGTTAAGACCATATCACACGAGACGAAGATTTGCAACGACAGCTGTTTTGCACAACTGTTTGGTGCTGCAATTGGGTAAAGATCTACGCATAATAGAAAATTTTCTCTGAATTGCAGAGTGAAACATTTGTCCGTGCATTACGTTGTCTGGTTGGATACTTGCTTTAGAAACGATATTTTCATGTTTATCCCACTCGGGCAGCATATATAACTCCACCAAATTACTAATGTTTCGTAATTTCTATTTGACATAAAAGTTTTTTCTTTTCTAACAGATTGTTGTGATAGTTCATTAGGTAATTTGGTTGCAATGTTTCTAATATATTACTGTAATATTTCAGTAAATTGTAAAATAAATAGTTTTCTAAGCAATATTTTAATATCCTTCTTTCAGAAAAAATAATGTTGCTTTTTTGTTACTTGTTGGTTCTAAGTGTCGCGAATACTGTTTTGAACGTTTGTATACTATGCATAATTCAATAATGCCAAAAAGATAATGGGCATTTCTAACGTATATTTCTGTAATGAGTTCTTTCCAGTCCACTTTAATATCAAGTAAAAAAGCCCATATTAAGTAAGAAAGTCACTTTCTTTGCATTGTAAATTAAAATAAGAGTAAATTAATAATTTAAGTATTTGAAAGTGCTTTCGCTACTGATACGACTATCAAGTAATGAATTTGAAAATTGTCTAGTAGGTTCTGCTCTTCGATATCCTGAGGTCTGTACATTTGTACCTTGGACAGACGAATGCACATAGGAAATGCCTTTAAGCATTAGGTTTCTATTTAGTTATAAACCGCTTAATACTAACCAGTCAACAACTCGATTATGCAACTGTTTATTTAATATTTGCCTTTTTTCGATCCTAATATGACAGAAAGCAGTTAGGTAATTAAGATGAAACAAAGCTGTTTATAGTGAAATGATGGCATTCTGATAAATTAGTTTATAAAGTAATTTATATCTGAGAAGTTTATAAACTTCTTAGATATAAATGATGTTTAAATTTCAAAATATTCTTATCATAAACCTACACCATTGAAGAATGAAAAATATTAATTTTTATCTGCACAGTTTACATTCGATTAAAACATACAGAAAATAGAAAGTGATAGCAATAAAGCATAACAATAAAGCGTTATGTTAGTTCATATACGAAACTTTGAATGTCATTGCATGGCATAAAATTCATTGTATTTTCTCTAAGAAACATTGTAAAAAAGTGGTTCCTGTTTCAGAAGTAAAATATAGAATTGTAATCAAATAGATACTTAAATGTGAAAACTACACTGAAATGAAAAATGATTGTACGTTAATGAATAAAAACAAAAAAATAAGTATAGACTTTAAAAATTTAAAAGGTAATACATCCAAATTCTTATCCTGTTGTACTTTGATTATTTTATTTACACATATTTTATTTTGCAACAGGTCATATTTGCTTGACTTTTTATAAAGTTTTGGTTGGTTTTTTTTCGGTAAGCATGTTTGGTTTTAATAAGAGCAACTCCATTCCACTATTCTACCACCTTTATTACTTTCTGTGCCTTTTTGTTTTGCATGCTTTTTGCAATTCGGATACCCTTTATTTTATTTTCTTCTATTTATTGGTTGTTTATTCTTCTTCTCTACAGACTTTCCACTGTATATGCATTTATTTTCTTCTATTTGGCATATCTACATGGTGAATGTCCGTGAAAGTAGAAACCAACCAACAATTTACATTATGAAAATTGTATTTAAAGAAGAAAATTATAGAAATATTCTTAATTCTTTTTCTTCCATAGCAGAAACTTTCATTATCTTTTACTCATATGAAATCAGGAGTTATTAGTTCATCCAGCTAAATCTCCATAAGAACGCATGGGAGAGGAAATCATTTAAAACTCTTTCATCATTTTTATCTTGAATATGACTTGCAAATGATTTCGTTTATAACCTGTTATAAAATAAATTCAGCCATCGAAAAATCACACATCTTTTGATTCTGATAGAGATCAAATTTAACTTAAAGTTTTCTTTATTTAAATAAGTATAGAAAATTTTTTAATTTTAATATTGTGGCTTTAGGTCAACGAAAGCTTTTGTCATTTAATATAGATTCCCAATTTTTTGTCGATAAGATCTGTGAACTTATTGAAATTATTACTTTGTCATCACTTTAAATTAAACTAAAAATAAAACTAAATTTGTAAATAGCTGGAGAATAACTATGATTCTCAGATATTTTATCGACTTGTGCAGCAGAATAACTTAGCATATGTCATTATATAGTGAGGTATAGAAATGAGTCTTTAAATTAGAAATAAAATTTTTTATAACTATTTCACTTCACTATTCTTTCATAAATGGGCCTCATTAGCCTTCGTTTAGTATAACAGTAGACCTTATTGCTCTCAACTAACCAACTTTAAGTTAAGGCTGTGATAATAGACAAAATATTAGTACAAACACTGGATTTAAGAAAGGTTACACATTCCAATAATTTTCATCAAAAAACATTAGCTTACATTCAGCGTATAATATAAATTGTTACATTTTTAAAATGAAATATTGTTAGAATGAGATTGAGGAACAAATAAAAGTTTAAAAGCATTTTTACAGATGTACTGTAGATTGAAAATATATCTAAAACTAATTTACTGTAACGTAGTAAAACAAACGATCAACACAGACAAATGTGTTAAAAGAATCTCAAATATTCTACGATAAATCTTACTAAAAATATCTCTTTTACCCAGCTTTATAATAAAAATATATATTTGCCATGTTATCTTGAAATGTTTTGAATAATAAGAATTGTACTTTTCACGAAAGTTAAAAGAATAATTTGAATTAATTTCTAAATATTCAGGTAGATAATTAAAACTGATTTGGGATGTGAGACCAGCCTAGAATACTTCTAATATAATCGTTTTCTTCTAATTAACATTCAATGCATTTCTACTTTATAAACTTCTACATTAAAAGAAATGTTTATTAAATAATTATTCTTTACACATATTTACTGGTATATTAATACTGACAAAGTTTTATTGCTATATACATATTTTTCTTTTACTTTTGGAAAATATAGTTTATTAAGGATTAATAAAGTATAAAAACTTCCTAGCATGGTATTATTCTCGAATGACCAGGGCATGTTTGGTCTTATTTTAATGTTAAATTATTTTTTAGCATTTTATGAAATCCCACCCTCCCTAATATTGAATAATACGAAATAATTTTCTGCTGTATAAATATTAACCTTTGTTGCACCGAGCTTGATTGAATATTGCTTTTGGAGGGAAAAAATTGCAAAAATTAAGAATCTGAAAATGTTTATTACTTTTATTACTTATATTAAGAAGTTATAAGATATTGTTATAAAACTATTAAATGGTATATGAAAAGCATAATTCAATGACTAATAACTATATAATAATAATTAACAAACATATAAAAAACGAATTCTCATTTTAATAATTTGTTGAAATAAACTTTCTGTTAAGGTTTACCTCGTTGCAGTTAGGAAACTACTTTCTGTGGTGTTTTCTTTATTGTGGAAGAAATTATTCTTGATTTCTATTCAATGCTGTTTTCGTATTGAAATATCCCAGCATATTTACCTCTTTTTAGGCTGTATTTTTATAACATTCTGGTTTTTTGCGTGTCCTAAATACCAATCGGCCACTTCCTAGTGATCTAAACTGATCATTAAAACCTAAGGTCAACATCCATGGACAAATTGAAAGTTTTCTGAGAAGTGAAGTTTTCAGTTTTTTTTAAACCCTACAATAAATTAATCGTTTAATATATAGCTGTCTTCTATTAAATTTAATTTATAAAAAAATTAGCAAAAACTTGTAAAAAATTTTTATATATGATTAAAAACTGACCGTCATAAAGTGGAGCTTTAATCAGTTATTCTTAATATGTTAGGAAAATAGTATTAAAATTACACCTAAGAGAGGGCGACATTCATTAAGACGAATAACACATTTTTTCGGTATATACTCTTTTCCATTCTATATTCTCTATGATGAGATAATTGGAAACAATATTAAAATTATTATCAATCTTTGCTTAAATGCTTGTATTTTTATTTAATCACTACATGGGACATCAAATTGTTTTAAAAGATATTGATGAATTACCATTTCTGTATTTTAAGAGACCACTATTTAATAGGTAGTAAAGAACCAGGTTTACTAGCTATATTCCCAATATCTGACGTTTCTTCTTTATTATTAATTCAATTTCCACCAATCTCCAAACTAAAAAAAAGGTTTTCATGGTCTCTTTAAATGCACACTGACTTAAATTATGCCCTTTTTCTCGCTTTGTTCTCCTTAGAGAGTTCACCTTTTGAAGAACACAGGCTTCATAACCACGAGGAACCACCGTATATTTTTTCCTCCGTAGGATTAACTACCTTTTAGTAAATATTAGCTTCGCAACTCTAGAGTCCAATAACAGTACGTCACCTTTCTGCTTTCCTGTGTTTTTTTCCTGCCCGGTCTTTTTTTTGCTATCTCTGTGGAATTCTTACTAACATAGTTTTAGTTGTTATCAGAATTCGGCGTTCATTGTTTATAAAAAATTAATAATGAAAAGAAACTGCTATCTGTAAAAGTCTTCGAAGAATTAGGAGAATAGAAATTGGGGTTTGGAGAACTTTTAGTGGGACTTTCTACCAAAAAACAAAGAAGTATAAGTTTCTGGACACATACCAGTCATTCTCTCTGCCTACGAAAGGCCAAATTTTTCAAAAGGGAGTCATAAATCAACTGAGATATACACCTGAATCTGAGAATTTCACGTTTCTGAAGTATGTACGATCATTCTGCATTCAGATAGTATTATTTTTCCTAACACAGTTACCGCTGGAAAATAGCTGAAAGATAGGGTCGTACTGCAGTCCGCGGGTTCAAATTCTGCTTATGAAATGGATGTTCATAGACGTTCGGAATCGGCTTTAAGTAGTAGATCCCAGTAATCTTCTAATCTAATTTATAGTAATCCAATCATTTTCTACTACTCTCCATTGGGATCGTGTACCTGTGAGTCAATCTCAGCAAAACAATATGAATAAAATAAAAAGAGAGATATCAGAAGAAGTCACAGTAAAATTATTATAGTGCTTACCGATATCCACACTCTTAGAAACAGTAATGTTAAACATTTTGTCTAAAATTCCGTCATTAAAACAGAAACCAAATAAAAAAATAAAAAATTTTATCTCAATTTTATTTTTTAAAAATATTTTTCCTACATTCTATTCCTTCACTGAATCAAGACGCTCCCAAAAGGGCTATCTTTTAAAGTTAGCCCATTAGGGATAGCCTGATAAGGAAATATTCAGAGCTGAATGCGTAGACAGTGTCTTTACTATTCACGGTTAGATTCATCACCTTTGCTTTGTGCTTATTATTTATAATGACTGTCTTAGAATGAAACTGTTGTAATTATAAGTAACATGTCTCCGACATAAAATGTTTCATTCATAAATACCATCATTTTGCATGATACTTCAGGAAACTCTCAGATTATCAGAATTGAAAACTACAGATTTCCATTTCTGATAATCTAAGGCAGTAAATTTTTGCAAGGTCTACAGTGATGAATCCTTGTATACGTAATAAAACTTCGCATTTTCTTAACAGTGCAGTTTGTTCTCCAAATATCTATTTTTCTCTTTTCACTTTTTTTTTGAATTTACAATAATGTTTATTAACTATTTTTCAATATTTTTTTTCTAATATGAATATCTGTAATAACCTACTAAATCTTCAACTTTATATCAAATCAGCTGATTATAATTTATTCTGTAAATTTGCTACAAGGAATAGAGAAATAGTTAAAAAATATATCATCAAAGCTCTAGATTTTGTCACACATGTAATTATAATTTATGCTAACGCCGCAATACGATAGTCGTCTAATTTCCCATGCCAAAGTCTATCCAAACCAAAGCCATGGTGGAACGAAAAGTGTAAAAAACCTTTGATGGTGGATATCAGAGTGATTCTTGAAGAAGCTACATAACCTGTTGTGAGACAAAGTCATACATATTTCAGGCATTTACCCTAATAAACAAATCAATATCCTAGATTATAATAAACAAATACTCTCTGACGTTATAAATATTTCCAATACTATCGCAAATATTCTCCTCTCAAATATCCTCCTATTTAAGCTATCCTTCCTCTTTTAATAAATAGAAAGAAGCTGCCAAAAATAAACAAATAAATTTTCAGACTTAATTCAAATTCTCCTATAATGCCGACTTCAACTTTTCAGAATTCAATAAGGCTCTCAAAAGTACTCGCAATAGCTGTTAAGGGCCGGATTAAACGTCAATATGATGATAAAAATATAGTATATTTCTTAGTAGAATTAATGGGTTTAGAGAGAATACTATGTCCTCTTTGGGATAGATGGATTCCCTAGTGTGTTAGAAAAAACGCATTCACCCATGGTACTCATGAGTAGTTCTCAGTCAGTTTAACAGATTTAATGGTAAATATCATTAAAATGTGAGAATTTACATCATTTGTGCAACGGTTAAAAGTAGTTCACTAAAATAGCTTTTCAATTCCAAAGCCCTGATTTTACCTCTATAGAGATTATTTTGTGCTTATTAGAAAGAGTAAATTTTACTATTTTACATTTACATTAACATCCATTTTACAAGATTATCAACTGTTCATTCTGTAAAATAAATTCCCCAAAGATGCTCTAGTGTGTTATTGTATCAATATATTTAAATGAAAATATACGTAAAAAGAGTTCTGAATGTTAATGGCAAAGATTTTTATTTCAATGGTATATGTTTGTATTAGAAGGCTACAATATTTTCTTTAGTACAAATGTATTAGAAGGCTACAATATTTTCTTTAGTACAAACGTGACATTATTAGGTATTGAAACTTTTATTTAGAGGAATTCTTTGTTTTCATATACATTATATTTACCACTGCGGAGTAATAGTTTTAAATGAACTGATAAACCGTTTTGATGAATAACTAAAGCAAGTATTTCTTAAAAGTAGAAAACTTTTCATTCTCAAAAGAATTTAAAGAACTTGTATTAATTCTGTTTTCTTTTCAGACTGTATTTTACGAATATTTGATCTTAGTAATTTTTTAAATTGACTTTAACTTTATTGGAAAGATTAAAGCAAAATGATGCATGATAATACTTTTTTTTCTTTTTGTTGTTATAATCTGCTATAAAAACTTTGAAAATAAAATAAAAACTAATTTTACAATGACAAAATGCAATAAAATTGTTTATGTATGTGATATTAATTTGAAACTTTTCAGATCTATAAATTTTCATTTACAAAATGTCTGAAAGAGAAAGGAAATAATACCCGAATAAAATTATCACGTTGTTAATAAAATTTCAATAATTTTTGAATACATGAATAAATATTTAAAATAGTTTACTTGAATGTATACTATGTTTACAAATTATTTGTCATAAAAACTCTACTAACTGGATGAATACATACAACAAAAGGATATGTATGGAAAACTTTTCCTCTTTATTCATCAATAAAGATCTAAAATACATTGAATTTTAATCATTTTTATAGTTACTTTAGACTAAAAATATATTTTGTATTATTCTGTAAAACATTCATCGCCTAAAATACGGTTGAGAAATACGGTATTTCTAAAAATAGTTCGTGTGTGTAGTGTAAATATTCTATCATAAATAGAATCTTCTGTAAAGATTTTTTAGAAAGCCCTTTAAAATTCGACTCATTTAATCGTCCCAAATTGTGAGTTTTTTAGATTTATATTCAACAGCATTCCCTTTAGAATAGAATGTTCTGCAAACAGATCATGACGTCGATCAAAGGCATAGCTATACATTCAAGGGTAGCCATGGTAACCAAACCTGAAATAAGTTACGATTTTCTATGGGATTTTTATCACATTATAAATTACTGTGGATACCCCTGACACTTACCTAGTATATTATAAATGTTTAATAACCGATATTTTTCAAATAGAAATTTAGTTAAACAAGTTAATACTGAATAGTTACTGTTTGTAAACCAGAGAAATGTTAAACTTTCATTGATATACTGCAAAAAACTAAAAAATTAATCCAGAAATAAAACATTATAACCACTTTGGATTTAAAATATGCTTTAAGTTGGAGATTCAGCCTTTAACTTTGAATATGTAAAGAACATTTTTAAATTTGCTTATTTCTTGGACTATTGCAATTAGAGAACTACCTAATTAATAAAAGTGAATTAAAATGGTTACTGGAGGAAATCCAAACACAAACAAAAAGGTAATCGCAAAAGCCACCCATAATAGTGGTCCCAGTTCTGTAATATTACACTTAGTCGTCATAACTCATCGTCTCATAGTCCACACTTGATACCCATATGAAGAGGAATCGAGGATACAAACAGGTAATCAGCTCCAAAAGTTTATCAATTTTCCTAACATCCTAGTGTGCCTTGGTTTCTTACTGTTTTCTTTTGGATTTGTCATTCTAAATTAATCCAGAAATAAAGCAAGGTTAATATAATGACTTCAATAATATAAATATAGATATATAAAGTTATTTAAAAAATTACAGATAAAAAATGAAGATATATACAGAATGCATGAGGTTTTGGTTCTGGTTACACTGGCATTCAAGGAAAGTTAAGCAAAATGGGACAATTTCTATGATTCCACTACTGTTGACTAGATACCAACATGCTATAAAGACAAAAATATATTTTGATAACACCGTATCATTGGTAGCTGAAAATAAATTATATCTTTTGAATAAAATTATCTGACTATTAGTAATAATTGTGTTGCGTTTTGGAAGCATAGCTCATATACTTTGGACATGTAAAGAGCATTTTCAAACCAGTGTGCTTTCCATACTTTTGCGGCCAAATGATGGTCGAATGGTAAGGGCGCTGATCTTCGGTACCAGAGTTCCTGGTTTCAAATCCCTTTGCAGTCTGTATGTTCGTAGCCGTTCGGAATATCCTTTAAGCTGTAGGCCCTTGCCTTATTGTCCTTTGTGTCTTTAAAACGTAGACCATAGCACTTCCAACAAACGGTCATCGCAATAAAAGAGAAAAAGATTTTTTCTTTTTTAGCAGAGCTAAATTTTTTATTATTTTCCCTCTTATAACTTATAAAATATGTATCAATAACTAATGACCTTAACACAGAAGTTAAGTTTAAAATTTAAGTTAAAAAAGTTTAATTGATACTAGATATGAGAATAGGAAGGACAAAATATCTCCAGAAAATAAATCACTTATCAATCAGTCGAAGAAACTGTTTGAAAAGATTCTTAAATCAAACTATAATTTTTTAATCAGTATTAACTAAAACTCTAAGAAAACTCTAAAAAAAAAGTCTAAAGCAAATATATAAACATTTTCCCTATTTTAACCTAGTATTGTTTGTAAACTGTAATTCTTTATAGTATTCATCATTCTATGAGATAGATAGATCTAAACTCTTTATAATAGCTTAAACTAAGACATAAACATGAAGAAAAAATGTAAAGTTCTATATTTTATTCTGTCGCATTTTAGGCATTGTGTTTTATTTCGTGTTACCATTGGTTATCAACTTGCACTTTATTTCTATGTTTTAAAAGTAATAAAGTTTTAAGATGTTTGGATAAAAATGGTAATTATGTAGAAAGTTAAAGCTATCAAATTCAAAGATTGTTTCAATATATTGTGTAAAAATTGTATTTTATTTTCAGAAAAAAATTCTAGGGGAAGTTTATTGGGAAACTTCTTTAAAGTGCGCTATTTTGTTTTCGAGCAAGATTTTTAAATGTAACTTTTGTAATTATTTACTTAAGGGAAAATTTGCAGTGATGATAATAGGAAACGTGTGTCATATATTTTTTGTTTTGTTTCTATACAAATTTAGATAATCTCTATCAAATATATGGGCAAAAATTTATCACTTACGTAAGAAAGATTCTCTGTTATTTTAAATGAAAGCATCTGTATATAATGCAGAAGTTTTATCCATTTTCAGAAAAGAATAACGTAATAAATATATAACGAACAATCATAACTACAATATAATTGTGTTTTAGAGCAATAAACTTTACATATTTGAGCAAAATAACCATATATATTACTGACAATAGGTGAGATAAATATCTCGGTCCAAGAAGAAAAATATCACAATACACAAGTACTTATATGCTTCTTAAAAATATTGTATCCAGTAGACGTCCATCATGCGTGGTAGATGTATAAATAACTTACTGATCGTTCAAAAGATGTTCAATAAAATCTCTGTGTCGTTACGAGTAGATTTAGTGTTATGGAGTTCTTTATTTATATTATTTTACAGAAGTATCGTATAGATAAATCAATGTGAATTCTTTACTTTCCTTTTCTTACATGCTTAACCACGATTAATGTAAATACTTAAATTTATGAATATAATAAACGTGTTTTAGTACATTAATTGTTTATAATTTATGAATTTATATATCATTTGAATGAAATAAATATTTAAAGGCAGTTACACGTGAGCCAACTGTGGATCTACTATTTAAGTCTATTAATTCGTATATTAATTCAAGCTTTAACTAACTACATTACGTTTGAGTTTATACATTTTTAAAAAGAATTTCTGAAATTTGCAGAAAAAACTTTAAATTATAAGAATGCAGACAAAAAATGGATAAATAAATAAATAAATAAATAAGTAAATATATATATATATATATATATATATATATATATATATATATATATATATATATATATATATATATATATATATATATATATATATATATATATATATATATATATATATATATATATATATATATATATATATATTATATATATATATATATATATATATATATATATATATATATATATATATATATATATATATATATGTGTATATATATATATATATATATATTTATAAATATATATATATATATATATATATATATATATATATATATATATATATATATATATATATATATATATATATATATATATATATCACATTGTATAAAAACTTACTGATATTAATATTGTTTTTAAATTATTAGCTCTACTTTTTAACACTAATATATAACTTTAGAAAAGGAATTTTGTAGAAAATAAAACATCGTTAGCGAAAAAAATTTTTTTTCAGGAAGTTTTATGTTTGACTATGAGCTATTTGAAGTACTCTCAGCACTTTGTTTCAAAATTAAAAATTAATTTTCTCTACTTTCTTGAGGGTACTTTTTTCTAGACAATGAAAAAATTTCGTCTCCACGCAACAGCGGCTAACAATAATTAACTTAAAGTGCGCTTTCGTTTCTAAACTTAATTTTAGTTTTTACAGTTTGCATTAAGTAATTTTGTAGATTCCTACTTGGTGGCTGAAGAGAAATACACTTTTTTGGCATAATGAATTAATAAAGAATCCAAATGTTATGTAAAGATTTAATCTAATAGTAAATTTTTTATGGTGAACCTAAATATAACGTTTATTTATATATGATGTAAAAATATTTAAAGTTTTTATTGAATTTTGCACTTTGACAATCGGTACACATATTGAAAAACAAGAGTAAGTCTTTTCCCTCCATTTACTAGGCCTAAAGTTAAGTACTAATCAAATGTTCGAATAAATGAGTTTTTAATAAATGAATTACCACTGTATATAAATATTCATCTATCCCTATAAATTTTAAACTTAGCTGAATAAAATCATATGATTTATAAAATTTGGAAATTTAAATATATTATGCATTTAATTTATGCATCAAAATATTGAATTAATGCTTTTTTTCAGCTCTTTTTTTTATAAATTCCATAAGCTTGAAACAAAATTCTCCAAGGGTAATTTTATCACACTTTTTATTTTAAGATATATTTTTTCTTAGCGAAAAGTAACGTTTTCAAACACTTCCATTATCTTCCCCTATCTTAAGATTTCAATACATCTACTTCCTGTAATTGATTAGTAAATTGTTTATAACGTTAATTTTCTCAGGGTATAAAGATGAAATTTTAAAATGATATGACAATGCACTTTTTGAATATAATTAATGTAGGCAAAAAAAGTTCATTTTTATAGTAAGAGGAATTATTCATTTACATTTGAAAAATGGATAAAATCTAAATAACTTCGTAGAATTATTCGCAATGATTTACTACAAATATTTATATTTCCTATACATAAATACATATAAATATAGAACAGACTACATTTACTTTTTTACATTTAAATGAAAATAATTTTTTAGTTCAAAGGGAATATTAATTATGAGAGATCTTTCCTAGCTGATTCTAATTAATATCATTTAATCTACCGTAGTTTTAACTCTAAATGAAAATGAAAATATGATTTTTCCTTGGAAGTAATAGGTTTGGAAGGAATACATTAAAAATTAATTAAACAAATATATAGAAATTTTATTATTTTACATTTAATTATTTTACATTTAATTATCAAAACTGTATAAAGTTCATTTCGACTTTAGTTTGAACCGATATATTTTGAAAAACTGATTTATAATTCGGAATACGAACATATTACTTTAAAATGTAAAAGTTAATATTCACAAATATTTTTTAAAATTGACATAGCTTTCGACAAAGCTTTAATAATTACATATTGTTTATGTATATGAGAGTAGTTTAAAAATATTCCAGATTTTTTTTTACAGATACACTATAACAGCTCATTAGTGCTTTCAAAAGTAAAGTTATATACCTCTAAAGAGATATGAGTAAACATTTTTTAAAAATTTTTAACAATTTTAACTTTAGGTATGCAATACAATGCAGCAGATTTTTAACTATATTATTATGGTGACACAAAGAAGGCGGTCAACATTAAGGGAAAACACAAATGACAACGAAGTGTTTCAGAAAATTTAAATCTACACGAAAATGACTTGTTCAATCACTAAAATGCATGAATTCATGTGAGCGTTGTAATAACCATACTGAAAAGTATGTATATATATATATATATATTTATGTATTATATATATATATATATATATATATATATATATATATATATATATAAATATTTATATACATATGTATTATATATATATATATATATATATATATATATATATATATATATATATATATATATATATATATATATATATATATATATATATATATATATATATATATATATATATATATATATATATATATATATATATATATATATATATATATATATATATATATAATAGTTATAAAATTGAAGAGTTTGTAAAATGAATTAGTGTATCAAAAATATAAAATATTTGCTTTTATGATTCAACGTTGCATTGATGTCAAACAGTTTTTTAAAATTTTCAATGACTGAGACCATGAACATTAATAAAACAAGAATAATGAACAATATAATCTTAATCAGTACGAACATTGTGAGACAAAAAAAAACAAAAAACAGTAGCATCGAAATAGTATAAACAACCTAAGATTATCACCCCATACGTCCTGTCGCTTCCCAATTCCTTGGTGACCCTGTTTCTCTGTGGAGAGTTTCTCAGGTAAGGAAGTGGAATTTGCCCATTGGTTTTTTTTTATCATCAGACAAGGGGCAGGTAGGATCGGGGAGAACTCCAAGTGGATATAGATGTACATCAATATGATTATATCCGGTAAATAGAAGAAAAGCAGCCACTGTCTAACATCTAAATTTGTCAGGTAAAATGTCTAAAAGTCAGTTATTTCTATTTCGTTTTTATTTTTAAAAAATTTCATCTTGGTGCAATGCCTTAATCATTTGTTTAAAACATATTTTAGCAGTAAGGAAAAAAGAGTCCGTTTATACTATAAATCAACGTAGTACACTTTTTGGCAAGGAAATCTGACTGATAACCTTTGAATAGATTGCAGTTGCCCCAGATGCATTGCAAAACAGTACACTTCTTATGATTTGACCTCAACAAAATTAGTTGCTGTTGAGATTAAGAGATTTTATTTGATAGTAAACCCGGAATAAAACTGATTGACTGAATGGCAACCATCGGATCTGATGATAGTGTGACATTATTAAATACGCATAGGTAACAAAATTTTAAGAGCAATGTGTAAAGCTTCTACTTCTCTATCAAAGACACTCCTCGAAGAAGTAAAATTCAGTTCAAACGGAGGTCGGAAAGTTAGTTTAAATTTGACATACATACAATACAAGTTCATTTAAAGTGTGTAAAAATATTCTGATTTGAAGCACTCAAACTGTTGAACAGGATGTTCTGAAAAGTATCATTCATCTGGGCGGTTATGAGATATTTAGGACGTGCAATGAAGATCTCAACTGATGTTTTTTGTAGTCTTTGATAATTACAGTTACAAGTATAATTACAGTTACAAAAATGTTTCATGTTTTTGTTTTAAATTACTAAAAGTTTCATAGAGTTAGTTTCTCATAGTTGCCACAGGATAAGCTGAAATTTTAATATGAATATTAGCAAAATCTAAATTTATTTAAAGTTATAGCTAATAGATAAGCAGTCTAGTTACAAGTAATTTTAAATTTTAATTATTCTTACGAATAATATAATTATATTTCTAATTATAATTTAATTTTTAATAACAATAGATATTTTTATTTATTAACTTAATTTTACAAAATGAAGAGGTAATAAAGTTTTTTAATATTATCAATTATTTCGTAAGAAAAACAAGAATCCAAAAGACTTATTTATTTAAAAGCAAACATTTGTCTCTGAAAGAAAATGTATGTTCTCAAAGTAAAGTGTTTTAAATTGAAACACCCTAGGAATGTAAACTTATTACATGGAAGTAACAAGGTTTTCTTCTTAAGATTTTAAACTCAAATAAATTTCACAATGCGGAGAGTATTCAAATTTATGGGCCAGTCATGAAGAAAATACTTTATTGGTATTCACCATGCACGATACTTTTTTTCTTAACCAAATGCCTTGAAATTTGTTCCGACGACAGAGCCAATTTTACCACCTTCGCAGTGAAAGAAAATGCTGAAAGCATGACATTAAATTGCTTTTCTGTAGCATAGCAACGAGAAATCTGGAGACGACTGCGTTTTTGTGTAGATCGAGATGAACTATGGAGATGGATAAGAACTAATATATTTCTCTTTGTTAAATATTTGCATACCGGATAAAGTGATTTATATATTTTAATTGCTGTAAGAGTTTGTATTCATAAAAAAGCTGCATAATAAACGTTTAAAAAAAAAGAGTATTTACAACTAAAATTCTACTTGTTATCTTAGAAAATAAACGGCTATATAAAACAGAATTAAAAGAGATAAAAGGTGGAAAATGCTTATATATATGACATATATATGACATATATATATGACATATATATATATATATATATATATATATATATATATATATATATATATATATATATATATATATATATATATATATATATATATATATATATATATATATATATATGTCAGGTCCACAAGAGGGGTAGTTGGAAAGTAAGTGATTTAAAAGAGATTTTAAAAAGAAAACTCTTTTAATAATAAAATAAATGAAAAACACCCACGCTTGCGTAAGCTTTTAGGATAATCCGGTCAGGTGGAAGCATTTTGGAAGAATTTGATGAGTTTGCACACAGGTAAGAGCAGTTAGAGCGTGGGCATGGAGCGGTCAACAGCTTTCCCAAGCTTAACTCCGCCACGAAAAATGAAAATGGCTCAAGTTGCTTTCAAATAGAACTATGAGTTAATAAACTTATTATTATCAAGAAAGACTGTTTTCCATTCGCCGTAATACTGGATCACGATATATATATATATATATATATATATATATATATATATATATATACCCATATTATCTATCTAAACTTCTACTTTTCTCCTTCTCATTTATTCATTGTCAATTTCCCAGCCACAAAATTTCAGATTTAAAGTAGTGCTACCGATTTAAATTCTTTTTACCTGTCTCCCAAAACTAACGATGTAATAAATGCTAATATCTGTTCACTGTCCACATTTTCCAGATGCCTCAATAAAATAATTCAAAATTGTCAAAATTGCTGCATAACACTGACTATGGTTTTGGTTTCATGGCAAAAAATCCGTGTGATCCCTCGTTGTTCTTCTCTCTTAATAATATTTATATACAGGAAAATTTTAAATTTCTTTTCAGAGTTTTATAGAATATGAATTAAATTAGAATTTATACATTTAATATTGTACTTAATAAATTATAAATCTGAAAATTGCATGAAATACAATATTATGTCTATTATTAAATCCATATGAACCAACCATATGATATATGGTTAGCCCGTATATATGAGATCTATACCATATATATGATTACGCCATTTATTGATGATAATATAAACTTCTGATATGCTTTAATACTACCTATACGTAAATAATAATTGTTTCATTAAAGTATATCATTCTGTACAGCGAATAGATACATCTAATCCAAACTCTTTCCATTTGTAAAAGGCATGGGATATTACCTTCGCATTTGACTTTTATTCTATACCATCTACTTCCCTGTGTGTTGCTTCTCGGCTTGTACTTTATCTAGAGTTTTTCTTTTTTCAACCTGAATGGATAGGGTTTACTTTGCCTTATTTAACGCTTACTTTTTTTAACGAATTGTGTCCGGTGCAGTTTATTCCGTCATGATGTAGTACTAAAATATATCAAAGCACTAACCAATATATATATATATATATATATATATATATATATATTATATATATATTATATATATATATATATATATATATATATATATATATATATATATATATATATATATATATATATATATATATATATACATATATATATATATATACATATATATACATATATATATATATATATATATATATATATATATATATATATATATATATATATATATATATATATATATATATATATATATATATATATACACACACACACATATATATATATATGTGTATATGTATATATGTATATATATGTATGTATATGTATAATATGTATGTATATATATATGTATATATATATATATATATATATATATATATATATATATATATATATATATATATATATATATATATATATATTATATATATATATATATATATATATATATATATATATATATATATATATATATATATATATATGTATATATATATACAGATGTTATAACATGTTACCCTAAGTTAATTAACAAAATAACCACCTTTGCCTATATGTCTTTTTTACTCCTGTACCGTAGAAACTTATAGTGACTTTAAAAAACATCAAAATCAATTTAATCTTATCTAAATTATTCTTATTTATCTCCTTTACGTAGCTTAGTTTCAATTCTAAAGTCGCCCACATGAGAAAATCTTAACTTGGATTCACTTGCTCACTTGCGCCCTCACATCACTATACACTGAAGAACCATTATGACCGACTTCCATTTATAAAAATGGACTCGCTGAGGAACAAAACCACTTCACGTGCGCATCTGATGCTGAAGTATATAAAGCGGCTCTGAATTGTCTTATAGCAAAAGCAGCTGATTTATCGGACTTCGATAAATATCATTATGGCGAGGAGGCTGTTAACATCAATATCAGAAAGTGGGCATTTAGTGTGTTGTTCATGTGCAGTTATTGTGAGCAAGTGAATATCGAAAGTATTGATTGAATTGTCTTATAGCAAAAGCAGCTGATTTATCGGACTTCGATAAATATCATTATGGCGAGGAGGCTGTTAACATCAATATCAGAAAGTGGGCATTTAGTGTGTTGTTCATGTGCAGTTATTGTGAGCACATATCGAAAGTATTGAATGGAATGTATTGCAGCGTTGTGTAGTCCACGGCGCATTGATTCTAGAGGAGAGCGTAAGTTGCTACGCATTTTTCGCCCTGACCATAGAGCTACAACAGCCGAATTCACCACTAGCTACAACAGTGGCGACCCACACAGTGTTTTTCAACACACTGTCTGAGTACATTCCTACGTATGGGCCTACGCAGCCGGTAGCCGAAGCCTGTCCCTGCACTTACTGCATGCCTTCACCAACTGCGTCTGCAATGGGCCAAGAGGACTTTAGAAGAATTGAAGAAAGTTGCATGCGCCAACGAATCAAGTTTAGTGGCCCATTACATCGACGGGCGTGTGCTCCGATTTCCCAAGATACCCTAGCTCCTGATGCACAATTGGAAGAAAGCAAGTCGGTGGCGTAGGTATTAAGGTATGTTCAATGTTTGTATGGAGCATATTAAGACCGAAAATCCCTATACAACAATCCCTGTCGCCTGTGCGCTACGTGAAAGTCGTTGCAGACCAGGTTCACCCATTGATGACAACGGCATTTCCGGCGGGGGAGGGACATTACCACAACGAAAATGAACCATGTCAAATTCGAATCCCTAATGAGTAGTAGGAGGAACATTCCATTGTCTATCAATTCATATCTTGGCTTCCAAATTCCCCTGACATTAATCCAATAGAGCATTTGTGGTCCAACCTGGAAAATCAAATTCATGCATCCCCTCTCAGTGTTCAAGAATTGCAGGAGCAGTGGTGAACGCTCGGTACCAATTACGTCAGACTATCTATCAGCATCTTATACTGTCGATACAATGGCGAGTGATGGCAGTTTTGTGTGCTAAAGGGGATCCAACTTATCATTAATAAGGTGGGCATAATGTAATGGTTGCTCAATGTATATTCATATGTAGAATGCTTTTTCAACAGACCGCCAAAGATGGATTGTTGGAATTAACTCAACATTTTTATTTCCAAAATTTATTCTTTTATATTATGGCCAAAGACTGTAATGTAATTGGTATGGATTCTCACTTTGTAGTGGTAAAAAACCCCTTAACATAGATAGATAGAAAGAGAGGGAGAAATGAACGATAGTTGTATAATTTTGCATTGATATTTTTCTTACAATATGTTGGTATTATGCAGAAAAAAATGATAATATTTCTCTTTAACTTTCCATAATGTGACGAAAATAAATGCTCTTATTTAACCGAACATATAGAAGTTCAATTTTTATCTGATATAAAATCGAAAACATAAAATGTTATAAAGTTTTTAAAATTATAAAGATTAAACTAAAAGGAAAATTCACAAAAATCTTTATGCCATACACATGTATCTCTCTCTTTCAAAGCGCAATCTGTGTATCCCCCACATTCAACGTTTTCGAGAAGATAAATTCCAATTTTCGCATACGCCATACAAAGCGCATAATCGATATTCGAAATATTGATGCCATTTTAAAATAGGAGAAGGTAAAATTTTATATGGAACAAAAAGAAGTAGAAAATAAAAACTGCCTGATCGATGTAAACAAATTATAGTGTTTCTATACAATAAGTTTTTTGACATATTTATAAAAAATGATTTTAGTTGGGAGATACCCATCTAAATTTAAATGGTTTTGTTAATAAAACTAAATATATTATAAACGTTAATCATTTTCTTACGGTTTATAATCTTAGTTATATTCTTAGTTAAATTCGAAGATGTATGAAATATTCTGTCTTTGTACAGTAATAAATGAGAGGTATTGATGCGGTATGAATGATATAAAGTATGTATATTTAAAAACTTTAGAATTTCATTAAATCCAAAATTTCTGAGGAAAACTTTCTTTCTTTTTTATAACCTAAGAACAAATATAGTTTTGTAAGCATTTAAAATGCATGCAGATGGTAGAAAAAGGATACTGTGGGATTTAAAACTTACATACTACTAATATTTAATACAAGAATCTATTACGAAAAATAATTATATTTTATTCTAATAAATAGTAAGCAACTTTATATATATATATATATAAATAAATAAATATATATATATATATATATATATATATATATATATATATGTGTGTGTGTGTGTGTGTGTTTGTGTGTGTGTGTTATAGTAATATGTGTAAGTACTCGTTAACATTATTTATTACGATTTAATGCTCGTAATCATTAATTAAAAAATGAAGTAGATACACAATCTACTCTCAAAATACATTATAGAAACTAACAAAACTCTTGATATCTCTATGAATAAGATGCCTCTCCTTTTCTGAACATTTCTTGATTATATTTTAGCAGAGAATAGTAAGAAAACTTTCATGTGTAATTTTCTTTTACCTCTAACTGTTGTCAGTTTCAATTTAGCACAAGTTATTTTCTCGTAGATGGAAGTTTTGATTTTTTAACAAAACAGAAATATTTCACGTAAAATAAGTACAATAATAAAGAAATGTATGTCATCGCTTGTTAAATTTACGTCTTTCTCTTACAATAACATATTTCTAAATGAGATTAATTATAATAATATAAGATTTTCTTAAACCATCTACAGGATCGTTCTAAATTATTCTGACAGCTTAATGGCATAATTCTAGTTTGCTAATTACCTCCGACAAAAGTATGACTAAAAATATAGGAATTATACTCAGTTATTCAGCCCTTTTTACCCAGTTGCACCACTTCGATCAACGTGCCTTATATTTCATTAAAGCTTACTGTACTATACTATATACAACACTATACTATATTAAAATACAACACTGTGCTATACAATACTATACTATATACTACATACAACACTATACTATATTAAAATACAACACTATGCTATACAATACTATACTATATACTATATATTATACTATACTGTATGCTATACTATGTTCTATACTATACCATACGATACAATAGCAAAATGACATTCATTAATTTCTGACTTTTTTTACTCTTTGTACACGAGACAATTTATCTTATTTGACATTCATTCATTTCAAAGCATATTATACTATACTATATACTGTACTATACTATATACAACACTATACTATATTAACATACAACACTATGCTATATAATGCTATACTATATATTATATATTGTACTATACTATATGCTATACTATGTTCTACACTATAACTATACCATACGATACAATAGCAAAATGACATTAATTAATTTCTGACTTTTTTTACTCTTTCTACACGAGACAATTTATCTTATTTGACATTAATTCATTTTTGACATTTTTTACTCTTTGTACACGAGGCAATTTATCTTATTTGAGTTAACCAAATAGAGATTAGTATTAACTGATGTTCTATAGTTTTTATTTTAATGCTTTCTTTACCGTGCTTTCTTCGATTTTCAAACTTACTTGTAAAATTGAATTTTTCAATTTAAAAATACTATAATATGAATGTCTGATCTCATTTGATCTAATTTGTAACTGGAATTGTATTTCTAGAACCAACGTGTTTGAGTATAAAATGTCACTCCCAGAAAGCTCCTCAAATTGTAGTCATTATCCTATTTTTACTGAGTAGAGATCTGTAGTAGTATGATTTTAATCCCTGAACCAAGAGGGAGATTTTCTCCAAAAAATCTTGAGGCAGTGGCTACTAAATTCAGCGTCTTTTCTACACGAAAAAACACCTGACATCAGGAGGAGTGACTATTACATAAGATTACTGAACATTTTAAAATCTTCAACCGTGCCAATACATCCTCACTACGCATAAATATGCAATAAATCAATAATTATTATATTTTTCCGCTCATAAGCTTCTGTAGAAAGAAAACATTTTGTACTAACAGATATCATGAGTAATAAATATTTACTTAAGGAATCTTTACTTTATGACTACTGCTGATAATTTAGAACATATTTTTTGGATGCTATATAAGTTAACCCGAAATACATGATAATTAAATCTTTTCCTTCCTTAAAGATATTTTTAACATTCATATCTAAAACATTCTTACATGTTTTTCTTTTTAAAATAGTTTTATATTCATTTTTAATTAGTCACATAGTTTAAAACAGTAATAAAGAACAAATAAGTTTAAATAAATAAATTTTGATTGCAGAAAATTATTTATAAATTTTGTTTCAAAATAAATCGTCATAGATTCTAGAACACAAAATTATAAACTTTCGACTACTATTGGAGAAAATTACTATCCTTTGAAGAATGTTTTGAAATAGGAGTATTCCGTTTCAAATCTCTGGAGAATTTTATAAAACTCCGATGCTTTTTTTTCTCATCAGATTTAATTGACTTTGCTTTTTAAAGGATTTTACCCTTTCTCAATGCAATCTAAAAGAAAAGAGTGAAGTTAGAGTTTTATAGAAAAGCAGAATAAAACTTTTTTTTTACTTATTGGGAAGTTTAGGGATACAGTGGGCTTAAAGTTGTGAGAATATTGACTGAAATTTCGATATATTTTAACTCGTTTAGTTATTTATAAAACTAAGTATAAGAAACAAAAAGAATTTTTACTTTTTTGAAAAACAAACAATTACTATAACGTAAAATATAGTTATTGATAATGTTACATGTCCTATTAAATTAATTTTGAAATTAAAATTTTTTTATATTCGAATTAATGAAAATTTTTTGTCATTTTTAAGTGGTCATATGCTATATATATATTGATACTTCACCTTAGAGAGTATCACATAAAAGTTGATGTTACTGCCACTAAAAGTATAAACAGGTAATTTCGATTTTAAAAGAGCCATTAGAGACATTTTTGAAGGAAAATTAGAAATTATCTCTCTTATTTATTCTCTTTTAACATTTTTTGTTAATACTTATGAACAGATTTGAGTATCTTGTAGGGTCTAAAAATTATATTAGTAAAAAAAAGTCATATTATGCATTAATGTATGGAATAGGGGGACTTTTTCATCGATTTTCTTTTAAAATAACTAAAAATTAATAAATTTTAATATAACTATTACTTTTTTATTAATTTGTAATTATTTATATAGAAATGATGATTAATAGCTTATTATACTCTACATTGAATTGAATGAAAATTAAAATAAGTAAGGTTTGAAAGTACGGTGATATCTTAATATCCTCATAAAAAGATTTAAAATTGGAAATATAACTTAATAAATATCTAAAGACAGTTTCTATAAATTATAGTACATATAAATGTAGTTAATTTTCCTTATAGAATATTCGGTCTGCTTGTATAAACAAATCGTATTAAAAACGATAGGTACAAGACTTTAGTACACAAAACCTGAACATGGGTTTCCAAACTATAATATCTGTATGAATGTATAATCTGAAAATATTGCATATAGCAACTCATGTTTAATTTGATTGGGTCCTACTCGGCAATTTCATAAAAGATAAAAAAGACATATAAAGATGCTGTGAGATACCTTAATTTCATTAATAGATAATTAAATCTTTAACAAATTATTATATCACCTGAAAAGTTTTTTTTAAGATGAAAGCATACATTGAAGTGTTGATAATGTGTTTACTCACAATAAGCTATTGACAAGAAGAAAAATATATCTCACTTAGAAACCTTCTGAAGTAAAACCTATACTGTGGCAAAACCCTTGTGAAAATTTAATGATCTAACAAACAGTATTTGTTAAAAATTCAAGTCACGGACTTTTAACTCGTAGTAACATGTGTTACTACGGGTCATTTACAAAGTGTACGCCCTTTACATATTATAAGAATGAAATTAAAATTAACTCTCTATTTTGTGGCTGTTTTAAATTTTAACAACATTTACGCTGTCTTAAGCAAAATAAACTTTAGATTTGCTGATAAACCACATTGTTACTTTAAAATGTAACTCGTATCAATGAATAAATGATACTAAAAATTAATTTAGAAAAAAATAATGTTAAAGAAATTAATGTAGATACTTTAAGTATTTTGCATTATTTGTGTATTCATAGTAAAATAACACTTTTCTTGTTTACTAGACAACTAGTTTATGCGGTTAAGTAGTTAATACCAATATGTTTATTTAATAAAGCGAAATAATTTTTGTAGTATAAAAAATGAGATAAATCAAGTTTTGATTGAGATAAATCAATTTAGCAAGTGTCATATCTATTCTTATTATTATGCTAGAGATATGAAATGTTTATACTTTAGAAAATGATTTGCTAAATATTTCTTAAAATAATTACCAAGAAAAAATAATACCATTGCGTACATATGCAATTCTAATCCCCATTGCATTATAGTTAAGAGAAAATATACATGAAAAGCAATTACTTTTCGGCTACATACTTCACTAGAAAAATAAAGATTTATGTTGTATAAGCGGAAATGTTCGTATAAAATTTATAGAGTGAATAATTCTCTGGTGGAGTGGTCTCCAAACTGAATAACTGATTTAATTGAAAATTAAAGTTATGATATTTCTTAGGTTGCAAGGATATTCAGTAATTTGCATCCTTAATAAAATTTGCAATATGGCAAAATATTGATATCGGGGGAACGACTTGTCTTCAATTTCATCACTGAATGTGATTATTCTATTAAAGATACATGAATAAATTAACTGAAATCAATATTTTTCCAGATGTTTCCGAAATTCCCGTGAAAAGTTATAAAAAGATGCACACAATAGGAAATGTAAAATGAATGTATAATTTTATATAACAGGAAATGAGAGAAATAAATCATTTCTCGCACAGTTTAGAAATAAATGTTATACATTTTCATATTAAATAAGCAGAGTTTGGTAAGGTCAACAAACTTACCTGAAATTCTTTTTCTAAAGAGATCTAAAGAATCTTTCCTTCATATAAATTTATATTCTTTTAATAAATTTCAACATAAATTAGCACATTTTGAGATATTATATGTGCATATTGTTTTTTGTTCAGTCTTTTACTTCATTCCAATCAAAATATATTTGAATTTAAACATATCTAAATGAAGAGAAGTAAACGAAGGAGAAAATTAGGTTTTAATATCAATTTCAGATACTAATAAATTATTTTAAGTGTGAATTTAGTAATAACACTGAAGTGATATCTAAAATGTAAGTGCAAATAATTGACTAAGAATAAGTCTTATATAAATTACTATATTAGGTGCTAAGGTTACTTTACATAAAGTTCGATTACATGAAAATTATTTTTATATTTTCTAAAATACAAGACTAGCAATTTTTTGTGATTTTTTTCTGAATTAACTGCACTCATATATTTGCTGGATACGTTACAAAAAGAAACACAAAACACTATTTAAACTTGAAGTTTAAAATGACTCAATTTAAATTTTTTTAAAGAAATTATGTAAATATTAAGGATTTTTAAATGAATTATTATTACAAAAATGACCCTTTGATAACGTTATTTTTATGGCTAATATCTTAACAATACTGAAATACTTAAAGCAAAAATGATACAATTGCTAAACATCTGGAATTTTAAAGTTTATATAAGAATCGGTTATATTTTACTTAATTATTAATTTGTTTGTCTCTGTTTTATTAGTTTTATTGAGTTCTTTGATCAAGCTTGGTTTACTTGTTTAGTAGCGCTAAGACGCTACAACCTACTGGTTTTCTACACCAGAGTTAATGAGACTGATGATGTTTGTACTATTATATAAAGGAATTTACATGGTGTACAAAAGCTAGTAAAATATTAACTTAAATGTCTGTGAATAGAATTTTTTTATGCGACTTTACTATCCAACTTTGCATTAAAACCATGTACAGCGAATTATATTATCATATTTTTCATTCTTCACCTCAAGCTTTTTCACTATTAGATTCTAACATTTTAGAGACAGCGTAGTGTTCTTCTATATTTTTCAAAGGTTTTGTAGATTTAGTGAATTTTTATTTCCCTGTACTTTTTATAATGGGGTAGTTTGAACACATTGAGGACCATCAATTTATACTTTACAGAAATTCAATTTTATTATGCAGTATGGTCGTAAAACACATACTATTTTCAGGCAAATGGCTTTTGCATTACATTGCTCTAAAAGAAAGCATTTGCAGAATATTTGTACAGTTAAATTTCTTTACATATAAAGGAGTTGTAATCAGTGATAATAAAAATGTTCTGGCTGTGATTAATTTTCCACACTATCATAAACAAGATCAATGTTGTTATATATGAAAAAAACTATTTACATTTTATTGATGTATTCTTCAAATAAAACAATCTCTAAAATTATTGTTCTAATGCCCTAATTTATAACATTATTTCGTTAAATACACTAAAAGTTTTATAGACATCTATGTTAAATGATTTCAAATTAAAAAAATTTACTATCCTATATCTTACACCAATTTCTGTTTTGACGTAGGATAACTTATTAGAAGGATAATTTCCACAAGATAAAATATGCTACAAAAAGCATTTAAAATATATTCTGATTTTAATAATTATAAGATTGTAGATTTATAGATTTAATTTTACACTTTTACCGGGAGTAATTTCTTTCGAACGAGATTTTTCTAAACGGAAGTAACTAAACTCTAATTTCTAAAAGAAGAAATAAAAGATTCAAATATAGTTTTGCTATAAATATAAGTACATTGGAAAGGGTTGATAATCTAAGCTATTTTAAGAATTGGGCATAAAAATCACATTCAAATGTTTGCTGAATATGAGAAAAGTAAAGAAAATGCTGTTCGTGCTTAGGGAATATAAATACTGAACGAAAAAAGTTTTCTGGACTTGCTAATTAATTCCTAATATATGCCCGACCACGCAGTTTTTCTTTTTAAAAGCTATTTCTTACATTCCGATTGTTCTAATTTATACGTTACATTATCGTTGTGCAAAAGCTCCTTTTTGATGTTATCAAAGAACTTCTGTAATTCCTTTTAGACATATATATAGATAGAATAGATTTTTGCGATACTTAAAGTTTCAAGAACTATTCTTTCTTTATAAAATATCAGTTGCAGAAAGATTTATGAGTTTTGAAAGTTAAAAGTTTCTGAATAATGGAATTTTGAATGTATTAAGAAATATGTCGTAGGAAATACTGTCTGTCTGTAACATTATATGTTACAGAGTTACATTCAGAAAGTTCTTACAATAGAAAGCTCATCTAGCTATTTCTGGTAGATTTTATTTTACTCCAGAAATCTAGTTATTATTAAATCTAGACTTTAAACAGATGAAATTTGTCCATTTATTACGGGACATAGCTGTTATTATCATAATGAGACGTAAATTCAAATTAATCCTACTCTAAATTTACTGTTATAGGTGGGGTGTGTCTATCTATATACAAATATTTGTTTTCACATAAATGTACTGCTGTAATAGTTCTAAATGAAAAAATATATAAAACCTACTGAATTGACAAACAACAATTTATTTTAAAATTACACTGTTTAGAAGATATTATAAAATGTACTTCATGTATTGTACATCAAATTTAATTAAACTATATTTGGTGAAAACCAAAATTTTGTTTTCTAAACTTGTTACACGCTTAAGGCATACTTATAATAGGTTAATATTTAATTTCAGATTAGAATATTTTAAAAAGTTATTTTCGTATATGCAGTGACAGTGTTAACACACATTAAACTTTATGAACTTATCTTCAGATGTTTAGTAAAGATTTTGCATATGTTAGGTAAGTTTATCGAAATTGTTTTACTCGAATTATTTACTTAAAATGTGAAGGCATATTTATAAATATTTTTATAAATCCTGGCTTATAAAAACAACTATATAAATATCAGTATAATGAACAATTCATTAATATGCTGGCCAAATTAAAGCTAATATGATATATATTATCATCTATTCTTTAGAACGCTATTCTTAAACTTCGCAATTAAAATAATTAACAGTTAATTCCGAAAATAACTTTACAGTGTCATATATTATTTCTTAAAGTGAAACTGTATATATTACTTGCATTTCATTCCTTTAAAATAAATTTTTAAAATGTTGTTTTACAGACTTGACAATAATAATAACATTACATAATAATAGGATGAGCACAGGATAGCATGGAGCAAAAGTAAGCTCTAAACCAGATGCTTACTTTTGCTCCAACCACCATATACTCTTCAATCCTTTCTTCAACTACCATTGTGCGTGGTGTGACACATCTGATGTTACATCTACACAGCTATCTTGTTTTTATTATTTACATTTACTTTTATACTAATTTTTTATTTAATGATGAATTGTTGTTCACAATAAATTTGAAATTTTTAAAACCTCATTTACAGAAAATATAGTTATAAAATCTTTATTTGTAAACCCAAGCATGAAACATAAATTATTTATGTTAAAATTGCTTTTAGAAAAGCAACGAAACGGATTTTTAGGATTTTTAAATATATCTTACAAATGATACTTAATTTTATCTGATGACATCATGTTATATAACTAAACATTATTTCTATAAAACTAAAATATTTGTTGAATTTTTACATGAATTATAATTTGTTCTTTTCTTTTCACAAAACCACATCCATATAGAAAAAAACCAATATGTAACTGTAAGCGGGTACGGTTACTCAAGACTTTTTTTACAAATGCATATATATGATAGATAAGCAAATAATTTTATTGATTTGTAATTTTATAGCTACGTGTTAAGTATTTAAATAATGAAAACAGGATCTATCGATCCTTGAGGGTAAATAGTTATATTCTTTGTTGAAAGTTTTCATCACAATGCATGCAAACTAATGAAGAAAAAAAAATCTGAACGCAATAAAAAGTAAGCAGTATGCGTTGGTAAATAAAGTAAAGGACTAAACATTTTTTGTCTATATTTATACTATATCGTTTCTGTAAGACAATTTGACAAATTTATTTAAAGATTTGTTGTTGTTTATTACGTCTTATACTAATACTTAAGGTAACAGAGGAGGGAATTCTGATTCTCAAGGACTAGTAATAATTTATTACACACCAAAACTGAAAAATCTTATTTTATACTTTATGTATAATAAAATCGCTTAACTGTAATTAATATGGCTTTAATATCTTTAGATGTTTGCCCACAAGCCATCTGGGCAGATTATTTAACTGTCAAAGTCCCACTTATTTAACCTCTTTAGTTTGCAGTGTTTATAATGTATAGGTAAACAAAGCCCATTCACTTTTCTAGCAGTATTTCTAACTCACAAATGTTTTAGTCCATTAACTATTGGTTTATTTTACAAGTGTTGTGACACATAACTGGAGTAATTGGTCCAGTAAAAATTGTATTGCAAAACTAGTGTACAGGCTGTCTGCTCGAAAACAAGTTTTGTTTCCGACTATGTTCATTTGAATTTCCTGCGTTCTGTATATCATTTCTTTGCTTTTTTAAACTTGTACATTTAAATATAAGGAAAGAAAATCATTTTGTATTCAAACGTCTAATTTTGTAAAATAACAAAAATACCACTTTTTTGTTGTAAGTCAGAATTAGAATAATGTTTTATACTAGTAATGTTTTACTGCTAATTTAAGTATATCTATTAAGTGCTTCAAAAAGAACACTGTATAATGACAAGTTTTCATTGATAAATTGAAAATATTTTATGATGAATTACGAATTGAAATTAGGGAAAATAATTTTGTCCCTTTTTATAATCAACTTTAATATATTAAATTTAGAAACAGAGAAAAATAGAGGGAGATTGATCTATAGATTAGTTGTTTGATAGTATTTTGAAATGCGCATTTTAAATGTATGATACGTATAATTTGTTAAATTTTAAATTTGTATTTTTAATATTAATACTAAACTGTTAATAAATCCACATAATTTACTATATTATCACTTGATTAATTTTACATCTCCTATTAAATAAAGTATAGCTACACTTGAAAATTGTTTTCTTTCAATATAATTTCTGATGTTGTTATCGAAAAATATTTGTATCAGCAATTTGAAATCATAAAGAATGATAAAAGCTTTATGATTTTCACAGAGCAATGAATTTTATCAATTCTTCTGACACCTTTGATATTTTTATTATGTGGTAGTAGTTGTACATTGTTTTTATAAAATTTAATAAGAAAATTGTGGAAATATATAATTCAATTTTTCAAACAGTATTATCTTTATATTTGATGGTCATAATATGCCATTTAATTTCACATTAAGCAAAGAAGATTTAGTTTGGCTGTATGACTTCATTACATCTAAATCAACAAAGAGAACATTTTGATGCATGAGACAGAAATTATTTAAATCCATTTGTAGCAAAAAGAGCAAAGCAAAAATACAATAGAATTTTAATAAATATTTTAATAAGTTTTATATTACTCAACTATTTGCTGAGAAATTTCTATGAATATGTTTATAAAAGAAATTCAAACGTTTTTAATATTTAATGTTCATATGTTATTAATTATTACAATTTTAGATTTCTTTTTATGATCATGTAACAAAAGCACAAGTACATAAGTTAATGTAGTTCTATTTCTATCAGGAAGTATGTTCAGAATGTTCCTAACAATTGTTTAAAAAGTAGAACTTATGGATAATACATTTAGAAACATAATAACTTTAACTAATTTATTTTACTTGAAGTAAACATTTGATAACTTTTAAAAACATAGCATAAAAGGAAATGTACCTGGAGTGTTCTAGTCTGCTTAAGATACAAATAATTTTGTTTTTTAAGAAAGTCTAAAAGTAGTACCAACAAAATTATACTGTGTGCAATACAAAAATTATGCTAATAATGACTACACAGTGATACATATACATAACAACTACTTATGTATATATGCATAATGATGGTTTTATTAGTACTTCTCATATTTCAATAAATTACACGATAATACTATGTACAAATAGGGAATTTTCAGCCAAGCTTTAACTCTTTAAATGCCCCCTGTAGATGCGAGTAAACCTCGTTAGGTACCAGTTTCTTTTCACTTCGTTTAGAAACATTTGACCGTAGTGTTCTAAACCTAACTAATAAACACGATAAGTTCTTCATGATGGACATGCAAGCCACAGAAAATGGGATTGATTTTCAACCACCTTGAGGGTAGTAATATTTCAGCAAATTTGCTACACATCAATGCTTAAATTAATTATCAGAATAACGGCGGAGTAACATACACGTAAAAATTGTTTAATTTCACTCACTGGAAGCATATTGATCGAAATACATTCTCCGCAATTCGCATAAATGAAATGAATTCCTTTCATCTCAAAATTAAAACTGACGCTCAAAAGCGGAGGAAATAAAAAGAACTTATGTTCTTGAAATTTCCTCTCCGATAGAAGAGCTGTAATTTATTTAAGAGGAAAATTGCTTTCAAAATCAATGCATTACGCAAAGTGAGAGGTTTTGTAGAAGCATTAAAGAATAAAGTACTTTTATACACATAAAAAGTAATTATACAAGTCATTATAAGAACTACTAAATATGTATAGTTATTCAGCTTGAGTAAGAGATTATCTCCTTTCGTATATATACATATATATGTATATACATTTATATATATATATATATATATATATATATATATATATATATATATATATATATATATATATATATATATATATACATTTAACACCATGATGTCCAAAATTACAATTCGTAGTTCATTAAAATGTTGCTTTATATTTAATTCTCATTTATATTCTGATTAGTCAGAAAATTCACAGTTAGTAGTGGATAAATTAAGCAATAAATTTCTGTATTGTATGATCAGTATTGGAAATTAAATTTTGATTTTTCGTAGAAACGCAGTCTGCTGTCAAAACACTTAGATTACAACTTAAAATTTCTCCACACACAAACATGCATTCAAGCACACAACCTTATATATTTTTATTATATATGAAATGAGTAAGAGTACTTAAGAACCTTCTTGGGTAAAAGGCTAAACACTTTAAATTATAGTTATGAGAAATATATTTCAAGAAAAGTTAGTATCTTATTTTCGCTGGGAAAGAAGTTCCAACTCGATGCTCCATGCTACTGTAATTAAAATACTTAAAGCAAATAGGACAAGGTAATGGAAATATATTAATTCATCAATTTAAGCCCATTTGGCCTTGAAGTCCTCCATGATTGTCCCAAGAGGGGTTGACAAATCATAAATTCTGTGTAAACCCACACGACGGATTCCCGTCGAAGTACCCAATGGGCACTCGTCGCGTTGTAGACACAGCAATTGAGCAAAATTAGCAGAGTTGTGAACGGGAGGAAATATTTTGGAGTAGGGATGGCAGATCAAGCTGGCCTCGTCCCTCAGATGTTGGAATTAGTGAGTGTTGGGAACGCAGTGGAAAGATGCAGTGATATGTTTTCATATCTTTACAACATTTCTTTAGAGAGTAATCCAACACAGATAAGCACTAAGATCATCAAAATTGTTAATATATTGCTTTAAGTATGGTCCATGCTACACCATACCGAGCCAAAGTGGAGCTGCGGGTGTGCTTATAGAGGCATACAATCAGATATAAGGATTTTTCCACTCAGACTTAAAAGACATCCGACTAAATTACACCTCATTCTGGATGTAGTTTTAATTAATTCATAAAAAAACATCCAATGTTTTTTGACCATGTCTTCTCCTAGGCACGGTTCGGGTTCAGAACGGTTTCGCTTTCTAACATCTATCTAATTCTTATTGTTCATATTTCATCAACATACACTTAATGGCTCAAAACATTTGCATACGAAACAAAATATGTTAAAAAAACCTGCGGCAAATTAAATCAAATACTTCATACAGAAAGAGAGGGTTAATATATAAAATGTATAATCTCCTAATTTTTTACTTTTTTTATCTTACAATAATGCATTTTGTAAAATGTTAAACATATTATTAAATATTTTACGAACAAAAATATCATCAGCAAATATTTGTTCCTCAAAACATGTATAATTTAGACAAATATGTTGTATGAAACAAAAATAAAACATTAATCTTTAATAGTAAGTTCATTGTCAGAGTAAATATAATTGCATGGATTAAATATGTAGGTAAAATAATACAGTTAAGCATTAGAAATTAAGTTATGATATTATCTTGTGATGCATAGTAAACAAGTACCGAATGTTACTCAAACTTATAATTGTTGAAAAAAAGTGTTAAATATACATCCTGAATATTTTAGAAAAGATTAACTTATTTAAAAATAATAGGAAAAGTAAATTTGAATCCCAGAATAAAATTGTAGTTTAAATCAGATAAATGACAAGGAACAAGTTTACATGTAATGCTTATATACATATGAAACAGTACAAAATTGCCTATACGTAAAATAAGTTATTAAAAAACTTTAAATTAGTTAAACAAACAACTTCTATTAAGATTATTAAATAAATCAGCACTGTTTTGAGATGAATACATCTATGATCCTTATAATGACTGTGAACAGGTAATAAGGATCATATATAGTTTATTCCACTTTGTAAAATGCAAAGTTAAATTATTTTACCTATTTTTATTCAAGACAAATACAGTAAAATAATGATTTCATATGAAATCCATTGAATATGATAATAGGAGTTACATCAAATACAATGTTTAGTTTTTAATATAACTTATTTTATTATTTATAGTAAAATTCTTACCATATCATATATTTGCAGTCATTATGCTATAGCTGTAATAAATAATAAACTACAACCAGTAATATTACAATTGGTTTGTCCCCGGGAAGGGGGGGTGATCTGCGGAATATTTCATTTGGATGTAAGATTGTACAATTGATGATACTTATATGATACTTCATGTCGTGTAAGAATTATATTAGTATCTGTGACAGAAAATTTAACGTTAAAATAATTAATTTAACCGTTATATTTTATTATGCTTTCTTTATGATTGTTATGAAAATTTAAATACAATAGAAATTATAACTGTAAAAAGTACTATTTAGTTCTTCGAAATTCAAAATGAAACATTTGATGCAGTTTCTTTATTATTTAATCGATTAATTTTATTTCTTTCTCCATATTTGTATTATAGCTTAGCCAATAATCCGATGAAACATTTTAAATGTATACATTTATAACGAAAATAACATTTACAGTTTTATATTGCATAATTCGGAAGGTTTTCATTTGATAAATACGAAACACTTCTGATAAATACTGATTCATTAAAAACTGGTAATGAAAATAAATTTACAGATTTACTTACAGAAAAAAACATACTGACGAATTATTTGTTTGTTTCTTTTTGTCACTTTATCCTTTTTGAAACGAAATATGATGAAGTGCAATTACAGTCAAATATATCAAGAGAGTTGTGCCGGATTAAGTTCTTAAAACTTCCTCTCGGGTGCAACACTAATAAAGCTTATTTAATTTTCCAGTAGAAAAATAATACTGTTGATGACACAAAAGCTAGAAAATTTCTGAAGAACTCAAAATAATTCATATTTTTTATTACATAATTAGTTCAAAGTAAAGAAGCTTATAAAAATTTCAAATTAAAAGTAATAAGAATTGCTCTTTTTTTGTATTTTTGGTAGTATGAGATATTTAATTACACATAGAATTTAAGTTAAATTTTATTGTTGACGTCAGTAATTAACACTGGAAATTGACTATTCGTGATAGAATAGAAGGTGATAATTATTTGAAAAGCAGTGTAAAGTTTGAAATAAAACTAATGTTAATACAATCAACTTAAAATTTAGTACAAAATACATAAAACTCCATCACGAGTGAAATAATAAATGAATTATTGAGTTGTTGTGAAAGTCATATTTTCTATTGTTAAATTGACCGTTCAGTACAATAATACTTGTAAAATCCCTCTATGTGATTATATTGTAATGGGTGAATCAAGCTAGAAATACTTAATCTGGTTAGTATATTCAAACATTTGCTTTTTAGGGTTTGCCATTTACCTTCTTTATGTTTCTAGAGAAGGCGTTGCCTTACGATAATATACTTAATGACAAAGTACATTTGCTATCTCAGCGTCACCGTTAATAAACATAACTAATGTTATAAAGAATTTAAGAACCCTATTCAGAGATTTAAAGATTAAAACTTTTTTCCAATGGAAGGACAGTTATTCATCCATATATAATACTGATAACGACTATTATAATTTAGATTTTATAATTTATTTTCATATAAATTAATAAAAAACCTGAATAAGAATTATTTATTAAAATCAATAGCTAGTTTTGACAGTTTTCCTCACTAGTTTTATATACTTATAATCAAACATACTGCATGTGTTTACTAGCATTAAATGTTCAATAATAAGCTTCTAAATTTTATGTAACACATGAGATTTAATAGCAGTAAGAAGATTTTATTTAACTTTTTCTTTAAAGCATTCAGAAATTTTTTTATTAAATATTAAATAAATGTAAAGTGTTTGGGGTTAATATATAATTTAAAATACTAGCTTGCGATTTTTTTATTTTAAAAAAATTTAGTATAAAAATGAAGATGTATTTTAAGGATGAAGATGTTTGATGAAGAATCTGTTATTCACTTTCTTAGTAATGCATCTTAAATCTAAATAATTTTTGAGACATATACATTATAAATGTGTGCACTCTATCCCTTACTAATTTCTAGAATGTGCAAGTTCTATTCTCCACACACACACACACACACACACACATATATATATATATATATATATATATATATATGTGTGTGTGTGTGTGTGTGTGTATGTGTGTATGCGTGTGCGTATTTTATAGGCATGTATGTTCAATCAAGTTATGTATCAGATTTAAGAAATAGAAGGAAATGTATGAGAAAATATATATGGTATTTACTAATCTACGTAATGAAGTCTAAATGGTTACATTTTTGTAAATGTCAATGAAGATAACAGTTTTAACAAGCCAAGACTAGAAGTATCTCCTCAAATTACTAAATTTATTTTCTTAAGAATGAGTTTAATTTCTAAGATTACAGATAAATATTTATCACATTAATAAAAGTTCCTTCATGTTTCTTCATATTTTCATGAATACCAATACAAAGTTACGAAGTGTTTAGATGAAAACTTCAGTAGATACAAAAACATATTGACTTAGAAATTGCATAATTAATTAATAATCTTCCGTTATTTCATAGGAACTACCTACATTGGTGATACTAGAAAGATTAATTACATCCCAGTATCTATCATCAAAAGATTTTTAAATCGCAAACCTGAGTCAAGTAATTTTGTGATAATATTTATTAACAGCCCTTATCTTATATCTTCAGGGCACGTTAGGATTTTATTTGCGTTAATATTGTATTATTAAGCATCATTTGAATAATAAATGATGTTAATTTTTTTATTTTATATCATCAGTTTTAAGAATTTAGTTCCGGTAAATTATCCTTTTTAAAAAGTCCTTATAAACAATTGTTAATATAATATGTTTATATTTTATTTTATATTTAAGATTTTATGTATCATGGTAGTATATTTTGAATCTTAATATTTTATAAGATTGTGTTTAAATAGGAAACATTAGTTATAATTTATGCCTTTTGAATCTTCAGTCAACTATACTTTTATTTAAACAACTTTTTTAAAACAACTTGATTATACTTTATCTTTTACCCAAATACATTCCTTAAAATACCTCCAAATAAAAATCTCTTTCTTTTCTGTAAGATAAGAGAGTTCAAGAAGTTTTCCTTAAATACAGATGTTTCGAATATTTCAGTATAAAACCTGTAACTTGAATATAAACTAAAGAATATATTTAGAATGCTAAAAGTCACATATATATTCACTCATACGTTCATACGTTCTTTGCAAATGTCTTTGAAATGTGACTTCCAATTATATAGGTCTTAGTAGGGTTTAACTGGTAACTAACGACTGGGGGGGGAACAGATATGTTACAATACATTATATATATATATATCTGTATGTATATATATATATATATATATATATATATATATATATATATATATATATATATATATATGTAATATATATAATTATTTCACTTTAATATTTCCTTAAAAACCTCCTCCCATTCTAATTCCTTAAAATCTTTTTCACAGCCTGAAAATGTCTTAATCAAAGGAGTAGCTTTTATTTAAAATTCTTCCAATACATTTCCCAAATCTTTCTGTTCAATGGATATAAATTTTTTGTCCATTCAACTCTCTTTCCCTCTGTCACCGGCAAATGGGTCAGATCTTCTCCTGATCTTAACATTTAAATTCGCTGCCCAAGTATCTAGTCCCTTGGGAAAATTCTATCTGTCTTCGCTCTTGGGTACATCTCTTGGATTTTTGTGTCTTTCTCTTGTCTGTCGCTGACTAGTGGAGATATCCTTTTCTAGCAGCTCTTAAATAAAATTTTCAAATAGACTTGAACTTGTATGCCTTTCTCTTCAATGTGGCTAGAGTGCATCTTAATTTATTACTGATAGCTGATTAAGCTTCTTCTTGCCCATTAGTATGGGGAAGTAAAAATAATAGGGTCTATAACTTTAAATGTGTCCAGAAGTTGTATAATTCCTGGATTAGACACAGCCCACATACACACACACACACACACACACACACACACACACACACATATATATATATATATATATATATATATATATATATATATATATATATGCGTGTGTGTGTGTGTATGTGATGTTCATATGATTTTTTCAGAGAAATATTTTATAGTAACCTATGAAATAATGTTTTCTGAATGCAAGAAAATGTTTAAATGTAGTGTATACAATTATATATATATATATATATATATATATATATATATATATATATATATATATATATATATATATATATATATATATATATATATATATATATATATATATATATAAATATATATATATATATATATATATATATATATATATATATATATATATATATATATAAATATATATATATATATATATATATATATATATATACATATATATATATATATATATATACATATATATATATATATATATATATATATATATATATATATATATATACATATATATATATATATACATATACATATATATATATATATATATATATATATATATATATATATATATATATATATATATATATATATATATATATATATATATATATATATATATATATATATATATATATATATATATATATATATATATATATATATATATATATATATATATATATATATATATATATATATATATATATATATATATATATATATATATATATATATATATATATATATACATATATACATATATATATATATATATATATATATATATATATATATATATATATATATATATATATATATATATATATATATATATATATATATATATATATATATATATATATATATATATATATATATATATATATATATATATATATATATATATATATATATATATATATATATATATATATATATATGTATATATATGGTTTTCGGGATATGTCAAATCCAGAGTTTAACTGCGCAATCCTCAAACTTTGTGGGATTTTGAGTATTCTACAAGGAGTGAGATCGCAAACATTCCTCATGCCATGCCCTACTGCTTTTAGCGGTATTGTCCACCGTCTCCCACATGCAATGCGTATTTGCCTGTGACGGAACCCATGTGGAAAGTGTTTGATGTAAATTGAGATTTTCTTTTGTCCGATATGTATTATCATCTGTGATAGGTGTTTTGTCTCGGTCGTATGCAGTATTCCTTCGAGAGCCCTGAAGAATTCTTTGTTGTGAATGCATTATACGTCCGCGTTTGGACATTTGAGTACCTATTCAAAGCTACTTACGGTTTTCGCATGCACTGATCATTTTGGGACAGAAAGAAGTAGGCGTTGCCATTCGACATTTTATAAGTTTTTATAACTATCAGCATAACCTTGAGCATCACCGTGTTGAATTCACAGAATCTTGAGTGCATACTTCCCATTAGTAAATATGTAATCTCATCTCGATGGGTTAACAGGAACCGACGGTAGAAGTATATATGTTGACAAAGTTTCTTTTTGACCACCCTGTATATATAACCTTAGAGTGATTTTAGGATTTTTTAGAAGTACCCTTTTAACACTTTTCATATAAAATACATATCGATATAAAATTTCCTTGTCTGTGTTCACGTGACGCGATAACTACTTGATGGTTCGAGATGAGGCATTTTTTCAAATTAGTTCAATTCCCTGATAAACTTAGATGTTCCCCCCAAAATTGGAATTTCATTTTTACAGAAAATTATTTATGCAATATGTTGCGTACTGTTAATGTCATTCACTCTAGTATCGTGAAGTTAGCAGTCATCTTAAAACAAAGAAAATAATAAATGTGTAGTTTTAGATGTTTTCAAAAATTTGTAAAACATATCACCAAACTATTAAAACCATCTAGGGTCTCTCATATTTGCATTCAATAAATGGTAATGTTTTCCTACGTAAACATTAACGTTAATCATAATTTAACACGTTACAATATATCAGGATGAAAATAGTCCATAAAGGGGATTTGAAACGGATACGTGACATCACTAGTTATATATAGCTAGATCGAAGGTTTAGAACGCAACGGCTTGTGTAGTATATGGTAGTATAAATATATTTCTCTGAAAGTATATGAAGTATTTATTATATGAAACCCAAAGAAGTAATTTAAAATCCATTTGCAGGATATTATTTAACAATTTGGTGAAGAAAACGTTAAAATATTGAATATCAATCATGTTTAATTTATTTATTGAATTATGAATTCATTGATATATAAATAATGATTTTTTAAAACCTTTATTTTTTTAAAAGTCATTGTTTCTTATTATTACTATATCTTTAAAACATCCATTGCGGTGTTACGATTGATTCGGAGCCACGGTAGCTCAGTCAGCAAAGGCACCTATCTCCTACCCCAAAAGTTGCGGGTTCGAAATCCTAGCCGCCTAAGATCCGCTGGTTTCGTTTAAGGTGACTGGGGTACGTAAGAAATGCTCGTGGTCACAATGCCTTCGAATTTCTCAATAAACGGCCAAGTAAAGTAGGTTAGTGGTCGCAAATGTCCTCCAGTTCCAAGACGATACCTATAGAGGGAAATTATTGGCCTCCTGTATGGTACTCCCATAATGAAACAATCAACAAAATCTGCAACGTTGTATGAGCGAATGCTTAACAAAAAAGGGCCGTCTCTTTCTTAAAAAAATAAATAAACATTTACGTATTATATCCAGATTGATTCTTCAACCATTAAAATCATTTAATGATTGGTTTTACTGTGAGGCAATATCATAAATCATTTCGGTAAATTTTAAAATACATATTTTTAATATTTGAAGACAAACTTTATTGTATCTGTTACCAGTATTAAATAATTTCAGTATACAGTAATCGTTTACTAAAAATAAAACTATTTTTATAAACGGTAAATTGGAATTATATATTTTGATCTCAATCATTGTAAATAAATCGATATTTCAAAAGAAGAAAAATGTGAAATCAGTGTAACTTACATATCTATTCATTATATTGTAAGCAATTTTGAACTATCAATATTAATCATTCCTAATTTTTAATAGAGTCAAAAACTACAATATTGTATATTTTTGAAAAAAAAATGTTTTTTATTTTGATATGAAAATCACTTTATATGTTCATTCTAATTCACCTCTATATATAATCGTTTAACATTTTAGCCGTTCTGCTGTCCCCTGTTTCTATTTTAAAAACTGCATTCATCCATACTGTAATTGAATTTCTGTCATTTTTTATCATCTTTCGTGATTCCAAGAATATTAGTCTTTTGCTACATTAAAGTGTTTTCAATAAAACTCATTTTTAAGCCTCGTTTCTGTTATCTTTTTTTCTACTTAGTATAAGCATAATATTTTTAAAAAATTCTCCATTTGTAAAAAAAAAAAACTTAGAAGGGCTATTTTTAAAATTTATTTACATTTGCTGATTTAAAAAAAATAATAAATAAATAAAAAAATGAAGCGAAAATTCAATGTTTAATATTGTTATTGCAAAATGTATTGCTTAAAGACATGACAAATATTTCAAGCTTTGAAGATGAAAACAAATTTCTGAAATATTAAACTTAAAATCTGGGAGTATGGCAAGTTGAATGTAAAACCGTTACCAATAACATACTAACAGGCATGACAAGTAACGGATTAGACACTTTAATTATGGCATTATAAAATTGACTGCATTTAATAATTTTTAAATTAAATAACAACACAATCGCTTTCATAAACTAACTAGTAACCAGTATTAAAATATAAGTTGTAGAAAGATACCTTAATATTAAAAAAACTATTTGTGCTTTATTTTCCCGTTTTTTCTTGTATGATTATAAAAACAATAAAAAAATGTACCTAAAATGAGTAAGATATTATAATAAAATACAAATACACTACATATTTTAAAATTAATATAGAATTAAACGTAGAAAATGAATGCTTGGGAACAGAAGATTGGAATATAAATATTCGGTATGTCAATTCAAAAACATTTTAAACTGTATATTTACTTTTGTGTTTAGCATCAAAAATATTTATTTTTAAACATTTCTAAAATATATATTAATTATATTTGTAGTGAGTAGCTTTCAATTATAAATTTGTTGCTTATACAACGTTTATTGTAAGAAAAGTAAATATTTAAAAAACTAAAAATTTATTTAATCTAAAAATTTTCTTAATATGTTTATTTTTGTATCTATAAAGTTTAAATGTTGAACTTCATGAAAACATTTTGAACTGAAAAACAAAGAACTTAACTAAATATTTTTTAAATATTAAACGCCAAAGGAATGTTTAAAACTTTTATACTATACACTATATCCTAATTAAGATTTACATTTGTATAAGTAGTACAGTTTAACTAACCGAACTAATTTACCGTACGATGAATGAATGCTTAGGGTACTGATTTTTGATATTGCAGCTCATGGGTTCGAATCGCAATATTGGCGTGAATGTTCGTAGCCTTTCGGAATCGGCTTTAGGCAGTACGTCACGGTCTTATTAGACCTCGTGTAGAAGAAAAGTAGACCCTATCACCCCAACCAAACAAATTGAGGTAAAAAAGAGGTAACAACTTATTGGACACCTCTTTTTGGAGAAACGCTTCTTCTTGCACATTGATAGGCACTAAATGATAATATATTTTTATACTTAATAAATTACACTCTCATTATAGTATTTAAAAAGCTGGAATTTGAAATAATAAATTCAAAACTGATTGAAGCAAAATAAATTATATTAAACATTAAACAATGTCCTGTATATAACATTTAAAAATGAACATTTCTAGCAAAAATATGTTTTTAAAAGAGGATTTTGAAATCTTTAATTAAAATATATTGTAAATATACCAATAATTCAATCTTCAACGTCAGTGAGTTATGAGATGAAATAAATACCTTTAATGTTTATACGTCATATACTCTGAAATAATCCCAAATCCGCTAGGAATAAAAATACGGTATACTTGACCCTGAAATAAAAAATGTTTTTTATAGACCTTCGTGGTATTTCGATTGGAAAACAGCAATTAATTTTATTTTTATTGTTGCAGATGTTCAGTAAAGTTCTCTCTCACTCAAAATTACCCCAAATCGTTTTTAGAATAGCATCAAATATAACATTGCAATTATAAGACTATTTTTTTTATGATAATAGCACAGAGTGATGACTAAATCTAATTTAACAGCTCAATGTTAATAATAAATACTTTAATAACTATGTCTTTTAAAGTTTTATTAAATCAATTTTTGAAACATATATTAATCGAATATTCATTATTTATTTGATGTTTACATGAAATTTTACACAGGTAAATAATAAAATTAAAATTTCAATATAAAGTCATTATACGTTATTAACTTGTGCTTAACAATACATGCTAACATATTTCGTTTACATACACAAACCTCCACTTTTCTTTCATTTGTCAAACACACACACACACACGCACACACACACACATACACACACATACGCACACACACACACACACACACACACACACACACACACACACACACACACACACACACACACATATATATATATATATATATATATATATATATATATATATATATATATATATATATATATATATATATACAACAGAACTCTGAACTGATGAACATTTTACACATTGCTATTTTTCTTTGATTTCAAAATTGTTATTTAAAGTTTAAAAAATTAAAAATTTAATAATTTTGTTTATATTTAGTTGCTTATATTTATGATAAAAGTAGTTTATATTTATGATAAAATTTTCAGTAAAACTTTAATTTATCTTGTTGGTATATATTTCATACTGAGAAAATAATTGTATTAATATTATATTGGAAAGCCATAGCAAACATGGTGTTATACATGGAACAAATACAGGATAGGCATGTATATGCAAATAAAGAGATAAGGAACCAATCAGATTACGGCCAGCAACGCCTATATATGCTGGGCCATCAACAAGTGTCAGTGTACGAACTGTTCAACGAAACGTAATCGTTATTTGCTTTCGGAGCAGAAGGCTCACGCGTGTTCCCTTGTTGACTGAGCGACCCAAAATTTTACGCTTTTTCTGAGTCTAATCACTTTCACACATTCATGTCCATTCGGAATTCGGATAGGCATGGAGAATTCCAGCAGGACAATGCGACATCTCACATGCCCAGAATTACTACAGAGGGAATACAGGAAAACTCTTTTCACTTTAAACACTTTTACTGGTCACGAAAATCCTCATACATGAACATTATGAACATATCTGGGATGCTTTTCAACATACTGTTGAGTAGAGATCTTCCCTACATTGTAGATATGTTCATTGAGGATTTATGAATAGTCATGCCGGATGTAAATTACCTCCAGCAATACGTCAGACATTTTTCCGGTCCTAGCCACTTAGTGTTGCTACACTTCTGTGTGGCCGCGAGGACCCTACACGATATTAAGTATGTGTACCAATCTTTTGGGCTTTTCAGTGTAATAACAGTCTTAACTATTTATTCCTTTTCAAAAAAGTTATACATATTAAGCCTACCAAAAAGAAACTTGGAACTATGATCATTCATCAATCGTGATCCATCTAATCTGATTCAAGTTGTTTTAAAAAAAGCTTCGAAGAAATTCGAGTAAATTGTATCAGTCACGTATTCAAAGACTCATTTCATTGATTGTGCACCTTCTTAAATCTGAATCTTCACCAGCCTTCACGAAGACGGTTATGTTCAGTGTTATAATTCAATTCAACAGATGCAATCTTTTAACTGCAACTGCAACTGCATTGAAATTGTTGCTGGGTATGTGTCCAATTATGATAGTCCCTCAAGCAACAATAACAAAATTAGAGTCCATTAACTGAGCATTCTGTTCTTATGCATTCTTTTCAAAAGTTATTCCACTACAAACAATTGTAATTAAAATACCACTAATTAGGTGGAAAGAATGTTAATGAAATGTTACAAAATGTTTGGTAAAGGCTATTATTTTACCGATGATAATTATGAAGATCAACAAAACTACTACAAAAATATTTTGAAAAATAATAGCTTCTTACACGTATGAGATAATTTAGTTTAAGTATTATTTCAAATCAGAAAATTGTAAGACTTTAGAAATTCAGTCACGATTACTTAAGTTACTCATATTTAATTATGGAAATAATTTATTGGGACAAGAAATTAATGAGGAATGTGCTTGTTTCAAAGATTATCGTGAAAGATTATCTTAAAAGAAAAGCATCAATAAAAGATTTCAGATGATTTGCTGGGTTTTTTCTGATAGTTTAATGTTGCTAAAATAAAATTCTGATTTTGACATTAGATTAAATTTTACAAATAGATCCTTTACATTTGTAAAACATTTTATGTAAAATAAAGCACCGAGGTTGACGAGTTTTCAAAAGTTATAATGATTTTCAAAAGGCTATTATTGTTATTTATCTTTGACCGAAAATTAAAAATTTATTAAGATGAACAAACTAAAAGTTTATAGCATTAAGTAGTTGAACGATATAAAAATATTATCTATAACTCCCTTGCTTTATCTTCTTCACTGCTGATTCATGCATTGAAAATTCTGCTAAAAGGTAATTAAATTAAGCCGTATTTTTTCATCTTAACAAAAAATTTGAAAAAGAAATTTTTGTGTCTTTAAACCCTATTTTATCCCTTGAGAAATTAAAATGCCGAGATCCTATCATAAACATTCGATATTGCACAATAGAAAGTTCATTCCGAATTTCTCCTAACTTCTGTACTTTGGACTTTGCTTTGTATGTCAGCCAGACTTTCATTTTACAGGTAAACACTTTCTCTCTCATTAAGCGGATTTATTTTGGAAGAGATTTGCAGAAATTTTATCCTATCAATAGTCCTTCTTACCTTCATAAAAACAGGCTGTTTCATTAGTGCGGAGATAGGCAATGGATTTGTTTTGAAAAATAGAACTAGCATGGGGCTTACCACATCGGTTTGACAGAGCTTTGTTGTTGTCCGTACAGATTGAGCGGTTGATATTTCGAAAGTGTGAAATTGTTGTGTACTTTTCAATGTTTCTATAATTTTCTGCCTTGATCTTGTTGAAATTTTCTTTGTATTGAGATAACAGACTGATAACATCACAGACCGATTCTTAAGAGACAAAATTAGCATAGTGATCGAAAAGAAAGGAGATACTTAATAGATGTGCAATTTCTGACAAAGGCAAAATGCAGCTTTAAATTAACAGGTAGTACTTCATAACAAATAATACGTTAACAATTAATTTGGCTAAGTCTGGCCGCTACACCGGACATGTATATTTATAACTATTACATAACATAATTATCAGTGTTCGCCACAGCGGACATTAGTTATCTCAAAAATGGAAAATGATATATTTTTTTGTATATTTTACAGAGATCCTAATGTCTATACAGACATTTGCAAATGAAAAAAAATATTTGAAAAAACATCTTCTCAAATTAATTTTTCTGTTTAATATTGAATTGAATTTATAAGGTTTGTCTTCAGGTATCTTTGAAAAGAAAAATCAATATTTGTAAAACACAACGAAAGAACTTTTTGCACACAGCATATTTAAAACTTGTTCAAAATAATTCAAACTCAAAAAAACGAACTTAAAAATTACGATAGGATGATATGAATAAAACTGGTTTGTCTAGACCAGTGGTCGGCAAATGCGGCCCCAGAGCCGCATGTTGCTCTTTGGCTCGTTAAGTGCGGCTCTGGTACAAATATCCACGGAAGGCGCAATAATATTTTCATTTAAAAAAAAAACTGGGTATGAAAAAATTACATCTTATTTTAATCTGCCGTTGTCCTGTCTTATTAAAAATTGTATTTTTCAATCTAGCTGCACATCTTACAGGTATTTCTATACGATTTTATTACACCTGCTTTATAGGTTAGTGGTTCCGGTACAAAATTTATAATCGATACTATTTATCCAAATGTTATAAGTTTTTTTTTCTATTTTTAGTAATATTGAAATTTTTGTTATTTTGATGATGGAAAAAATTATTTTTTCTTTTTAGTGCAGTTACATATGTTAATAAAGATGTATTTATTAAAAAGATTTTTTTTTAATTTTTATTATCATCAATTTAATAATTTTAATTTTGTACTGGTGGCTTTAGAAAAAATATATATTTGGAATATTTTTATTACTAAATAATTAAAATAGTAATTATATTAATAATTTTACTAAACAAGCAGATTTGGCTCCCATTTTTTTTAATTCCTGTAATGTTCATATTTGGCTCTTTGGCTAATAAGTTTGCCGACTACTGGTCTAGACCCAATCCATGTTTATGGGTAAGTCACGGATTGGAATATTGGATTATAAAGATATATTTTGAATTATGGTTTAATATTCATCTGCATCAGAGAGAGAACTATAAATAATACGTGAGGCAGAAAAAACACTAATATTAATATCAAAATAATGTATATCATGATTATAATCAGCACAATTATTATCATAAAAGATGATAATAGTTAATCAACTACATTGTTAAATAATTCTATCTTAAAAATACTTTTCGTAAAGAGTTATGAAGCCTTAGGGTAGAACATCAACCATTTTCTTAGCTAATGATCAAAATAACTTTTATACGATAATAAATTCCTAATAAAATGAATTTAGTATTTGAGAAAACATTGCATACACAAATGAAGAAAAGAGAAAAAATATTTGAATTAGCCTACTTAGTTGAATTCTGAAGAAAATTATAGAAAAAAATGCAATCAGTAGTATCCACATAAGAACATTTGTTAATATAACATAAAAGATTATCCCGTATTTTACAAATAAAATACAGGTATTCAAATAACATACTCAAAATTGATAAATTACTAGTAACCATAAATTATTCTGAAGAAATGTCTGTGCATTAGATGGAATTTGATTCAGTTCCGGGGTTTTACTCCTCTTAACGTTTTCTTCTCTTTAGTTAACTACTTTTGTGGCAATAAATATATCGATCAGTCTCTTAAAATAAATTTTCTCGAATATATCTTGTGACTAAAAGTAGAAAAGTTTGTAAATCTTAACAGTCGAGTATGTCTCATAGATCTGAAAAAAAATTCTAAACATAAATATAGAGATATTGTTTAAGTTAGCAATTTTTATGTCTTAATATTTTATCGAAAGTGCGCATTCTAAATATACTTATAAATATATATTTATAAGTATATATAAATATATTTATATGTATGAATGCATATGTATATAATGTGGATTTTGCTGTTATTTAGTATAGGCTTTTAATACAAGGTTGAATATATTATAATTTCTATTTAAAGTTACCACAATTTTCTTATTAGAAAATATATATTGAGGTATGTTTTAATTGCCGTAGAAAAAAATCTATCTCCTTAGAAGAAAGTTTTAAAATATACCTGTATTATTAGAAGATTAAATATTCTGTAAGTTTCTAAATATAAGCAATTAATAAGATATTTTTGTTATTTTATTATTTGTTCTTGTTGTACAAAATCTAAAAAAAACATCCAATTTTGTATTTTACTTGAAAATTAATTTTTATTAGCAACAAAGTATATAAAACTTAATATATTGTTAAATATTTTCTGAATAACATTTCTGAAAATATGTAGTCAAATGTATATGAATTTATAAATTTGCAGTTCTCATACTTTTGCATGTGTAAAATAAAGCCTGAAAGAGGATTGTTGAAAGAAAATTAAGATCGTTAATTATTAACATTTTTTTGTATGAAGCCGAATAAAATGCTAAACAGGAAAAATATAATAATATAGACTAAAATGCTACATATTAGGTACATGAGTACCGTTAGACGCGATATGTTCTTTAAACTAATAGACAACTCATGTGTTTTTGAAGTTTAATAAACGACTTATAATAAAACAAAATACTTACTGTAACCCGTATACGTGTTCCACATGTACTTTGTTACAGATAATTGTCTAAAAGCTAGGTTCCAAAAACACTGTGGTAACTTAAAAGCAATTTACAATGTTTGTCGGGAGACTGGAACCTGGTCAAACGCAAATGACTGTAAAGAAATTTATTGAAGTGATACGGAGTTCTAATATGGATTACACGTCTTTAAAGATAATAATTACCTTTACAACGCCACTGGTATTTTTTGAGCATTTTATTGTGTGAGCAACATTAATTGACGTCAACTTTGTTCCCTACAAATGGAGAATGTAAATGTCTGCTAGCTCATACTTCCAAATTGTACTTTAATTCCAAATAAATAATATAGGAAACAATGTATGGAATTTTCAATTGGTTCAGTGTAACCCTTACTTCCAAAATTTTGCTAATATATACACCTTTAATTTATATTAACATTTTCAAAATTAAATACGTTACCCATTTTAGTTGGGTATGAATAGACTTCTTTTCGAAAATAATTTGGTAAATAATTTGAGTTTTAAACCAAAATATAACCTTCCATTCTGAAGTTATATATATATATATATATATATATATATATATATATACACACACACACACATATATATATATATATATATATATATATATATATATATATATATATATATTTATATTTGTTATGAGCTTAAAATTTTTGTTTTCAATATGGAGAAGTGATATTTCAGAGATTTGTGTGTTTAAAAGTGCGTTGAAAGATTCTATCAAAGTAAACATGTTGGAAATTGTTGCTTAATTTATATCTCCAAAAATGTACTGTCAGTGGAGGAAATGTTTGCAAACATCGGCATTCAAGAAATATTTTGCATCGTTTAACGTTTGAACTCCTTAGTATAATTGTATCTTTTGGCTAGTTCTTCAGTAACAAGCCATTGAACTAAATCAATATGCAACTATGTAAATATTTTACACAATTGCAATTGGAACTAAGTTGAATAGAAGTTTTAAATTTATACAGATGTGCTTCATTTTAATACTAGCTAAATCTCTCAATAATTATTTCAATTTTTTTGAAAATTTTCACTTGTAATTCATGTGTAAAGATTTAGTTCTTTTATAGTTCGTTAGTAATAACTATTGGAGCATAACATTTAACTTATATGGTGGTTAATTATATTTTAGTTGTAAAATAATACTTTAAATGTTCATTATTCATTTATGTGCACCTAAATTATAAAAGACAGTGTTAGATAATTTCTTTAATATATTCTTAAAGAACAGTTAGTGGTATGAATAATAATCTGAATATATGTGAATAAAAATAAGCACTGTAAAAGCAACAAAAACAATAATAATACTATATTGCTTTAAACTATAACAGATCTTTATATGGATAATACTAACGTAAATCTCACGAGATAAGAAAACTGTTGAAACTATTGTAGAAAGTAGAATAAATTGCTCATACTATTAAAAGATTTGAACGTTTCTTAGAAACTTTCCGTGTTATTACGATTAATTGCAAGGCACACAAACATTACTTGTATCATATAATTAATAATTAAACTTTTAATCTTCATATTATCAGTTCCCATCGTAATTGCATGGGGTGTTACTTAAAATGTCTGAGAAAAATGTAAGGGTGTGTCCCAAAGCTAAGAAGAATAATTTAAAATCGATCTAGAAATGGCATTTAATTACCGTTTGTTACAATGCCCATATTTCCTCAAAACGTTGATTAAATCTTTGCAGACCAAATTAAAACTTTCCTTGTAATTTAAGTAGTACAAAACTGTAGGAACAGAGCAGTAATAAAATCTTTCTTATCCTTATAGATAAGGATGGAACTTCCTTGAAAGTAATGAAAGAATAAAACTCTTTCTCCTTAAAAATATACTGCAATGTTCTTTGTTTCTTTTACAGAAAAAAAAATCTTGAAAAAATGTAAGAGAAGGATTAAGGATATAAGATATCAGAAATGTTAAAATTTTATGTATTTAATGTTTAACAACTTTCTCAGTAAGAATATTTTTATGCCTAACATAAAATAATCAGACACTGAAATCTACCGTAAATCTACAATAATTAGTTTTAATTATTAAATATTCACTCCAAAAAAGCACCATTAAACATTAATTAATTAAAAAGGTTCTGAGTGTATAACTAATTATTTAATTGTTTGAAATTTATTACAGAAAGACTAGCATTTATATAGATACAACACTGGGGCTCAATTTTTTTTTTTTTGCATCAAACATAATTTATATATCTGTAAAAATTTACAATATTTTAGTAATTCGTTATTTCTCAATGTATAAGACTCCACTAGTAAAGAAACTGGGTAATATTTTAGAAAGCATACATTTTTTTTTTCTTTTTTGCTTGACGCCCTTGCTTTTTTTTTTTTTTTTTTTTGCTTGACACCTTGACAATATTTAAAAAAATTAGAAGATATTAGAAATATAATTCATCTTCAACAGTCTTCTTCAAGTCTATAAAATGAGTAAAACTTCAAAATTAAAAAAAATATATGCTTTAAATTAAATAATAGAGACAAAAAAAAACATTTATTGAGGTTAAATAATCATAAACAGTTAATAATGGTTTTTGGGAAGAAATTTTGGCTTTAAGTGTATATGAAATAAATAAATATTTGAATGATTATTAAAACTTATTAACATTATACGTTACAATAGTTATTAACATTTTATTTTGACAAAAGCTAGTTTCACACAGTGATTAAAATTCTCTTCAGTGTAACTTCGATATCTCTTCAATCTTTCATATTATGCACTGGAAAGTATATAACCCTTTATTGGCATGTATAACATTGTTGAATATGAAAAAGAATATACTAATTACTTTGAATACTACATTTCTATAAAATATAACATTTTAAAGCATGCTAATATACTAATGTGTACTGCAGCGCCAAACAAACGTATGTATTTTAAGTTTTTTTTCAAATTTTGTAACTAACAAACATAATAAACTAATTAAAAACATTTGAATTGAGGGAAGTTAAATTTTTATCTCATTAGAAAGAATAGAACACATTTTTGAGCCAACTTAACTGGGAAACATGTTTTTGATAACCCTGTATTTATATTTATCAGACTGTAGAGAAATAATTAATTAAAAGTATAGTAATTAGTCATCTGATTTACATATATATTTGTTAAATAGATAAGTATTATGATTCATATTGTACATAATGTTTATCAATAAGATGAAGCACCATAAAAATAAATATTATGAATTAATAGGAAGGTTTAGATTTTTAATTATTGATTGTATCTTTAAGCTAATGAAAATTTGAGTATAATTAAGTTGTATTTAAAAGATGAATTGTAATTGTTTTTAATATTTTCTTGACATTATATCTGCTTTAATATTTTTAAATAATAAGATGTTGAATAAAGGCGAATGAAAACTGAGAATTTTTTGGATATTACGATTATCGTTAAGAATTTTCTTATTTCATGAACTGAAAATGTACATAATCAAATCCTATTTTTATTAGACCTCTAAGTATACCTTTCTAACACATTTATAGCTACAGATATCCTATTGTGATTAGACTCTATTTATATATTAATCTAGATATATCATATTTTCACAAAAATCTAATATATATATTTATATATATAAATGTATATTTTTAGTCTTTTAAATATCATCTAAAAAAAGAAGGAATAAGCTATCTCTGCTTCACATGTAAAACTTTAGTTTATTACTTTGAATTCTATTTACCATTTTAGTTCGAAAAATTTATTTTAAAAATTCCTTTTCTTTAATGTTTACATTATAAAACTTTACAATATTTACCCACTTTACAGCAGGTGTGAAAAATTTACGACATATTTCATATTATAATTCTAAGCACGATGCAACATAAAATGGAAAATACAAATTTGTTTTAGTTAAAATATTCTATTTTACAGAAAATATATAAAGCAGTAAGACTATGTTCAAAATTTTGAGTGTAAATTTAACAAAATATAAAGGTAAATATTACACTATCATGATGTAGGCGATAACTAAATATTAGTATGTATAATACTTTAATGTCATCAAAGTTTAAAAATTATGTCATATTCAGTACTATATTTAAGTTATTCTGTTTTAACTCTTACTACAATATAATTTACCTAATTAAAAAAATATATATGTCTAAGAGTTTTAAAATATATGGTATCAGGAATTCTTTAACATGCAGGTTTGATCCCAATTTTTCTCATAGATATGCACCTATAAAATTTTGGAATATAATATATATATATATATATATATATATATATATATATATATATATATATATGTATGTATGTATGTATGTATATATATATATATATGTATATATATATATATATATATATATATATATATATATATATATATATATATATATATGTATATATATATATATATATATATATATATATATATATATATATATATATATATATATATATATATATATATATATATATATATATATATATATATATACATAAGACTAAATGTATGTAGTATACATATGATGCAGACTAAATGACTGAAGGCCAATTTATAGAAGTCATGAGATATATGATTTAATTCTAATTATAACTTAATATGGGATATTCTAGAAAGTGTTAATTTACCCTATTTTATTATTTTTACAATTATTTAATAAACTTTCAATTATTACTATAGAATCTAGACTAAATAAGTTTTCAATTATTTTATTTTATCCTGTAAACAATAAAATTTTTATTATTCATACTAATGTCATATTACATTAATTAATGTTCTTAAAAGTATTTTAAAGTATTTAAAGTATTTAAAAGTAAAAGCACTAGATCTTTCCTAATAATTTAAAAATTATTTAAATTTTTGACGTATATATATATATATATATATATATATAAAAGTATGTATGTATACTATACACACACACACACACACACACATATATATATATATATATATATATATATATATATATATATATATATATATATATATATATGTATATATGTACATGTTCCTTGCAATTTATAATTTTTTTTGGTTTAGCATGAAATAAAAAATAAAATTTTTGAAACGGTTCAATTGTTTAAAAATTAATTTTTCTATATTCAATTACTTTTGATATATGTTGACTTTTGTACTTTTCGTTATTTTGTAAAAAAATTTAACTCTTGTCTGTGTTTTTTGTTTAACCACCTCACTATCATAATGTAAAGGTATTTAAATAAATATGACTGTATACTTGTTTAGTACATAACTTAAGTATAATGCATTTTCGAAACACAAAACAAATATATTGTTTTCAAAGAATAATATACTTCTCTGTTTTCACAGCCTTGAATCCTACCCCGCACGACGGTATGTTTGGCTTCTCCAGGTCTTCTGAGACCAAGATTTAATGCTTAGTCAACTCAGATCTTTTAGAAACATCCATGGGATCAGAGAAATTCAAAACAACAACCTCCGGTACCCAAGAGGAGAGAAATCCTATTTAACATCACCCTATGTAAGTGGGTATTTGTACGCATGTTATATGAATGTCCATAAAAATGTAATACTCATTTTGTTTTTGAGAAAAATTTTATTAACTTTTAAATTTCCATTCTTTTATAAAAGTTATATATATATATATATATATATATATATATATATATATATATATATATATATATATATATATATATATATATATATATATATATATATATATATATATATATATATATATATATATATATATATATATATATATATATATATATATATATATATATATATGTATATATATATATATATATATATATATATATATATATATGTATATATATATATATATGTATATATATATGTATATATATATATATATATATATATATATATATATATATATATATATATATATATATATATATATATATATATATATATATATATATATATATATATGTATATATATATATATATATATATATATATATATATATATATATATATATATATATATATATATATATATATATAATATATATATATATATATATATATATATATATATATATATATATATATATATATATATATATATATATATATATATATATATATATATATATATATATATATATATAATATATATATATATATATATATATATATATATATATATATATATATATATATATATATATATATATATATATATATATATATATATATATATATATATATATATATATATATATATATTATATATATATATATATATATATATATATATATATATATATATATATATATATATATATATATATATATATATATATATATATATATATATATATATATATATATATATATATATACATAAGTATAGAGGGTATTTCCACATTTTCATAAAATCACGTTTAAAATCGAGGGCAAAATATCATTAACCTTTTGAGGACGGGTGTCTCATGTATGCAACTTCTTTCAAGTTCACTCAATGATTATATCATTAATGATATTTTGAATAAAACATTTAATTAGTATTTCTTATTTCCACTAGAGATAGCCCTATGTGTGTTATAGTTGAACTTATCTACTAGATATATTTGAATACTAGAGAATTATATTGTTCAATTTAAAAGATGTTGCATATACGATACGCCCGTCTTGAAAATGCTAAAGTTAGAAGAGGGAAAAATACCCATTCTTTTCATA
>CM063503.1:112751767-112824267 GCA_032207245.1 Pardosa pseudoannulata
GTTTTCCTTGTCTAAACATTCGATTGTGGTCTTTGAAGTATAGTTTGTTACGTCAAAATTCTAATCTCTGGTACTTCTGTTTGAATATATTTGAAGCAAATTGTACACCATTTTCAATATTACTGACTACAAGACACAAACTAGTGACTTATGCTTTAATAAATGTAGTTATAACAGACGTAGCTGATATATTTAGTCTGTTAGTGTCGCTTTAATAGAGCTAGTTCAAACTACTTCAAAATGTGTTCAACAATGGCTAAAAATAAACCGATATTCGTTATACTGGCTGCGTAGATAAAGATCTACTTAGTCAATAAAAACTCTCTTGTTTGATTAGGATATACTTTTTAAGAATCTTACTAGGCTATAATAAACTCAATTACGGCATTGGAAACATCACAGGTCATTACTACTGTTTACCCAATGGGCTAAAGTATCAGAATCTTGCAATTATCAAATAATTTATAAAGATTAAGAATTATTGGACGAAGTTCGCTAGTCTGATTTAAATTATTTTTGTATAAAGAAGTATCAGTATCGGTATAGGTCATAGTCCAATATAAAACTATATTAATTACCTAATTCTTAATTACTGAACCTTCCCTAACCATTTCTAACACAATGTATATTACACTTTTGCATTATATGGTAAAGTTATTCTAGGTAATGAATCATCAATAATATTCTGGGAAACCTGGTCTGTATTGTATGATAAAATTAAATTATTGCTCCATTTATGCTTACAAATTAAAGTATTCAAACTTTACTGTAACGTTTCTATGAACTCCTGTTTTACAGATTCAAAATTTGACAATTTGTGTCCATTTTCTGCAAAAGTTACCTTATTCTGAAGAATGGAGTCATACCATTGTCTTCTGTGATTTGTCCCTTTAATTCACGTTCTGTGACAATCGCGTTTATCACCCCCTTCTTCTCTGGCAATCTAGAAATAGTTATTTGTATTTCATATTACATGTATACATATGCCTAAATACTTGGAAAAGCTTGCCTAAAATTCTAAACTTGTCAAGTCCTGCAGGCAAATTGCTCTATCCATTTGATATAAGCTTTCTATAAAATTTAGCCTTTTTCGACAACAATATATCTTCTTGTTTCAGCAACACTTAATTCAAGACTAAAATGTAAAATATATCTGTTTGACTATATTTCATAAGCTCTTTTTAACTTCATTCACTTCACTTGAAGAATGGCCTCTGGATCACTCTTTATACAAGCATAATTATTCACATAACGAATAATACCAGATTCGATATTTGAAACTTTCTTGTAAATTACTTGAAAACGTGTTTAGTACAATAATGACCTAAGATTTTAGATATTCGTATTTTGCAGACAAATAATATTCCATGTGTTGATAACATTTTAACTTAATAGTGAACTCATTTATTTATAAAATAGTGCTACTTATTTAACCTACTAACTCCAAAGAAATATTTTCCCTTGAATATTTCAGGAGAAACGAAGTTTGTCAAGAATAGATAATTTTACATACATATACATATTAAGTAACAAAAATACGAAACATGCTGATAAGTTTACTGTGCTGAAATAGTAATGATATATTGTTTTCATAATTTTTAGTGTATAATTGCTGAATCTTAATATCAATAGAACTGAAAACTTCGGGGGTAAAGATTGAGAGCCCACATTATTGTAATTCAACACATATAAAGGTTTATATTTACACAAAATATTTACTTTTAAATATTTCAAATTGGAAAATATATTGCTACACACTTTTGTGCTTAAACTCCGTAAAATACCACAATGTAATAAAAGTAACAAAATTAATATTTATCACAATTATGACACACTGAAAAAATACTGGGAATTACATTTTACCACCCGAGGTCTTCAATTAAATCTGTAACATGTTAATGTTATGAAAATGTTTAATAGAAATTTAACACCTCTAAAGGTATATAATATCCGTCTTAGATTTTTTTAAAGTATTAAACAGCTTTACCACAAAATTTATTACAAGGTTTAAATAAAATAGGAAATGTAAACTAATTTCAACGTGGATTAAGTTTTACTTTCTGTAATTTTTTAAAATTTTAAATATAAAAATTTAAAATTTTGTAAATTTATGGGATTGAATAATAAAAATTTAAGCTGTATATAAGTTTAACCATTTTATAAATAATAAATCAAATACTACAATTTGAATAGTAAATTGTTTAAAAGTTAGTAAATATTTAGTGCCTTTTTATGGTTTTGTTTTAATTAACTTTAAATATTCACAATAAATCTGTTACTTATACGTGAGTAATGTCTATTATTTTTTGTGCAAAGCTCTTTTGAAAATTTAAATATATCAAAAATAATTTAATAATATAAAACTCCTTACAAATGATTCTCTATATTTCAGTTAAAAAAAAAATTATTGGAGCATAAATCTCAATTACGAAGTGTTATATACGGTAATCCATTATTCCGTAAAAAAATAATGAAACCAACTCCGATATTTTCTTTGGATTCCAGGAAATAAAGGCTAAATGTTCCTATTTTAATAGTTTTTCTTGTGGAGGTTAATAATACGATTCATTTTTCTCTGTCTTCTATTGTTTGGACTTTCATTTCTGAACTTCTCTAGGATAATCATTTGAACTGTTCTGTGACAGTTATTTTGTTAAAGGGATGTTAAATACAATATCTAATGCAGGCCAGTGAATACCTTGAGCCTTCTAACTCAAAGGTTATTAGTTTTGTCAAATCGGAACTGGCGCACGACAGATGTTGCCGACTTTTGTGATATAAGATGACGTCTATCATACAAATTACCTTCGAGAAGCCACATTTTGGAGGAGCCCACAACGGAGCGGGTGGTGGGAAAGCTGTGACGTGAGGCCCGGCCGACCAATCGAGTCCGAGAACAGTCACCTGCGTGCTTGCAGCGCCCTAGCTGAGCCGTCACTTCCCGGGGCGCAACGATTCAGAGCAGCAACACGCGCCCCGCAACTTCCAGTTCGAAACGCAAGAAGACAGAGCAGCAGGTAAAATTTGATTCTTTTTTTTCAAACTCTTCTCGCAAACGGCGCCTAGGTTTCTTTCGTTGGGATAGAATGCCCGGGGAAGATTATGTCACTTATTTGTAGTAGTCAGTCCGATAAAGCCGAGAAGATTTACAATTTTTTATTACGTTGTCCTGGGAACCATGCACCAACAACACACTCACTATTTTCTCACTTGAATCGATTGTAGCATTAATCAGTCAACTATTCAGTACTGTATGGATACATCAGTGTACTAGCGTACACTATATTTGCTCAAGAATCAATATCCTTTTTTGATACTTTCATGTGATGTCGGCCACAAAGATTTGAGGCGGGCTTTTCATTGTACACTTGTATGATATAGTAAACATAGACGAAATAAGTTTACTTTTCTTACTTGAAGCTATTATTAGAGCATATATAATTTTAAGTTGTGAAATTCAAAGTCTAAGCTATGCAATATTCTATAGTATTTTTTAAATGTCAACTTTCATATTCAAATGCACCTACAAAAAAGAATACAGTTTCAGTTAAATGTACGACATAGAAAGAGAAGTAGCAACTAGCAGATTAAACTGAATTTATTTTGCACTTTGAGCATTTTTAAAGGTGTTAATCAATATTTTTCAAATGTCTTTCTCAATAATGTAATAATAAACGAAAGAAAAAAAATAGACATGAAGTTATGTAAATAACATTATGTTGCTTTTACATTTGGGATTAAAGTGTGTATGTATATATGCACTTTTAATTCTATATAATTGAAAATGGCATATCAAATCTCATATCAACTGTTTTATATAAAATGGAATTGCATAATTGTTTCGCAAGAGAAAATTCAAATGCAAATACTTTCTAAATTCAAACTTGCAGATTCATAAAATATGATATTTATGATTACATATGAAGCTCTATCAATAAAATTCTATGTCTATACTATATATATATATTCCTTCTATGTGCATACTAACCGCATACAATAGTGCTTCCATTGCTAAAATGTTTTAGATGTTATTTATTAAGACGTAAAAGATATAAACATTTTAAAATATCTATTAAAACTCATTCTAGTTTAATGATATTTTTAGCGGGAAAATAGCTAGTTTGTTGAGATAGCATGCAACAGCATTTCGCCATAATAAAGTCTGTTGATCATAATATTTACTGACTTAATAATTTTATTTATAATACTGAATGTCCCATTTTAGGGGAATATTTTTCATAAATTTTAAATGAAATGAAAATTTCAAACTTCATAATGTTTCTATTCTACTGTTAGACACTTTGGAATATAGGCTTCAGACTGCGGTTTCAGTTGTAGCCAAATAAGCACACGTGTTACTATGACAGTATCTACATTATACATATATAGACATATATATATATATATATGTGTGTTTGTATATATATATGTATATATATATATATATATATATATATATTATATATATATATATATATATATATATATATATATATATATATATATATATTCTATCTAAAAATTTTAATTAATTCCTCTCCAACTATATTATTGTAGATGCCAAGTATGTCTTTAAATGTATATTTATTACTTTTATTTTACTTTTTCATCAAATTTAAAATGTAACTGTCTTAAGAACAACTATTAGTATCCTACGAAACTTTTCGTCAGTTAGAGGGTTTGTATTTCTTTTAAAAGTATTTTTTGATTTAATACATAGATTTGCATAGGCCAAAATTTTAAAAAAATATTGCTTGATAATATCTCTTATTTTATGAATATACGATTTTCCTCTTTAAATGGCAATTAGATTTTTCAAAATAAAATTGATGTTTGTAGGATTTGACTTTAAAAGCATTGCTACTCTTTAATAGACTATATCATACATTTCAGATCAAATTCTATAGTTTCGATTTAGAAACTCTCATAAAAGTTTAGGATTTATTTTCAAAACTGGTTTATATGGATGAATATTATGTACAGTTTTTTAATTCTACATTTTCTCTAAACATGATTATTTTACTGATCTAGATGAATTATGATTTACGTTTTGCGGAATATTGATATCATATTTTCATCAAAGTACTATATTTCATGTTTTTATTAACTGCTTATAGTTTTGTTTTAACTTAAAATAAACACTGGAGATACAAAGGATTATAAAAAAAAATCTGTAAACAAATTAACAGATACAACCTGTTGACCTTTTTAAACGTTTTTCACCTAGAGAAGATACATATATGTAATTTGGAAATATTTGTAAACTAAAGTAAAATGATAATACTTTAATCCCAGTATTTATTTTACTAGAAATTATGTACTATGATACTTTAAAATATATAAGTACCTACTTATAAACTTAGCACTTAACTACCCGTAAAATGTTTGACAATGTCTCTTTTTTATAGATAGGTTTTGCGAAAAAATTTATAAAAGAAAAAGTTCCAATAAACATTTTTGTTTATAATTCATTCATTTTTATAGGTAGTCTACATAAACTTATTATATTTTATATACATATTATTATTTATTAGAAATTTATATATATATATATATATATATATATATATATATATATATATATATATATATATATATATATATATTATAGGAATTCAATCATCTTTTGTTCCCGCCTTCTAAGGATAAAAATGGGAATTTCATATGGAAAAGTTTTTCAAGTACTAATTTGAAAAATACCATAAAAGTAAAAAAGTAAGTAGAAGGGTGCAGAAAACAAAGTTATTTAAAATATAATCTAGAAAGTAATTGAGTGTAACCATTTAATTTTTATCAGTGAAATGTCAAATCAAAGATTAAGACGAAGAATGGATAATTAGTGGCATATGCAAAAAAATGAAAACATAATTGACCTCAGAAATATAAATAAATGTTCTACTGTGAGCGCTTTTTGTATCTTATGTATTGATACTGTAAACCGTAACGCGTAAAACCGAACCAAACTAAAACCCTGTTCTTGGATGAAAATGTAAAACTTTTTGTATTTTATGAAATGAGAATAAATTATAAATACATTTATATAATTTTGAAGTTAAAATTTATTAAATTCATGGATATTTTCTAATTTTTAAATATCTTTGTATTATATTACATGTTTTACGCTTTTTCATTTGGGAATATCATTTTAAAACATACTAAAAACTTAGCTGTGAAATTCATTTTATCTAGAAGTGAGAAAAAATTATAATTGATTGTAGGATCCGCATTCATAAACTGTTTGGTGTCAGTAAGTTGTAATAAAATGATAAGTCATTTTGTATATTTGCAAATTTTGCCATTCCATATTTTTTACTTTTATTTTTGATGCATTCTGTTTAATTCTCTATATCAATTAACAATGAGTCTTAGCATATTTACATAGATTTTTAGACAAATAATCTAGTTGAAGTATTTCCATCATTATTTTAATGGAAGTAAACTACAGTTTTGTTGTTTTTTTAACTATAAAAAACGGATAGCAGTTATTATTATGTGATATTAATAGTTTTAACGCTAACAATTAAAAAATAGTCAAAATATGAATAATCTCCTGTTATTTTGTGAATAAAACTATCTTTAACTAAATATATAAAAAATCAATAATTTTATAGTATGATTAAATCTAATTTAATCATACAACAAAAATAACAAAAACATTAACAAAAAAAGAGTCAAATAAATTCATCGGACCTTTCCTAATAATGATATTTTTCATATTATAAAACAGCAGAATTACACTTAAATGTAATTTCATGTATGTTTACACTCTCAAAATTTTAGTTATATTTAATATTATTTAATCTTCACTAATTCAGTGTTCAGTAATTCAGTGTTTCTTTAATTCAACTTTTTTATAATGATAAATGATAATGAAATATTTTAATGTCCATTACTGCATTAATTAGTACTCGTTCGTAAAACTCTTTTTTAAAAATAATACTGACGTAGCTGTCCTGAAAATTACTAGGTAATTGTTATAGGTACTGTTATTTCTAGTATTAAAACGCAAACAGATTTATATGCGAAAGACTTATTAATATATAATAAAAAAAAGCTTGAAAATTTTATCTATTTTTTGTAAATAGAGTGCAACAGACATGACACATACGCAAAATTTTCCTCTCCGAAACAAGTTTTAGCGTCATTTAGTAATATTAGGATGTAACATACATCATTATTTTTAATCAATTATCTATGTAAATTAACTAGATATCAGGAACTATTCATTGCAATTTTTTAAAATAAAAAAATAATTTATCCTACTTAAAATATAATATATTATTTATCGAAAGAAAAGAACAGTGATAAGACTGCAATCTTTTTTTACGAACTTTAGAAAATTTAAACTTAAGAAATCTTTTGAACTGTCAAAAATTTTTTCCGTAATTTATAAGGTCCAAAGTATGCCTTTTTCAAAACCTTAAAATATCTACATCTTATAAGAGCATGAACATAATTGTCTTCGGTTAAAAACTTTGTAATCAGTCTTGTTCAAATTTAATGTAAAAAAATCAAAAGAATAAAAAAAGCTATTAAACAACTCTCTATATATAATATAAGTATTAATATCCTGATAACATTCAGAAATGAAAGCTATCATTATATGCAGTAAAATAATTAGATTTTTCTGAATTACCTACGAACATATCACATTATGATAAGAATTTCCTGTAATTTACAACAAACATGATTTTCTTAGGTTAATGCAGCAACTTATTTTCATTCTTTCCTTAATGTTTTATATTCCGGAGATTTAAGTAAAAGTAATTACACTTGTTTCAAACGGAATTGCGTGACACATTTAACTGGAATTTGAGAGTATATTTACGTGTCATTTAGCACTTATTTTTCGTAGTAGGAGAAAAAAGATAACCATACATTAATAGAAGATGTTTTCAAGCGATGTCAGAAACTAAAATGTCCGTACTGAGTCTCATTAAATTTTGTTTGAACACGATAAAGTTAAGCCTCTTTATTTCTTAATGCATAACTAATTATTATAAAGTTCTAATGTGAATTAAGATGGAAAATATTATAAAGGGTGTTGGTAACTTAGTTTGATTATAGAAATAAATGCATTACATACACATTAATTTTAGGAACAATAAGTTTTATTCCGATCAATGGCGATCTCATGAACTACAAGTACCTCTTAAACGTTACAGCTTTGGGATACTGGTGTAACATCAATTCTCACAATTAATTCTCACACTCATTTATCACACACAAATTAATATTTGTAGTTCAGTGTAAATTTTTAATCTTCTTCAAAATATAATCACCTATTCATTCAATTTTTTAACCATTACTAATAAAAACTTTTAAATGTCCATTAAGTGCTAAATTATTCCTTTTTCTTAACGCTTTACATCAGTCGTGAATAATTATCTATTCTAAAAATTAATATTTTTTCAGTCAAAGTTATGTCTAACATTAAACTAGATATAGATGCGTATAGAAGTCTCAGTAATATAGGAAACGTAATAAAAGAAAATTGTATTTATTTTTTGGAAATAGGAATAGAAAAGTCAAGACAAAAATACATGTTCCTTCAGAGATTTAACATGATTTAGTAATACAAACTAATAATGTACAACATTATTTTACTACGTCAATTAACTATGGAAGAAATAAGGATTAAAATATCAAAAATTAATTAAGATAAATTTTGTTTATAATAAAAATATTTTTCTTTTAGTAACGCATTTTCAGTATTTATTTTATTCACGGAAAGGAAAATCCACTGATAAAAACGGATTTGGTATATTCAAAACAACACAAATCTGTTAAGTATCAATTTTCCTGTATTTTATATAATATAGTTTTTATATCGATTCAAAAAAGTGTAAGATATATTTATTTATCACATAGGAAGTGAAAGTAATGATTTTAATTCTTAAATTTTCGAGATTTTTTGAGTGTTTATATTTTAATGTAAGAGTATTGAGAGTGATTACATTTTAATGTAATCCTTAAAATAGCAGAAATCGAGCAAGGATACGAAATGTCATTCATTCTAATAATAATTTTAAAAATAAGCATAAGTTGTTCAAATTATATTGTTCATTGTAAATCTTTAAACATATTACATAAGCAGTGCACATGATTCGAATTTTTAGAATGGTTTTATGTTAATAAATCAATAAACTTTACTTTATATTCATGTATAATAAAAAAAAACGATATAAGAATATTACACTTAATTTGTAATTTATTCTGAATATTTTCATAAGAAAACGATACATTTTATAAAATATTAGCTCAATGTATAAAATATAGGTAGATGCATAACAATCAGTAAAATATAATAGAAATTTGTAAAAAATGATAAAAAAATACTATTATAAATTATCAACTAATATAAATGACAAAAATGTATAAATTGAGTAAGATTTAGAACTTTTTAGCTAATTAAAGACTGTTAATCTCACTTAAAAAGTGATAGCTAACAATAAAATTTTGTGAACAGTAAGAAAAGGTTATAATTTCTGCAATAATTCTCCCGTATTTCCTTAAATTTCAGAAGGTTTTTAAATTCTAAAATTAATCATTTACCTATTAACCTATAATTTGAATAATAGCATTTCAAAAGTTTGCGAAAGTAACCTAAATTATGAATACAGTTTACTTAAGGTACTTGATCAATTAAAACTTTTAGATCACTAAAAAGTGAGGGAACTAAAATGAAGGAACAACATTGTGGTGCACAGTTACTTTTATGGTATAAATATATAGTTTGGATTACTATCGTTACTTAATTTGCTACACGAGGGTAATAATAAGGTTTGATTTGCTTTCGAACTCTGAGGTAGACTCTATAGTACATGAAATATAATTTGAACTGGAACTGTTTCATTAAACCAATTCTCATCTCCTACCAACTTATCCATCAGTAGCGAGATTCGAATCCAAGAACTTTGGTACTGAAATCAGCATCTTACCTCATTGTCACATAAGCAGGAATGGACAACATTCGTTTTTATTTTCTTACAAACATACTCATATATATATATGTATATATATATATATATATATATATATATATATATATATATATATATATATATATATATATATATATATATATATATATATATATATATATATATATATATATATATATACTATGTACACACACACATAAACGTCAATGGATGTATTATTTTAGTATGTTCTATCATGAATAATTACGGAAATTCAAAAGAAATTTGATTTAGTTTGAGTTGTAATATGGCAAAAAGTATTCATTGCTTTATAAATTTACCTTTGCTGCATTTTTTTCATTTTTCGAATTTCCTATGTTATCCACAGTAGTTTTTTACTTCTATTTTCTCATTGATTGAAAAATAAACTTTCATTGATTATGGTTTAGCACATAATATTTGGTTAAATCATTAAAAAAAACTACAAATGGGGATTTAAAAGGATATGTAACTACATAACTTATGAGACAATTGAATTATCTGAAAAGTTTTGGATAATTTCTTTTTTATAATGTTTTAAAATGTACTTGTAATGCTATCCTCACCTTCAAAATGGTATATTGCGTCACGTACTAATACCTTCATATATAAATGATTTTAAAGTTCCTTTTATCTTTATAAATATTGAAACATCCCATAAAAATTTCAAAATCTTTCTTTAAATAAAGAAGAACAGTGGAATCACATTTCTGTTTACAAAAAATGTAAAATGGTTGAATAACACTGGAAAAATTTTAATATTCTGAAACTTTTACCATATTGTGATATTACTTAAATTAATTAGCATTAGGGTTTTTAATTATTTAAGTCATATGTTCAATACTTTGATCTTTTAAAAACTTGTATTCATTACTGCTGAATATTTTTTTAATTCACTTCAGTTGAACGTAAAACAAAATAGCAAAATTCTCTAATTTTATCTATTTTTATACTATCAATTATCGCTGTTATATTTTTTTATGCAAAAACACTATTTAAGATGGATAAATTCTGTATGATCTAAATTTAGAATGCATGTTGTTTCATGCCAAATTAGAAGGTTGGTTGATGAATATAAAAGTAAATCCTGTGCATCATTTTGCAATCTCAGTAGAGTTGCATTATGCTCAGTAGAGTTATATAGTTACAATAGCTCTTCATATGTGTCGACATGACAGTTCTTGATCTATAGATAGTGTTATCTATAGATCAAGTGTTATCACAAATATGTCATTTAGTGTTATCACAAAAATTATAATTCTATTGATAATATTTTCTCACAAATTCAAGAATAACATGCCATCAAGCAATCGTACTCATTTTTCATCCTTATAATCCTGAAAATTAGATCGGCTCTCCCTCGACCGGCTGAATCTCTTGAAAAAAGAAAAGTACTCATTTCATCTTTCACCGTCACGGAGTACGGATGTCCCTGGCACACAAAAGTATTGCGTGTTTTCTATCCCTAAACTTTCTTCTATCTAGATTTTTGTGTTATGAACTCACGAATCCACCACACTATCTCTTTCTATATCTTTTAGCTGTTTCACTTTCTGCTCGTTCTCATTTTTATGCTTACTGTTAGAAATCTCTGGATTAGAGGGTTCGGCCATAGGTTCCAGTTGCACCATTGCCTCTTAGGCCTTGTAGGCCTCGTAGGATAACTTGAAACGAGGTCGCCAAAGTAAATTAAATCTACCATAGATAACGTTTGTATAATATATATATATATATATATATATATATATATTATACAAACATTATTTACAAGCATTAACATATTATACAAATATTTTTATGCTTACTGTTAGGAATCTCTGGATTATAGGGTTCGGCCATAGGTTCCAGTTGCATCTTTGCCTCTTAGGCCTTGTAGGCCTTGTAGGATAATTTGAAACGAGGTCGCCAAAGGGAATGAAATCTACCATAGATAATGTTTGTATTATATATATATATATATATATATATATATATATATATATATATATATATATATATATATATATATATATTATACAAACATTATTTACAAGCATTAACATATTATACAAATATTTTTATGCTTACTGTTAGGAATCTCTGGATTATAGGGTTCGGCCATAGGTTCCAGTTGCATCTTTGCCTCTTAGGCCTTGTAGGCCTTGTAGGATAATTTGAAACGAGGTCGCCAAAGGGAATGAAATCTACCATAGATAATGTTTGTATAAATAAATAAATATATATATATATATATATATATATATATATATATTATACAAACATTATTTACAAACATTAACATATTATACAAACATTTTTATGCTTACTGATAGAAATCTCTGGATTAGAGGGTTCGGCCATAGGTTCCAGTTGCAACATTGCCTCTTAGGCCTTGTAGGCCTCGTAGGATAACTTGAAACGAGGTCGCCAAAGTGAATGAAATCTACCATAGATAATGTTTGTATAATATATATATATATATATATATATATATATATATATATATATATATATATATATATATATATATATATATATATATATATATATATATATATATATATATATATATATATATATATATATATATATATATATATATATATACAAACATTATTTACAATATATATATATATATATATGCTTATATAGAATATATATATATATATATATAATATATATATATATATATATATATATATATATATATATATATATATATATATATATATATATATGTATATATATATATATATATATATATATATATATATATATATATATATATATATATATATATATATATATATATATACATATATATACACATATATATATACATATATATATACATATATATATATATATATATATATATATATATAATGTGTGTGTGTATCAGTCATTAAAATATACATCGGTTATTGTTGTGCGGATGTGAAACGGTGTGTACTTCACTGTTTGAGGGTCTCTTAGCAGTGGTATAGATGAGACATTTTATTACGATTTAACGTTATGTGTTTGAGTCCAAATGGTATAAAATTTCTCTTGTGTTAAATATATTCTTTTTCATATTCGGTTATCCCTTATATATAATATGATATAGATCTGTAGAGATTATCAAACTTCCTATAGTTTAATTTTATTCTATGTCTTTAATTTAAAGCTTTTATAGCAGAAAAACCAGTACAACAAGTGTTTTACACTATAAAAATAATTGAGGGAAGAAATAAAGTATAGTAACAATAAAATTTTCACGATTTTTCTGGAAACAAAAGAGAAATTCCCTGCCGACACGTTTACAACGTAGTAATTTACGAAGAAAAGGAGAAGGAACAAGTATTTGTTTTGGTAATTATAGCAACTGTCTTCAAGTCACGTATTGTGTGAATTTAGGAAAATATTTACATTGTAGGTTTTGATTCTTTAGAAAAATAATCAGTGTACCAGTAATTTAAAACTGGATAATGTGAATTAAGGATTAGATGCTAATTAAATTACCATTCATATTGCGTTTCATTTTAACTTATACAACTTTTATTTTATTCTGCAAAGAGAATAATATGCTTTTTATAAACTTCTATTCTCAAAGAGCAAAATGTAGCAGTTCACATATCAGACAATTGCCAAACCCTCTATTAAAAATCATTTACAATCATTATAAACATAAAAATTAAAAAATTTCATTTCATTTGCACACCTGCACTAAATGAGATATATAATTCAAAATGTAATTTTCATTGTTTTCTGATTAAAAATATGACTACATCGGAGAAAAGCAATATATTTAAATAGTTGTTTACGTTACATTTGTAGTGTTTTCAGTACTAGATTTTTTTCCTTTTTTATGTAGAATATATTACGCGTAAGTTGTTAATTACTAAATTTAATGGAGTAATATTAAGAAATGTTATTTATTACACAAAATTAGGTATAGCATTTTGGCACTATGTTTGGACAATTGCTACATAGGGTTGAATTTATCATGTAAGTATTAGATTATAACAAAATTAGTAAATACAAAATTTAAATTTATTAACAAAATATCAAAATGTTTATCAGTAAAATGTTAGTGTTCAGTTTTAATTTTAAAAAAATATTATTTATCATTAACTATGAATAAAAGATTTTTTGTTCATAAATATATATTTCTGCATTTTTTACAAAAATAAAAAATGTAATGTATTTTCTTATTATGTATCTAAATCTATATCTATATCTATCTATATCTGTCTATATCTATCTATATATAATATTTACGTGTGTATGTGAATTATATGTCTCGGTGATTCTCACATTCCTATGTAAGTAATTCATATTAAACATAAAAGCTGTAAATTCAAATTATATATATATATATATATATATATATATATATAATTTTGATGCTAATAACTTTTAAAATTATTCTTTGCATATTTTAGACTAATGTTTATCTATTTATTAACTTCTCTGAAGTATACAAAAAATTTCTTGACAATATAAAAAAAACCTAATATCTTAAGGATATATGTTATCATTTAAATTTAATTTATGTAACTAAAACTACCTAAATAGCTGAAAACTAAATTAAAATGATATTTTCAAGAGTTTAATTTGTTATTACTAAAAGAAGCTGCGAATTTAATTATTTTTAAATGGAAATATTTGAGATTTAATCCTTGGAGTAACATGTCCTACGTTGACTTGATTACAAATTAAACCTACTTAAAGTATAAATGTGAAGAATCAAACCATAGATTTCAAATTCCGTAATAAGTCTAGTGGAATACACTTCTTTAAGAATGCAAACAAATATCGTAGTTTTGGTAAGTTCATTGAAGAAATTACATTAAAGAGGTGTTTAAAGTGAAAAATTAATGAAGTTTGCTTGGTTTAACTAAGAAAATATATTACTACATTCATGAATAATAAATAATAAATATAGTAATGCTTTCATCAATAATAAATCAAAAGTGTTTCATAAATGATTAATGATTTTTATTATTTTACCTCAGTAATACCTGTTTACGTCAAAATTTAAACGTAGAATTATTTACAGAAATCCAACTAAGTTAAATTTTTTTGTCAATAATGCCTCTCCTTAAAGTGTATACCTTTATTCATATTCGTTTGAACAAAATTAAATGCCAATAAACCCGATAAAAAGTAATAATAAAATATGATATTTTTACTGTATACCTTGAAAGAATAAAGTTGTATTTATTTTTTATTTTCAATAATATCAACTGTTAAATTCTCTTAATTTTATAAACAGAATCCCCAAATGTTTAAAAGAATGTATAAAAGAAATATTTATTGTAAGATTAAGATTCATATAAAGACATATTAAACGAAGCATTTCTTACTAACTTCTTCAAATAAAAAGGAATTTACGAATCTCTTTAGCTCTTTTTAATCAAGAAAATAAATATTAAATTTACTTTATCATTCAACAATCATTTAACTAATCTTATGTTTATAGATCATCAGCTTCTTGTAACGAAAAGTGGTTTTAAAACAAATTCATTTTAAAAAGTTCATTTGAAAGGAAAATGCCAGAAAGTAATTTTTAAAAATGATTTTGGAAACTAGATTTTTTACAAAAATGGACAGATGGCTTTAAACATCTCAAGTAAAAGAAGGATTGATTTTCTCGTCAAATTTTATCCATGATTATACAAAATTAATTTTTATGTCATTAAAATATATTTAGGGATTAAAAAGATTAAAGATATTTTACAATAAATGAAGTAAATTCTTAAATAACGCACTTTTCCATTATGAATTTTGGTATTTTAAGATTATTCTTTGACATTATATTTATCAAACTACTTTACAGTTTCCCGTTCGAGATAAAATCAATATGTAACTCATATCCAAATTTACATTATAGGAAATACTAAATAAGGAATGTACCCTATTTTGCATTTAAATATTTTCTGAATTCTATCATTATTTTCAAAATTTCTGTGCGGTATCGAACCCTAATTTGGCAGACAACCAAGCAGAAACAGTGACACGCTACACATAAGGGTAGGAGCATCATATTTTGTAGAAATTTAAGTAAATGCATTTTAGTCAAGAGATTTCCTTCGACTAATAAAACTATCAAGTTCTCATCAGTTATCATGTGGAAAGGATGCTATGTCGCTAATGAAATATACAATGTATAAAGCTAAACCTGTACATTTTTAGTGAACTGCCGTGTACTAAATAATGAAAACACGTTTAAAGGTAGAATTAATTAGCTTTCACAAATATAATATAAATGACAAAGCAGGGTAAATACCTCGATATACCTCAATATTAAATTTACTTGACCAGTTTTATAAATCACTCTAATAAAATACTGTTTTGGGCCATTCTATGAACTCATACTTATGCTAAAATATAAGTTTTTGATATACATCAAATACAGAAATGTAAATCGTTAAAAAGTAAAAAAGGGACTACAACATACATATGGTTAGAATTTGCTAAATGTTAGAAGCATTGAACACATAACTATACAGTGTGTTAATTCCACTATCTACTAGTGAAACCTTTTATACATCACTGAAGTAGAGGCTCATTCAGTTTCTAAACAACTATATCCAATAAAAGTTTACACATTTATGGAATATTTAAGAGATATTTTATTTAGTTTATCTTAAATGCTAGTAGATATTTATGTCACAAATGCTATGAAATGTTAAAAAATATTGACAAAATACCTGTCAAATTAGTTGCAAAAATAGTTTGCTTTTGGAAAACTATAGTAGGTTTTACGGCATTTTTTGGAATTTTTTCTTTTCCTTATCGATTAATGCATTTTATAGTTATTACAGCTCTGTAAATTATCAAAAAAAAAAAAATAAATAAAAACGAATTAAAAATTTACGCAAGTAGAAATATTGAAGAAAATATTTTGACGCTTTTAAAAAGTATATTTAGCAAGAAAACACCCTAACATCAGCTTTTGCAGAGGTAATTTAGAGGATACAGGTATTATTATAACATATCGATTCAAAGCTTTGGATACAACTTTCTTAAACTATTAAGTAATAGTTCTTTAACTAGTTCACTGAGAAGATATAGAATTCTTAATTTGTATTCACGAGTCCAAAGAAAATGTTTGCACTTTAAAAGGTGACATTTACTAAAATTAAACATTTCATTACGCGTGGGAAGTGTACTGTAAAACAAAATTCAATACCAACTTTCAAACTGAAACTTTACGAGATCGTCGTAAAATGTTACAATTTATTCTACTGATGAGTTAAGGAAAATAAAGCGGATGGAATAGGCAATTTTAACCTTAATCAGTGAAATTTACTGGCTGAAATACATTTTAACCTTTTTATGCTACTGGTACAAAACTAAAGTTTAAATGCTTAAACTATGATACAGTTATACGGTAAGGAAGCATAAAATAAAACTCTCTGTGATAGAAAATTAAGTATTGATTTTTAATAATATTACCTAGTTTAACAATAAAAAACACTATTGAATGACTTCTTTTTTAATAATATAAGAACTAAGTATAAAAATTATTGTTAAAAGCTCTAAATTTTAACTTTTAATAATTTTGTCAGTTTTTACTGATGATTTTAATCTATTGATGGTTTTTATCATAGAAATATGTATATATAAACACACACATATATATGTATGTGTGTATATATACATACATAAATATATATTCCTCCACTATTATTGAATTTACAATCCGTCAAAAATAATAACGCGCACCCTCAAAAGTCCCATTTTCATATAAATATATAAATCAGCAATATTTTTAATATTTAAATACAGATTGCAATCACATATATTTCTGCAAACAAAATACGATCTTCAAACTAGTAAAGAAAAATTATTTTAATTAAAATGCCGTAACACGAAAGTGTGCACACATTTCAAGAAATGGAAATCTAGATTAACTTACACTGTTGGAAACTATTTAATGTCGTATAGTATGGTCTTGTGAATCAATGAGGGCTTGTAATCCTTTCTACAGTGAATAAAAAACTTTATGTGTGGCCTTCAGAAAATACGTATGGCCATATATTTCTTAAGAATATTTACTTTAGATTATGCATTTACTTAGACATAACTGTCAAGTTCATCTTATATGTAATCAATGGGATTCAAATCTGGGAAATGCGTAGGATTATGTACCTGAGTAGTTAATTTGTAAAGGGGCTACTCTTTGCCATGTGTGTTGGATGGTTGTTATGCCAGAAGTTTAACTATCTTTAGAGATACCGACAGATGCTTGCACATAATCTGTATCTGAATATGAGTTGGTCTATTTTTACAAATCTCACCATGTCCCTTACTTCCGGGTATATTATACATATTCTCATCTGTAAACAAGCAAGTTTACTAAAGATGAAAGTTCTTGTAGATTCATAAACAAGTGTCATCATTTTTCTTGGTTTGTTCTAGGTATAAAGGATTTTCTTCAGGATTTTTGCAGTGAAATATTTTATACGCGTATCCTTTAAAGTGATTACTGACCCATAAAAGGAAAGAGAATAATTTGAATTTGACAACACTTTCCTTACCACTTGGAGAGAATCTGGATTCTTCCAAATACTTGTCGGTCAACCACTACCACGTTTGTTAAAATTTGTCTATTTTTTTAAATGGTTATTCCTATTTAGACAGACATTATTTCAAATTATTTTTCATTTCAAATTAAGATGTTTTTCTTATCTTCGTTATAAATTAAATTTTTTTTGTCTTGGAGTTTTTTTTAACTGGAACAATTACAACACAAATTGTTTAGTACATAATCAAGATATCCGTGCTTCATTGTTCATTCCTGGAAAAATAAGAGCGATTTCATTTGAAGTTTTAGAAAAGCTCATACATTAAAAATCTAGAATGGAGAAAATTTTATAGTTTTTGACATATTCTAAATATTTAATTCCCTCAATTTCCTAAAATATATCATTCCTTAAAATATGTAACTTTATGGTAAATTTATCTTCCATTATTAGTAAGAAGACCATGATGCTTCCATTATGCCTCACGGTTTTGTGTTAGTAAAAAAACAAAAACAATTTACCATATTCAGTAACTAAGCTTAAAAATTAGGTAAATGTCCAATAACCTGTACTTTTCATAGATTAAAGGCTTATTTTATGTTTTGTGTATTTGCTTATAAAAATATGATACAGATAAAGCGAACAATAGTTACCAGAAATGTGCTTTATAAAGACGATTCTTAACTTTTACACATCTACTATACCAATGAAAATTAACTCTATAGACTATGGCACTAAGGGACAACGTCATGCATTATATAAAGATATACCATAATAAATTTGAAAAAACTGCAACAAACTAATTTACTTTTTGGTATGATTTGTTAAAATTTTATTTTAACTTAGTTTTAACAAGAGATAAAACTATTGCTAGTAAAACATTTCTCAATATATATATCACTATTACCTAAGTTATTAAACCATAATGTAATTTTGAAGACACCTTATAAATTCATACTGATAAAACTAATTTGGTGTCATAATGAGGAAGCAACCTTTAATGTCAGACACAGAAATGCTTATTGCCTAGGAAGATTAATAGCATTATGAGAGGGAACTGAAATGAGACATTCTACCTGTCGAAACTCGAGTAAACCCATCCCGTCTGTGATGATAGGGCGGCAATTAACGGCTGAATCGTAATCCGCCTACGGAATGTTGTGACTCTTGACCATTCTAACATTAATGTCAACAAATCCTTTTAAAAGCTAATTCATGTACCTGCTTAATCTTTGACGTTCACGTTCAGGTATTTCTGTATGAAATTTTCCAACTTTTTTAAAGAAACTTGTGATTATTAATAAATACAAAGTTTTTTTCTAAACTCTAATGTATGGTGAGAAGATATAAGAATAAGAAATTATGGGTAAGGTTTTTATGTATTTAGAATGCATTTCAGAACGTCATTTGTAAGTTAGAAACCTAATTCGATTTATACTTCTTAATAGAATTTTACAGCAAACGAAATGTCAATTTTTAATACAATTGTTATTGTCTGTTTTGATTAAAATGTAGAGCAAATATTTAGTTTTGGCATTAGCTCATTAAAATGATAGATGTTTGGAAGATTCCTTAAATATAGTCCAGAAACTATAACAACAAATTATGCTGCAGTGTAAAATTTGAGTTTATTGTATTTCATAAAAAGTTATTTTTATTACTTTAATTTAAGAAAATAAAATTTTTCAGCTGAATTTAAAAATAAAACAGAATTTCCAAAACTGGATCCGAAAACTATTTAAAAGTCTACAAATATCAAGAAAGTAGCTTATCTTATCTTAACAAACTGTATTTTATTTGCTTTTGTAAACGAATACTGCAAGAGGAAAAAATATTGTAAAAACTTAATATGATATCATCTAGTTGCTAATAAATGGAAATTTGTTGAAACCCTCGATGAAGCGTGGGTGACTTTAAGAAATTCTAATAAAAAAGATCATTCATGGTAAATACAAGATTTTATTTCAATAATTAATAAAATTGAAAAATAATTAGTTAAAGCTAAATTTAAATCACTCTATGATCAGCATAATAATTTAGGATGAATTTTTAAGAAAACACTCTAGACTCATTGTAAGAGTTGCAAAATTTGAAGTTCATTTGTACAAAAACTCAAATCCCTCATTTAAGTACAATTTATCCGACTATTCAGCAATGAAATAAAAGTAAAGTAGAAGAAATATATCACAATAAATTTTACAATTCTTTATACAAAAGTTTTGGTTTGGGGGCTTCTTGAACCAACTAAATGGCATTAATAACCGACGAGAAGAGTCGATAACAAACATAGAGAAGTAAAAAAATGTGACGATAAGACGTTTACTTACATTATATTAAAATTATATTACATTCAATTTACGTACATTAAAAATTGATCTGAAGCAACAGTAAAAAAACGGCTATAAGGCTATAAGATATAAGATTTTTTAAAAATAAATTGTTTAAACACACACACACACACACACACACACACACACACATATATATATATATATATATATATATATATATATATATATATATATATATATATATATAAATAATGTATACTATTTTTTCATAATGTCAAGAATATTTTGTGAATCAATTAAGCATGGGATGTTTAACAACAGTACAAACAATTACCATAAAAAATGTGCATGGTCTAATATGAAATGTTAAATCACTACTGGGTGTAGCATATTAAATACGAGGAGTAAACAAATGAGCATATATTCGAAAAAAGCTTATACATTGACGAAAACAGTTGAAATAGATAATTTATAATAACTGCTCATTACAAACAATGCATATGGGGGAAAAAGAACAAATCGAAATAACGATTGGTAAACTCTCGTGCATACTCTTGGCAAATCGCGAACCTCCTCAACAGCAGTCAAAAGTGTTGCATTTATAACAGCTTCTAGAGTCACGAGGATTATCATAAACCGGATTCTTCAGTTGTATTGTAAAATATATCAAAACAAAACAAATCAGACGTGGTGATCACACTGCAGGACCACCTCAGCCATTTGTTTGAGAAGAGCGGCATACAGGTATTGCAGCATCTTTCACCCGTAATCAGCTTGAGTTCCATCTTGCTGGAACCAATTAGAAAGTTGGAAACTATTAGAGATAAGCAAGTACATTATATAGTAAGCCTGGGGACACATCTTGCAGTCATTTAAGCCCCTTCCCCTGGTACAGACATTAAGTCAGAAATGATGTTGCCTGCCCACACACTCATTGATAACATTTGCTAATGCAAATGCGGGTATAGGAGTTTGGATTTAGAGACACCTAAGCATGTGCATTGTAGGTATTAAATGGAGAACAGGGCAGTTACCACAAAATCTTAGACTGCTGCATTTAGCTATAGCATACATTAGGAAAAGTCAATGCTGCTAGAATAATCATCTGCAGTAAAAGCTTGGACTTAAATCTTGTTAAATCTTGTAAATTCATGTCATTCAACTCCCCTCCCCCCCCAATGTCTCAGATTGTGTCACACTAAGGCTACATTCGGCAAAAAATTCCCTTCTCTCCATTTCTGTTTCTGTCGCCCCCCATATATATATATATATATTTATATTTATAAATATGTGTGTGTAATTACATTTTAAAATGATCGAAATAAATAATGGACATTGAAGTCTAAATACTTTAATAAAAAGCAATGCATCTTGAAAGAAAAAAGTTTCGATTTCTCCTAAAAGTGTTTTAAAGATTTTACTGTTTCTTAATATCAGCCTCTCTTCAAAACAGAATGTAAGTGATCTCTTTTGCAGCTTTACTTTCCTATATAACATCTGCAGATGTTTGGGTTGGACACTCATTGTAGAAAAAAAGAGACGAAGCTGTGACACTTAGGAAACTACTTGTATCGAAAAGTGAAAAGTATGTCCTAACTCAAAGATTCGTAGATCAATAGCTTGCTCTGCCTTACAAGCAAAGTCAACGAGTACTCTTTGTTTTTTTTTTGTAGCAGATAAGAAATTTATCCGATAGTTTTTCCTTTTTATAATAATCTTAAAATTATAACAAAGTTATATATATATATATATATATATATATATATATATATATATATATATATATATATAATATAAAGTACGTTTAGTGTGATATATGTCTTCTATCCTGCGCATTTTTCAACAAATTATTTTCAAAAAATTTAGCATTATTGAAAATATTGGTTGTTAAAAAACAACTATAAATTAATAAAATTAATACGATAAACAAAATTTTCTTATTTATGAAATTATGACATGAGTATTTTCAAAGATTAATTTTCAAACCTCTATATATTGAAAAACATACGTGTATAATTTTGATTGATATATGAAAATATCTTAAAACTCGACAAGTATGGATTGTGTGCAACAATGAAACACAAATGGTGACATCATTCACCTATTCAAGGTCTCCAATATCTAAACAATGAACTTATGCGTAGTTGGATTAGTTCCTGAGTGAGGAGTTCCTCACTCTGATTCTTTGCCTTCTCAGATCACCTGATTATATATGGTGTCATATTTTAATAATGTAGTGGTAAGCACTGATAAGGTGACGCTACAAAATGTGTGTAACGAGTTGAACAATGGCCTGGACGCATGTCTTTTGAAAAATGCGGCGTACAGAGAAGAGTTGTAGAAAGGGCAAACTTGGTGAGATTTCCTTTATTTTCAAACGTCATATGTACAAAATTTTTCAACATATATGCTTTTAATAATTAATGAACAATTATAGTTGTTCTGTATAATAATTATAAAAAAAATTATTCAATTTCTAATATTTTAATATACTTGTCATTAAGATTTTTTATAATTTTTATGTGATTTTTTATCAAGTTTAAAAAGGATCGATGATTCTTTGTTAATTTTGATGCTAAGATATAGTAATTCACTAATCCTCCATTCTCTTCGAGAGAATAAAGTTTTCAATTTTCGATGCATGAAGTCCCTTTCTAGTCCCAGTTCTGTGTATTGCTTTTTTCCTCGATCGATTTCGCGCGTAAACAGCAGTTGATGTTATGCGGAAAAAGAAAGGATGCAAAAGAGATAATGCTCTTTTCCTATTGAGAATAAGCCGATATCATGATACATGATATTTTATTCTTCACTCTTACGGTGCATAAGTACCTTCAGGCCTAAAGAAATCATTTGTAGCTGGAATCATTTTGCTCCAAATAGATCGCTGTTGAATTCCAACATTAGTATACATCTGATTGTATCTCTCTCTCTTATATATATATATATATATATATATATATATATATATATATATATATATATATATATATATATATATATATATATATATGTGTGTGTGTGTGTGTGTGTGTGTGTGTGTTTGTGTGTGTGTGCTTGTAATTAAATTTTCACTTTCTGAGGATGTTAAGTTAATATATCTTAAGATAAGGATTTGACATTTCATCTCATTCTATATCATCACTGTATGTCTCAGCATCAGTTTAGCGAATATTAAACTTTATAAAGATAAAGCCGGTTAAAAGTTTTCATTTAGGGTTATATAGGGCACATGCGTTCTATGCATTTCAAAATACAAGTTGAACAAAACATGAGAAACCAGTTATGTACGTTTGATTAATTAATTTTTTGCATTGCTTATAGTTGTTTTTTTGACATTCTGAAAGCTGTTATCTGTTTGAAGGAAAAACTCTTTGAAGTTCGATTTACCTTATCAAAATGGGATAAGTTAAATAACGTTAAAACACTTAATGAATATTGATTATAGATGAATATTTATAGCGATTTTGGAATTTTTCATTGCATCAAGTACATGTTTGGATAAATATTTTTAAATTTAAAACTAATGAAGTCGATAAAAACTTATTGGATTTTTTTTCATATTGTACTTAAAAGAGAGAGTGATTTTTCCATTATGTACATAAACTAAAACATCTGATTAATAACTTTCCTTGGCAGTTTGTTGAAGAGAGACATAATTTTTAATATAACTTTGTTATTGGATTTTTTTAAAGAAATATTTTAAAATACTTGCCTGGTAATAATTTTTTCTTATAACTTTTTAAATGGACTTTTTATGGCAAAGAATATATTCATCCATCTTATATATGCTATATCTTATATATTTATATATCAAACCTTTACTTATGTTGATTTTGCATGCTATCATCTTTTTTCGAGTGGATGATTAGATGATACTGACTTAACTACAATCTTTAAATGATATTCTATTTTTACTGAATTGGTTATTGATATGCTTTTGCATTTCCAAACAGTTTATTATGACCTCTCAGTAAAGCATTTATATAATTGAATAATTCTACCGATAAGCGCTCTAATTTTTAAAATTTAATATTTTTATAATGAATGGTCTTGAGTAGATAGTTTGAAAAAGTTCAATTAAGAAAACTTTAATCGAGCAAAATTAGGTGAAGCAAAATAGATTTAATTTATGTAAAACATTAAAGCAAAATATTCAGTTTTGTATTTGAAAATTCCATAAATATAGTACACCATATTTAATATTTTAATATGTAGGAGTATACAATATTTTAAATTATACATATTATCAGGTATCTATCGTAAGACATTGTCGTTTGCCTTCTTTACTTGATTGAGCTCTTTATCAACATCACCAAAACCGTAATTTAAATTCAATACCTCTCTAAAATATAATAGAAAGTAATATATGTGTTGGGACAATAATGCGAGTCGGAAATCCTTCTTAAGCTAAAGCGTGTGCCATAAAATTTCCGTAGTGTCAGATAGACATATAGTTTTTATGCTTTCACCACGTAGAAAATTACGACAACTAAGAATTCTTCAGTTTGTTGTTAGTTTTTTTTAATCCAATCTATAATTTGTATCTTTTGTTAGATGCAAAAATTGCATGCAATAATCTTTTAACTTTCCTTAAAAACAAAGATAATTTCTGATAAGTAAGATTACGTCTTAGAATGGTAAAAAAAAAAGTTTATAAATAATATAGTATATTTTTGCCCACCAGTGTTCATTTAACTTTCCGAATTTAAATGTTTTATAATGTTTCATTTTATAAACGTAACCGTTTCTGTTAAAGCAAAAACTTTTAACTAACTCAAATTACAAATTTAAAAAAAAAATTATGTTTGGCACAGAAAGAAACTGTAAAGAAATAAATGTATTTTATACTTTTTAAAAGAAGTTTCAAAGAAATAAATGGTCTCATTAAAGAAATAACACAGCACATTCCATTAAAATTTTCTCTGATACTTTGTAGAACTATTGGGTGGGTTTTTTTTCTAGGAGAGACGCGCGTAAACAACAAACATTGCTTAAAATATATCTTCTTTTTCTGTGTTCTATCTAAAGCTGATCGATGAAAATCCGATAAAAGACGCGAATACTCCAGAAGTAAAAATCTTTCGTCCTTTTTAGTCAGCGACAAAATGTTATACTATGGATCGAAATCACATGTCCTTGCCAGTTCTTTCGTGATTATCAGACCACACCCTGTACTGGCAGAGATGCATCACGAACTTCTCGTTCTCAGGTAAAGTTTCAGGGTATCAATATTCATTGGAAAAGAAAATTTTTATTCCTATCTGGAAAATGAGACAGTGCATTCTAGTTTTAGATATTTTATATTTATTTTATTCAAACAAAACATTTTTAAAGTGACATAAACTGAAATTCACCTTCAGAAATTTCTACGGTTATATCTATTTATAATTAAAATTGCGATGAATAAATTTAATTTTATTATCATCTAAAATATTTTAATGTTTGTCTTAAAAAAAACAATATATTGAACAATATTCTGAAAATGAGGCTTAAGAGTGTACTCACTAACTTTTAATTATCTTATTATATAAAATTTAAGAAATGTCTTTTAACATGTCTAAATGACTAATTGTTTGATCTTTTGAATGATTCAAGCATTTAAAGTCATAATAAACGATAATAAGAATGTAATACAGTTGTATTCAAGGTATTAATTAAAAGATCAAAAATACATTTTCAATTTATTACCAACATATACAAGCATTATTTAAAGATACTTTTAAGGGATAAGTGGACTTAAGTAAACTCGAATTTTATAAGATGTTTTCAATCGTTATGTAAACTTTCAATGCAGCATTTTTTAAATAACTTTTTTAATAAATTATATTAAACGGTTTATATACAAAAATACACAACTGGAAAGTCTCTAATTTCAATTACTCAATAAATTTGAAACTGTAAATTAATATTTATTAAAATTTTAAGAGTTGAGATATTTTAACCATTAGTAGGTATAAGAAAAAATTTAGTTTCACAAAATAATGTTAGGATACAGAAATGAGTACATTTGTAATAACTGATTTTAAAAATAACAAATATATTTAAGTTTTATTAATGCTCCTTTCAGAGCAGCGATATACGAGTATTGAAGTTTTATTAAATTACTAGCCGTTCGTACATGAAAAAAAGCTACATCTATGATCATTGCTATTACCGTTCCACCTTCACCTCGATCACCAAAAGAGAGTAGATATCAGGAAGAAAATTTTAACTTCCACCAAAGAATAGAATAGTTCGTTGGTTTGGCGGGATATACCCTTCATTTGGTGTATGACCCCTGTTTTCCAGTTTTTTCCAGTTTTTTCCAGTTGGTAGGTGTTAGAGCAGGGAGAATGCTCTCCTACTTTTCTTTTTTTAACGGACACCGGAGATACCAGACAAGATAACACAGCCAGCGACATGTTTAAGAGAACTAGTGTAGCCTTTTCCAGACCGTATTCAGAGCGAATCACCATTATCATCAACTGATAAGGCATTTGATTGTATGTCCCTACACACACACACACACATATATATACATATATACATATATATATATATATATATATATATATATATATATATATATATATATATATATATATATATATATATATATATATATATATATATATATATATATATATATATATATATATATATATATATATATATATATATATATACATATATATATATTATATATATATATGTATATATATATATATATATATATATATATATATATATATATATATATATATATATATATATATATATATATATATATATATATATATATATATACATATACATATATATACATATATACATATACATATATATATATATATATATATATTTATATATATATATATATATATATATATATATATATATATATATATATATATATATATATATATATATATATATATATATATATATATATATATATATATATATATATATATATATATATATATATATATATATATATATATATATATATATATATATATATATATATATATATATATATATATATATATATATATATATAATATACTTCTGCAAGTGTGTTTGTTTTAATAGAACTGATTTTGATGGAATTTTGTGCATGTAATTAAGATTGTGTATATAATTAAATTAATTGTTTAGATTCACAATTTGAACCAATAGAAAATGTTTTTTTAATAAAAACCCAAAATTGAGAACCTATTGAGATTATTATAATGCTGCTTGAAACCCTTAACTATCATTGTATCTGTGGCGCAGTTTTGAGAGCAATGGGCGTCATTACTAGACGTTCCAGGATCGAATCCCCGTACAGGGTATGTGGGGCTTCTAATTTAATTTAATTAAGTTGGTAATACCTGCACTCGTGGTGGTGTGAAGTATTTTTAAAGTATTTATTTTCCTTAGATTTGTATCAAAACGGTTCAATTGATAATTTATTTAAAAACATTTTATAACTATTGGATTTACAGCGTTAAAAGAGGACAACATCTGTCGGGTCATCTGGTATACATATATAGTCATGGACGTGTATATTTGTGTTTAGTACACACAACTTTAGAATTTACATCTGTATATTATATAATTTTTACTGAATGAGTAAAAATAAATAGCTAGGATTCCTCTCACATATATTTTGGTTTCCATCTATTTGGAAATCTTTATTAAATACTTTTAAGGCATCACAGTTTTATTAACTTTTCTTTTCACGTAGTTATATAACTCAATGCAGAAAAAGATAGAGGAAAAATGTTTCTTATAATACTTTGTCCATTTTTGTAATTGTGTTATTCGCTGTAATAATATAACATTTTCTTTAATTTTACTTTCTATCCGCACTTGTAGTTCTGAATACAAAAGAAAAGAAAAAGAAACCATATAATTTAGACGAAAGTTTTACTTCCAGAGTTGAAACGTCTTCTGCAGATTTATATTACGTATTTTAAAGCAAAGCGTGTCTTTCATCTGAGTGAAATGGTCTGAAACTTAAAAATTTCTGTCTCGTTAAATTTTGAAATATATCTGAACTTTAAAAGATATTTTTCAAATCCAATCATTTTGCCATTAATATAATTACCTACAGAGCATTCAATAAAACTTTTTCTGCAAAACATTTTTAACTTTTTCCTAAAATTTTTATTTATAGTTTATGAATATTTATAACATACCAGATATATTTTTGTCTGGGTAATTCCGTTTAAGTTAATTCTTGTATTACGGATTAATGCATAAAAGGGTAGTTATTTAAAACTAATATTTAAAATGATTAATATGTTTTAAATAATATGTGTTATAATAATGATTCGAAACAGGAATCTTTAACAACCTTTACCATTTTTTAACAACTTTTTTGCCTTTCAATTTTAAACACTTTTACATAAATCTACTTTTATTTATAGATTTCATATCAAGAAGACATATTTTTAATAAATTGAAAAGTTTAATACTGTAATAGCCTAAGGAAAATTATTAGTCTTATAATAATGATTAAAAAATAGTTTAATTTTATTACTTTATGTATAATTTTGCCGTTGGGAATAAAAGAAGTGAAATCAGATAGTTTATACAAATGTTTCACTTGAAAGGATGAAAGTACTCTTCAGATATATAAGCTAATTTATACCCATACTAAATATTCACAAAATCTATATAATACTTTTATCTTTGCATATTACAAAAATAATAATAATAGTAATGCGCCTGGTATGTTTCAAAATTTGAAAAGATTTTTTCTTTATTCAGAGAACCCAATATATAAAGGCTTCAAGAATATTTAATTTAATTTGGATTTTAAATCAAAATATTTCTCTCTTCGCTTAAAATTAACAAAACAACGTACAGTAAGTGGGATATTACGATGCTCCGGCTAAAACTAGAATTACGGTTAAGAGCATATTATGATAAAGCATTTCATATTTCAGTATTTTAGTAGTATATGATACTAAAAATAAAATCTACGGTATTTAAACGTTAATATGTTTTGTATCGGATATTCCGACTAAATCATCACCACCAGGGTTTTATATAAAAATACACATTTAAACATGCATTATCTCCAGGGTAGGGATTTTATAAATGTATAATAAAAATTGTTATAAAATTTTACATAACTTTAAAGAATAAATCACATTTTTCAAAGCTTGTTGTAGTGATTTTTATTAATGAAAGTATATAAGGTGATGAACTAAATAAAACTTATTTATATTTTTAAATATCAGAACTGATTTTTATAAAACACTTTTCATGATCAGTTAAAAGTTTTTGTAGTTATTAAACACCTATATATTTAATACTGAATGCGAGGTGACGATGTACGAATTCAGTAAAGTGCTACGCTATGAATACATTAATTATTTAGAAATCTAATTGAAAGTACTTAGCAATTTATAAAATAAAACATTTTAGAAAGATATTTAACATTTAAAAGTGCATTTAGTAGTTCATACGTTCTTGGTGAAAGTGGATCACCTAATTAGAAAGTATGAAGAACACTATTTCATTAAATCCCGAAAGTACATTCTTACAGTCGTTCTGCTAGTTAATAAATTACTTTAATTTTGAGAAAGATTCGTAAATTTTTGACAAATACATAGTGACTCTAATAAGACTTCCTGCTATTTTCCTCATATTCTTATTTTTGGTATGTGGATTTGTCTCTCAGATTGGTGACTCTCTAGTTGTTAGTTTATTATCAATTGTGATTTATTCCTAAAAGGTAATGTTAATAAATTTATTCTAAGTGTCCTATTTATCACTTCAGAGAACGCAGTTTTATTGCTTTCATTTGATTATCTTACACTGGTTTTAGAGAAATAAAGTTTCCATTTCAACCACTGACCAATAAGTTACAGACGAAGAACTTACCTTGTAAAAATTCAAATTTGCTTTAACTATTTTCCTTAAATAGAATAAATTGCAGTCTGCATTAAATATTTTCTGTATTTCTATTTAAAAGGCTTTATTGATCCTATGTCAATATAATGCTGTTTGTAGGGTATTTTAAATTAAGTCATTTTTAACATTAAACTTATTGAAGCTGAGCTGCACTATTTTATACATATGGTAGGATATATCTATTTCATCTCTCACTTTTTAGACAGCATATTCAGCCAGTGAAAGTGAATGCATCAACCAATTTGTTTTGTTTGAATGTCACTTAGTGCAGTGTTTTTAAACATTTAAGCAATATAGTTTTGTTCATTTACTAATAACATTGGCTACAATTTCTGATTTCCGTCACTATTGTCACACAACAAAACAGTCATTTTCTCTTTTAAAGTAATGTTGTTGTGACAAAACGCCCATAAAATATTTGATATCTTTATGAAACGTTGGTATGAAATAGGCAAGTATGAGGAATTAAAATAGTTGTAAGAGGTGAAATTTTATCAGCATTCAGATAGTCAATATGAAGAAGAAAGTCAAACAAAGTATAATAACTGAAATATGATAGTAATAAACTGATGGACAACAGGTTAAAAGAATAAAAAATATGAAAAGTCGCAATATATTCTTGGTAGGTGTTGTGTATCATATGTTAGGAATTTTTTGACCGTACATTCTCCATCGCATATAATACGACGCAGAGAAATACATCAGTGCAGATTAATACGTGACTACTTAGTTGCTTACGAGATTCGTTGTATTTATAGATTTTTTTTACTATTTGCTAAAGAAAAGATAGAAGGTAATGTTATGAGTAGTGTTATATTGGACTTGATCTGAGTGAATTTTTTTATGCGCAGTGTGAAATTTGGAAGAACTTAAAAAATATAAATAAATATTCGAGATTTATTTTATGTTAATAACCAAATCTTTTTTAAACAAAGTTCGAAATAAAATAATCTGTATTTATTACATGAAATCTTTTTTTACACTTTCATGGCAAATAAGCGCTGTATATCTACTTTCACGGTAAAATTGGAAACAATGTTTCAAAACATTTTTTACGTATTTCTAAGGATTATTTTTATGTGTTTATTTATCTTAAATACTTCAAGACATTAGATTCAATAAATATAGTACAGAGTATTTTTAAATTTAAACATGCGTGAGTTGCAGAGAAAATTGCAGTTAGTGATTTAGGTATACCACATTTACCCAGAAGAAATTAAGTAAAAAATTAATTACTGACAAAAATATGATATTTTTTGTATTTAATATAAAAATTGATTAACTTGAATTAAATCTGATAAACTATTTAAAAAAAAAAAAAAAATCAAAGGGTTCATAAAAACTTTAAAAATAAAATTTAAATAAAAAAAAATAAAATAAAAATTATATATAAAAAAAAAATTAATAGTAGATATAAAAATAAAAATAAAAAAATTGTTTTCCAAAAAAAAAAAAAAAAAATTTTCAAAATTAAAAATAAGAAAAATAAGATAAAAAAAAAAAATAATTAGAAATGGAAAATAAAAAAAGTTAAATATCTGATCAGAGATGTAAAATTTCTAGATTGTTATCTTATACATTTGTTTAATTTCGACTAGAGATACAAATAATGGATTGTAATTTGTCCCTCAAGATACATTTCTTGAATTTAGCTTCGGGATTCCTTCACTGATAATCTACGAGCCATTAGAGACAAACAAGGTAAAGTTTTCCCCAAGACATCTTAATAGAAATTTAAAAATAGAGGCACCAGTATTAAAGGTGAGCAAAATACTCGTAAAATTTGACTACTAATGGACATTAAAAAATATATTTTTAGATGCCTAACTTAGAAGAAGCTAAATAAATCTGATATTTTAGAAAAAAGGATTATTATCATGTAAGCATGTAAATATATGTATTTCTGTCATAATAAATATAGGTGACATAAAATATTAGAGGGATGGAGAAAACTGACTACATGTTAGAATTCAGTATAAAATATTATATTAGTAATAAGTCATTTCATAGCATGTGCCAGAAAAATAATTTATTTTTGTTCTCCAGTGTAATCATTCTAAATGGAAACAGGATGAGAAAAATTCAAAATTAAGTTAAGGTTACATCAATATCACTTTATGGAAGAGGGGGGGCTAATTGGTTTTAACGTGGCAATTTCAAAACTTTATCAAGTTTCCTAAATTTTAGAAATAATAATAAGTTTGTGTTTCTAAAAATCTGTCTTGTTGTTTCGTAACGATTGTTTCTTTGAATTTCTCAGATAACAAATTAGTTTAATAAGAAAATACCTATTTTTAATGTAAAACATTACAGTTCTCCTTGTTATAAAATTTAGGACTACAAATTAATAAATTCAAATAACTAGGGCATTCGAAACCTGTCTGCAAATATTTGCATAAATATGTTAGGCATTAAATCATTTTTAAATTGTACATATAGTTTGTCTATAAGTATTACAGTTTGGATCTATATTACAGTGCTAAAAATAATTAGGGGAGCAAGCAAAGAAGTTAAGAAAACCGTGAGAAACAGCTACTTATTGGCAAAAAATGGATAGTACAATTGTGTCAATGCACAATACAGAAAAAAAAACCCGTGGGTGAAACTTTGGTAACAGAACTAACTTTGGTAACTGAATGAAAATAACTGCTATGTTATTTTCTGGGAAAAATACATTTAATGCATTTTTTTCTTTTAGGTTCGTAATTTCTGACAAAAATGTTACTGCTGGATGTGAAATATCATTTTCTCTTGACTATAGCTGTGTTTGCCACAAGCAAATTTATATATCATGCAGGTAGGTCACCCGAATTTAATATCTCTCAAAATATTACTGTTAAATTACTATTTCATTTTTAGTAAATAATGTTTAATTTAAAATACTACTAATTAGTTGTATTTAGAATAAAATTTTAAAAAAATATTGTATAAAGAAGACAACTTATAGATTTATTACATTAGAAAAAAATTAGAAATCACTATTAATTTTAATTTTATTTCTAAGAAGATCTTTCAAAATATCTTCCTTAAGGTGAAGATTTAATAACAGAGAAAATATAGAGTTAGAATAGTTTAAGTTCACTAAATGAATATATTATGAATATATTATGCTATATTTCCTTCTTAATATAGTACTTTTTTGTGAAAAATAGCTTGAGATACGCTTGTGTTAAAGTTGATTTACATAAGAAGGAACTAAAATGTTTATATATTTATCTTATATTAAACATATTTATGAAATCAGTTTAAAGAAATGTTTTAGGGATCAGATAATTTCTAAAGGTAAGTCCTTTATACTTATTGCATTTGCATGATTTTAACTAAATAATATGTTTTAATCCTTTTTTAAAAACTTGAGTTTTAAAAATGTTTGTTATATACTAATTCAAAGAAAGAAATTGATAAAGCTATGTTACATTAATGAACTTGGTATACACTTTAGAAAAAATGTATTTAAATAATGATGTAAATAATATTTTAGTACAAAATATTTTGTTTGATGTCTTATCATTCGATGGGGATTTTACTTATATATTCTCAAAAATGCTAAATATAGCTTCTTTTTTATTTTTCAGCAATATTTGGAACTTTATTTTTAAACTTTATATGGTGCAATTTTATACAATTAAAATGATAAAATACGATATATATGTGTATATTATTACTTTCGCTTATTGAAAGCTGCATCTGTTTTTACAAATAAAATATTATTTTACTAGTATTTTATAACTCTCTTTTAATGATTATACATTCTTTAAATGAATTTTTAAGAGGCAGATTACTTTTAAATTGTAGTACTACTAACATTTGAAGAAGTTAGTTTAAAGACATGGTATCATAATTCTTTCAATTTATGAAAATTCGTCTTAAAAAAGAAACGAAAACATTTAAATCATTTGGACAATTTATAAATCTATAAGCTGGACATGTATCAAATTATAAAATCTGAAACACCCTCAAGCAATCACTGTGTTTCATTATCCTAAAATGTATTTGAGGAAGTTCAGATGGGTAATTTTTTAGAGTATAATTAAGTTCTTAAACATACTTCCTGTTGCAAAAAGCACTTAAGATAGTGTTTCTGGAGAAAAAAAATAAGAAAGTAGTACTGTTTAATGGATGATAAGAAACAAAAAGCAACATACTCTGTATAATCTGAGAAAATCGAAACTCATTGAATGTTAATTAATAATTAGCATAAAGGAAGGTGTAGTGTCGAAAGAAATAAAGTAAGTCTAAGAAAAGAGAAATATAAATTAAGCATTGTAATTGTTCTTAAGAAATAACATTAAACCTCAATAAAAGAGAAATAATGGGTTGGTAGATATAGCAATGAAATAAAAATCAAATGCAACTAAAAATGCTTTTTACAATTTTCATGTATGTTAATTTTATTTAGCTTAAATATGTATTATTTACATTTTATAATTAATTATTTAATGTGAAGTTAGCATCCACTGGATTTTGAAATTGAATATTTTTTATTTAATCTGCGAAGGTGTTCAACAATAGTATTCTATTAATTTAGACATGAGTATCAACAATATAATTTTCTATTTTTCAAACCAACTGTAAAGGTATTAATTATTACTACTTTATTAAAAGTAGGACCATAAGGAAATGAACTGATACTCATGGAGGATTTTTTAGTATGCAATGTAAAAATTAAAATATGTGTTGAATCCATTAAGTAATAGTTCTGAATTTGGGGCTCAAAGTAAATTAGTTTATACAAAAGTTAAAAAACAGCGTATTCAAGCCATGGAAGCAGAATGAACTTGAGTATCTCTTAATAATTTAGCAACTCTTGTTGTGGTAGCCATGTTGATATGAGCGTCTCAATTTCAAATTTCGCCATCAGTGAGTTTTGAGATATGGATTTTAAGACATTGGGGACGGTGTCAAATAATAGTCAGGTGTACAGAGCGTGTGTTAAATTAATAAACTCTTGTATAAATGCTATCGAGAAACAAATGAGGTATTTGGTGAAATAATGAAGAAGAGGTACGATCTAAGTCAATGTGTTTAGACGAGATAAATAAAATGTATCTAGAAATTTTCAGATATATTCTGCATAAAATCAGTACGATAAAACAGTTTGCAAAAACATCATGTGAAATGGATATTACCTCATTAACTCAGGAAGATGAACAATTATGAGTCGCGCTGCTAATAGCCAAGTACGGTGCTTGTAGATATTAATCTTTTGATTTGGTTTTGGTTTTGGTTTGGAGTGCTACGGTCTACTTTTTGCAACACGGATTAATCTTTTGAATGATAAGGAATGGCTCATGCGTAGAATGAGCTTGTTAATCTGTGATCAGGTTCAAAATGCCGTCAAATATTTGTTAAAAGAGGCAACTGGGGTGCTATCAAAAATGGTAGCATTGAGTGTATTGAGGAATGCAGATGACTACATCAAAATGTTTAATGTACTTGTATGATTTTTTTTTTGTACTTCTTCTTCTTGAATTTCAAATTAAAACTGGTTTCGTCTCTTGTTTCACTACTTTCGCAAAATTGGAACTACCTATATCTGTATTGAGAAAAAAACTAATTATCCAACCTGGAATCAAACCTAAGCCACCAGTATTAAGGCCAGACGTTTTAATACCGAGACACCAATGCATAAGTAAAGTGGTTAAGAAAGAAGAAATGTAAATGAATTGAAGTTCAGTAAATTAAATTATTTAACTATTATCACGAAATTTATTTATTTATTCATGTACTGTTTGTCATCAAATATACATTAGTATTCAAAATATCTCGCCAGTACGAGATTAGAAAGTCAATGAAATATCTATTACCACACTTACACCCAAATTTATGTTAAATCCATATGAAATACAAGAGTGTAATAAAAATGCTACATTATTGGTTAAAATATTGATATAACCTGTCACCTATTGAATTTAAAATTAACGAATTCATTTCTGTGAAATTAATGAAAAATGAAATTTATGTTGAGTTTATGATTCATTTTTAGAAGTGTGTCTAAAAATGGACGCTAGACATTGACGGGTGAAAAATTTGGGTAATCTTAATGAAAGCACCTCATACCGGCACAACCAAATAAATGCTATTCATTTTTTAAGCTTAAAATAATATCAGTAATAAACATCACTAAATTTATTATTAGTTTAAACTATATGTACGTGGATATAAAAGGTTATATTTCATACGAAATATTTCTTAAATGGTGTTTCTTTGGGACAAATTATTAATATTTTTAGTGTACAATATTGCATATTAGTACTGTGTGATACAAATTTCTTTTAATATTTAATAAATTAAACAGTGCGTTAAAATAAATATGTTATAAAATGCGTTATAAAATATATCTGAACTTAAATTACAAACCTAAGTCTAAGAATTAAACATAAAATTATAATAGGAAAAACTAAATCACACTAAAAATTGCTCTGAAAGAGTGTAAAATATTTACTCAAAAGACTCGAAAATAGAGTTAAAATATTCTAAAAACTATAAATAATTTGATAAAGAACTTTATTTTCAGATTATCTAAAAAGATATTTTGTGTGTTCTTTAAAAGTATAATTTTGTTCGATTTTTTAAAAAAATTTGAATAAAACAGCATGACATAAGTTAGAACCTTTTGAAATCTATTCAGTAGTTTGTTTTTAAATGTACAACTAATTAAATAGTTAAAAGATATAAAAAATGAGGCTTCACTTAACCTGAAAAGTGCAATGACTTTTTATGCAAAAACCTAATTTTTATGCAAATATTTTCAAAGAGCTAGAAATGCTACTTGAGTAGACAAATAAAAGACTAAAATTATTTCTGATCTCATTTAAAATTTTTTCTCTTTAAATATAAAAAGTTAAGGATATATTCAATAAAAAGTAGCATGTTTCTATCTTTATATTCTTTAAAACAATAGTGAAGATAAATTTGTAATTTGATGCTCTGTTTATTGCTATAGATTATGCTTCTACTTGAGCTTCTTTACGATGTCTATATAATTTGTTTTGGCATTTAATGCTTAGAAACGAAAAATTTATTGCTCTTGCAGTTCTGCAAATTGGAAAATAAAAGTGAATTATTCAGCGCTAACATGAATAAAAAATAATAAAAGAAAAATACTCAGGAGTTGCTTTAACTTAAAATGGTTCTTCCTTTTTTTTTCTACTCGTATTAAATACAAAGTGTTGAAATTTGCTTGAAATGTAGATTTTCGTAGCTAATCTGATGCATGAACGAATATATTTATTTTATAACATTTAACTTATAATTTTTATGTATAAAAAAGGCAAAAGGATATTTTTTAAAAATCACTACTGAATACATAAGACAGAGCCGTATTTTTAACGCCAATACACACACAGGTAACACAGGTGAAATATCCCATATTTTTAATTGTCGGGATTTGTTTAGCAAATTGAATACAGCTGCTGTCATGACGTCAGAAACGAAGTCCAGATTTGTGGAACTTTACAATTATTTTTTCATAATCGAATCTAAACGCATCGATCTACCGATCGTACGTACGGTACAACAGGTCTGCATAGAATGCTTAAAGAATGTACACATTTATCACCAATGTAAGCTCCACTGCGAGAGAGACATGTGATTTTATTTCCATGAGACCAAACATGGATCAGCAGTTTTTGGTACGCAAGCGTGAATAAACATTGTTACCATTTAATGTAGCGGGAAAACATAGAGGCAGCAATTCATTTATAGCAGAAGCAATACCATATATCTGGGAAAGTTGAAAAATATGGCATGGGGAGAGAAACTGAGCACTTATTCCAGTGTTAATTTCAAGAGATGAGTAAAATAGTTTAAGTTGGATTACCGTTCTTTATCTGACATTTTATATCTGGTTATTAAATTAATTATTAAGGAGGGGAAAAGGAACATAAATGCTTAGCTTTCTCAACAACGAATATTTTAATTATTGGAAATCAAGAAAATATCATACTCTAAAAAACTGCTAAAGCAACCGTATTCTTTGATCCTACCAATCTGCGTTTTAAACGGAAATAATTTTTTCTTAATGAATTGCTGACTGATTTAAATTATTTTTGTATCATTGTGTTTTAAACCACCTAAACTTGATATTCTTTGTACAAAAAAAAATTAAAACAAGGATGTTTGATTGTTATAATCCTGTTATAATGCAATTAACATAGTTTACTAGTAGGTTTCGTTTTGATTAATACTTTATTTAACTTTTCCATAAATTCGAGATATTTTAAACTTGAAAAAAAAGTTCAGATACTTTCATATAAATAAATCAAATTCTTTATGTAAAGAGTCTCTTTTTTGTTTAGTATTGTTTAAAATATTTTTCGTTTATAAAAAATAAGAATTTTTGGAAATAAATTTTAATTTTTATACATTAAATTTGTTTTAAGTGCAATAGTACATCTTTGAAATAGTGTAGTAATCTAATACTTGAGGACATACTTTTGTGCCACGTACCATGTATCATGTAAAAGTACCATGCATTTTTACTTTTGTCCATGCCTTTGTTCGGGGATTTGAAACACAACCATTTAATGTATAGTACATGATTCAAATAGTTGTTCATTCCTCCATCAAATCTGAATATGTAAAGAGGAATGTTAATATTAGCAATCCACTTAAATCACGTATTTGGAGAAGTACTTTAAATATAGAATAAATACCCCCTCGTTTGATATATGATTCTAAAATTATGTATTAGAATGATACTTTCTAGTTAATATATGTTCAGTTATTAGATATTGGATCATTTTCTTTACAAATTAAAATTAGCAGTTTAGCTTCATTATTACATATTTTATAAAGAATTTATTACATTCTATAATGTCTCTGATCTAAATCCAAAAGAAAGGAACTAATGTCAAAGTTACAGGAATGTAATTTGAAACTAAATCGATGATACAGCAAAAAGTGAATATCTAACAATAGAAAGTGGATTCATAGCTAGATAATATTATAAATGAATTCATATAATACTTATCAAGAACAACAAAACTAAATTTTCTGTTCTATAGATAGTATTATATGTTTAAATTTTTACAAAAGATTTTCTCTATATATAAAGGTAATAAGATAAAAAATGCGGAAAATTGTGTCTACCATTTCTAAAGTGTTTAATAAATCATCTTCAAATTCTATGTTTAACTTCATAGAAAAATATAATAATTGCATATAAATCATTTACTTAGATTATTTCTTTCATATCTCCTCCCCAATTAATTATGGTTTAACGAAATATAAACCAGTTATTGTAAACAAGAGGAAGTAAATATAAATAGAAATATATATTCTGATTTATCATTTGTTTTACCAACAGATTAGAGTTACTTATTTACTGATGTATATACCAAGTACCCTGATTTTTATATAAAAAATTACGAAAAATTAAGTATCATGTGTAAACCTCACCTAAAACTTGACATACAAGTTACTTGAAAAATGCAAACCAATTGCTACGTGGATATAAAAAAACCAAGCTCCACCACTCTTTAGGCGAATGATGGACGAATGCAACGTCACTACTCTTTAGTACCGAAGTTTTACAGTTCGTATCCTACAGATTGCATGCATGTTTGTAGCCATTGGGAATTGCCTTTAAGCAGAATACCTAGGTATCATTAGTCATCGTGTAGAAAAATAGTAGATCATAGTGCTCCAAACCTAACCAACTTTCTTTAAAAGTTTTTCTAAACATGACCCCATTCCTAAAAATGTCCTCCACGACAATTATCAGTAGTTATATGCCACTGAGATATGAGATACTATAAGATGACTGTGTTGGTTGAAATTGAATACTTGGTACAATATATCCGTTTTCAAGAGCTGCTATATGATGAATTGCATTCTCTTATTTATATCTGTGTTTTATGGCAACACCCAAGTAAGAGCAAATGTATATAGTTATGCTATAGCTATTTTAATACAAATTTTTGTTATAAGGTAAAGTGAAAATCACATTTTAAAAAGAAAACTGCTTTCAAAGTTAATCAATAGTTTTGCTAGCAGTTGCATGAAAGGACTTTAATATAGATCCTGAAATGCTCTATTGATGAGTAACCCTTTTATCTCGTAATTTACTTCCATGAAAAGCTTTCAAAGTACGTATATTGGATGATTACAGGAAGCAATCGAAATTTTTCAGTGTATAACTTTATCCTTAAGTTTTTACCTCGATTTTTTAAAAATAACTGTGCATCTTATAAACGAATAAATACAGTACTACGAATAAATACATACAATATTTTAAGGTAATAAAAATTGCCTAATCTAGGTTAAACGTAATTATAAATATCTTGAGATAGCTGATATTTTCTGTGAATGTTCTTCATTTATATGTATTATAACACATCTACTTGACTAAAAAACTAGCATTGCTGTCCCAATTTCAAATTTTTTTAAAGAACATTCTTGTATAATAAGAAAAGAATGGAAGTGACGATCCTTAATACCACTAGGGTGTGGTTTCTTGACCGTCATCATAGTGTCAAAGTAGAATTGTTCTGTCCTGAGTTATTTTTGATAAATTGTATTGACGTTATTGGAGCTACGCAAAAGCATATTATTTTTTTTTAATATTTCATCATATAACTTGAAGCAATTTGCAATTAAAATGATTACATTTTGCAAAGGGACCAAATAAATAAGACAATCTCATTAATTATATTTTGGTAAAGAAAGACTGCAGAGTTCAAAAGAGTTAGGTAAAAATTTTTATAATGAAAACCCTTTTGTGCAATCTAAAATAATGTTACTTGCATCCCAATTCATTAATAATAGTTTATCACTTTTGCAACAAAATCCAGAAGATTTCTAAAGAATGATTTTGAATAAGTATGCTATAAAATCCTTATTAAATATCTATTTACATATATACCTAAAAACGAGTGTTATTGAAGAAAATATTAATACGCAATTCTAGTTTGATCAGTCCCTTAAATAATTATAGGCTGATTATTCATGAATATACTTGCTGATCTGTTTAAAATTAGGTAACCTAATTCACTATACTCACTTTATGTATATATTGTACATACACACTCATATGTATGTGTGTAACGTGCGAAATTTCTTTTGCCGTTTCATAAGAAAATATCCCCTATTAATTTTAACTGTCCTGGCTTACTGTTCATCGAGTGATCTTAAGTATTATGGAATCGTGGTTCCATTACAAGGAAGAAGCCAAATCTGTGGGGAAACTTTAACTTAATTCTAGACTAAGAAAAGATATGTTTTCCCAACAAATGCAGAGCAATTAATTCTACACTTAAAAATTTTACTATTATAAATTTAGTCCCTGAGTGACAGATGACGCGGAGATATTTCCATCAGAGAGAAGCTTATTAACAGTCAGAAAGGAACTGAGATCATTGGAATAGTGAATCATTTTCTTGAGACAGCTGAAAAATATGTTCAAAGGATAGAAAATTCGCTTGTATTTCTGAGTTGGCTTTGGGAGACTGGTAAAAAGAGCTTTAAGTGAATGAGCGCTCCGTTAAATTAGATATTAGGAGTCTGTGAAAATAAACATGAAAGCATAAAAAACCATATTTTGTATTTTATGCATCTTCTGTACGATTACTTACCTGAGAAAGCAATTTTTGTATTCGATGTATGTACAACGTTTTCTAACAAATTGTTTCACCAAGCAATTACGTTTTTATGAAAATTTTAACAACTATTTTACGTTAAAATTTGTTTAATTTTAGTTACTTTTGTATGTAATTTAGATTCTAGAATAGTTACCTTAAACTGTTTAGTCTACAAATGTGAGATGTAAAACCAGAGGCTGAAGATTTAGTGTAAAAATAATTAATATTATTGCAAAAATTATTATAATTGTCAAATTTATTATTTTAAAATTTTCGTAATTTTTAGATCACAGCTCAATGACAAAATAAATCCTGAAAAATGATTTCTACAGACAAGTTATTGATATGAAATATTATGAAATACTTCTGTAGATTTAGTTCCAAAATGAAATCAATGTGTTTATCTTTGAATACTATCTTAAATAAAACTTACTAAAGCTTGATAAATATACTTATCTTAAATAAAACTAAGATAATTTTTACACAGAATATAATTTTTACGGGAAAAATTGTAGTACGGCTATTCATTGATTAGATGCCACTTTAATTCTTGGGAATATATGATAAATTTTCCTTTGTATCTAAATATTCTATTATAGTATTCTAGTATTCCTTGCTAAAAATTCAGCTTTGTGAGAAAACATTAATGCTTCCATCTAGTTAAAAACTAATATATATATATATATATATATATATATATATATATATATATATATATATATATATATATATATATATATATATATATATATATATATATATGTAATGAGACTGACTTCTAGATGGGGGGTTACAGTCATGGCCATAAAAATGATACCGTTTCAGCTATAGACCTTTATTAAGATACCTTTGAAGGACGGGTTCCCACTTCATCATAGGGACAAACTGAATTGTCAACTAGCATGTAGTTCTATGTACAAGACACGTAACACCTAGGTCAACATCTGTGTGAAAATATCTCTAGAAAAATATGTCTCCGCTAGCGTGTATCTCCTTTTTATTTGGAAATTTCCTAAATTGTCCGCTACGGTCATGTAGGTTTATAATTGGCCGGGCCCCTTCTCTGAGGGCGTAACCTGTAGCCCCAGTGGTCAATTTAGGTTAGGGGTTAAAAAGGGGAATGGAAAATGACGCGGAAATTTTTACCCTTGATTTAAGTTTTGAAAACCCCTGAGAATTTTCCTTACACACACACACACACACACACACACACACACACACACACATATATATATATATATATATATATATATATATATATATATATATATATATATATATATATATATATCCATTTTAGGTTTTGAAGATGGGGATTAAGAATTAAGCGAGTTATGATTAAAAATAGTTGGAACTCTTTAACAACAACGTAATAGGAGAAAGACACACCCACGAGTGGAACTATACAGAGTAAAGAAGCTGACGCGGGAGTAGAGAAGAAGTTTTTCTAAGATAGCAACGCCAAAAAAAGACACTTGTAGGCGGGATATTGGGCTGGTAATATACTCCACGATTGTCGTCGCAAAACGAGGACAAAGGATATCTAAGTGGCATAACCATGGATAGAAGGTTTACAATAAAGAAGTGTTTATATATGAAATCAAATGTGTCTTCCTTGCCTTATCCAATCGTCCGTGTCATACATATATAATTGAAAAGTAAAAATGAGGAATGCAGTTTCAAATAGAGGTAGTTAGCAAAAATATTTTTAGAACGAGTTATGTCCATATTCTATTTTTTAAATATAAAGTGAAACAAAAACAAAGGTTTTCTTAGAATCAGAAGTAAATACCAAACTAATAGAGTGCTGAATTTCTTCAAATCATCAACCATTTGAATACAAGAGCAATAATAGCTTACTCAATTTTCTAGGCTTTTTCTAACAGAAACAATACATGTTTTTAAATTCCTTTAATACCTATGAACATCACGTCTCTACCGAGTTCATGAATGTGCAAATATATTACCCTTGAAACCACTAGCGAATTGTTAATCTTTTCTTCAAGAAATATAATTATAAAAGGAAAGCACGTTCTTTTATAAAAAGAATCACACTTCATGTAGGTGAAAGAAATAACAAAGTTAAGACCTTCTGGAAAAGAGAAGATCCTATTTCCGAGAAAAACTAGAAACGACACAATTAATAAAATTATCTTATTCTGTTGAAAGTCCCTAACAATTTTTTTTCCTTTTAGCACCGTATCTCGTCTATCTACAAACGTTAAACTTAGAAAATTACCAAGCAATAGATTTTCAGAACAGCGAGTAACTTAAACGTTCTTTTAACATTTCGATTTTGTACTTAAGGAATTGTAGTGATTTATTATGAAAGCTTTATATTTCTCCAGTTCTTTTACTAAGTGTTAACTCTAGAATGTGTAGCGTTCAATTTTTTTAAATACATTTAAAAACTTATTTTATATTCTATCAATAAATATCTCTGATAGTAAATGGAGATAATGTTTAGTTCACGAAATAATATTTTAGCCCAACTCTTAGCCATTAAGTTATATATTCGTGTTTTCTATAAATTGCTTCACATTAGATTTTCTGCATATAATATATTGTCTACTTTATGAAACACTTTTTCAAGCATTATGCATAATAATGAGCTATTTTTTCCTAAAATATACAATATAATGATTTAAACAATAGTTTATACTACAAAATAGTATTGGGTTATAAAATATGTATTATTGTTTTTATAACTTTTAAATCATTGTTCAAATTAATTGAAATTATGCATTATATTACCTTTTATATTTACGCCACTTCACTCACCAAAATTTTGGTACGTATTAATTAATGACCGTTCATGAAGTATAACTGGATTAAATGAGAGCACATTCCATTACTTTGAAATCGAGCAATCTTTTAATACTTTTAAACTCTCCGTCTCTACTAATTTCATGAATGCAAAAATATATTACCCTTATAACCACTAGCGGGGCTGCCACCGTTTGAAAGCATTTTCCTATGAGCGTTAGCATCAAAAGTTTATATATATATATATATATATATATATATATATATATATATATATATATATATATATATATATATATATATATATATATATATATATATATATATATATATATATATATATATATATATATATATATATATATATATATATATATATATATATATATATATATATATATATATATATATATATATATATATATATATATATATTATATATATATGTATATATATATATGTATATATATATTATATGTATATATATATATGATATATATATATATATATGTATATTTGTATGTATATATGTATGTATATATATATATGTATGTATATGTATGTATATTTGTATGTATGTATGTATATATATATGTATGTATATTTGTATGTATGTATGTATATATATATGTATGTATATTTGTATGTATGTATGTATGTATATATATATGTATGTATATTTGTATGTATGTATGTATGTGTATATATGTATGTATATTTGTATGTATGTATGTATATATATATGTATGTATATTTGTATGTATGTATGTATGTGTATATATGTATGTATGTATATATATATATGTATGTATATATATATATATATATATATATATATATATATATATATATATATATATATATATATATATGTATATATATATATATATATATATATATATATATATATATATATATATATATATATATATATATATATATATATATATATATATATATATATATGTATATATATATATATATATATATATATATATATATATATATATATATATATATATATATATATATATATATATATATATATATATATATATATATATATATATATATATATATTATATATATATATATATATATATATATATATATATATATATATATATATATATATATATATATATATATATATATATATATATATATATATATATATATATATATATATATATATACCAATAAACCTAATATTTTTTGGTTTAAACACAAACCCTTAATATGGTTAATAAGAAAATCTACCAGAAATTCAACACTTTATTCTGCAATTAAACACGACAAGCTAAAATTATAAGAAATTCTCGATCTTAAAGATAAGTTCTCAATTTAAGGGTTTAAAACAATTTAATAATTTAAGTGATCTCCTAACATAATTATGCAAACATAAAGAGAAAATTTCCCTTGCTAAGAAAATGCCTCAAGATAATTATAAAGAAATATATTTGTTTAAAGCATTTATTAGATTAGATAGTTTTTACAGAAATAAAATATAGTAAAAATCTCATGGATTTGGAAAAAATAGTTTTCTGCTTACACGAGAAAATGTTATAAATTCTTTATACCACGACACTAAAAAAATTAAGAGACTTTGAGTCTTATGTTTTTACCCAGTTTTATTCTGGTATTCACATGACGAAAGAAGAACAAGATCTTTTGATTCTGGATAGATTGGCAAACAGTACATTTGTGAAAGAAGAGTAGAGCAACAAATCTTCAAAATGTTCGCTTTCAGTATTTCCCGAAATCTTCAACGCTCCAAATAATTCAAGCTGTCAAAGAAAAATTCCTCTTGATCGACTGCAAGCGCCGTGACCAGGAATTAAAATCTTCTGAACCGCTAGCTTTATTTGGCGGACGTAGAGTGCTCCATGCAACCCTTAACACTTTAAGCAAACAGGTAGTTTCGATAAATGTGTGTTTATCTTAAAGTTTATTTGGAGTTTACTCTAATAGCTATGAAAGAGCTGATCATGATAAATTGAATAAATTTTATAACAAATAAAACCCTTTCAATGTCGCTTCATTTTGAATATGACAGAACCTTTTTTGTGAATTTAGCGGGCGTTAATTATATTAATTTAAAAATATAATTCTGTATAATTCAGTATTACGGTATTAAAAAATAAAGTTTAGTACAGATATAGGTGACAGACTGTCAGTTTCAACCAAGAGTAATTTTTCATATTTGTGAAAGTTTTGTAGTGTAACTTTGACATAATCCTTTCCTTGAATTTAACGAGTATTAAACGTATATTAATTTAAAATATTACTCTGTATAATTTAGTTTGAAAGAAACAAAATATGTACAGAAATAGTTGACAGACGGTAAGTTTCAAACAACAGTTTACTCGCATATTTTTTACCTTAATTTATTGATAGGTGGCTAAAGAATACCAAAGTTAACTTATGAATTTAAAGAAAATAACTGAATTAATGAATGTTACTTTATACGTATTTATTAGTACACAATAAAGATATCTTTTAAAATAACTTTATAAATATAACATTCAAGGTTAAATAATAGTAAAAATTAATGCAAAATTGGTATATCTTACATGCAAACAAACCTTAAATTGCTATAAACTTCAAAAAAGTTTTAGAACATGTCCTTCCATCAATAAATTACTGTTATTTAAAAGGAGGAGAAATTGCTATAACTTTTCAATAATTATATCAACTCTTTTAGAAAAACTAAAGTTATATCAATAGCAAAATGATCGTATTGGAGTTTATATATTTATAATGCTAAACATTATAAGTAAATAATAATATCATTTACACGTAATGTATTACAACTATAGAGAAAATCCAATATTTATAAGAGTTTCTCTTTTATTATTTAAAATGATTCAATATTGGATGTTTGTTAGATTCTATTTAAATAACTACGGTATATTATTTTACAAGATGCCTAACGAGACAAGGACGTACTGCTTAAAGCAGATTAGTAACATACACGAATATCCATGACAGCGGAGAGATTCAAACCCGTGAACTCTGGATCGAAAAGAAGCACATTACTCATTCGAACTCTTTTTCATAAATTTAATGCCTTTAGTATATTGAATTATATTATATTTCAATATAATAGCTATCTAATAAAAGTACGCTAAGAAGTTTCTTTTAAATAGTCTATTTATTTCTATTAATATCTAGTAATCTCACTTTTCGTTTTGCATTTAACTTTATTCTTTATATTCTAAAAACCATAATAAATTAATAGAAGGCACCGATTTTTATACTTTATAGTTTTGTAACATAAAACGTTGGGGTTCGTAGAAAAGGAGTTCCCACATTTGCCCTTATACTTCCGTGCAGCTTAAGGGGTCTCATTTATCATAAAGGAAATCGATGAATTCTAAAAGCGTGTCTGTTTTGACATATCATAAATTTCTAAACACTTAAGTGTCTAGAAATTAAACAAAAATGTGGGAGATATTCAAGTGATGTTTTATTTGTTTTGTTAAATATATGGAAATATTCCTTTGGTTTGATTTAAATAAAAGTTATGAGATACATATTAAAAATATAAACTTATGGCACATCACTATTCACGAAAATACCTAATTTATCTACTAAATAGATAATTTTAAATTTTCTTTTGTGTTTATATATTTGTGTTGTCTATAGAATCATTTAATATTGTTCATATAATAAAGCAGTTATTTTCAATGAATAAATGATTATAATTTTATTCTTATATTTTTCTCTAATTTTCGTGATTTTTATATCTCTCAGTATTATAAAGATTTATAAACCATTAATTCATTCAATTCCATAGAATACAACTTTCAGATTACTGTATAGTAAATGTATATTAAGTTCTTAAGTGTCTAGAAATATAACAAAAATATGTGAGATATTCAAGTGACGTTTTATTTATCTTGTTATATATATGGAAATATTCCTCTGATTTCATTTAAATAAAAGTTATCAAACAAACAATAAAAATATAAACTTAAAGCACATCACTATTCACAAAAATACCTAATTTATCTACTAAACAGATAAATCTAAAAATTTTCTTTTGTGTTTATATATTTTTGTTGTCTATAGAATCAATTAATATCGTCCATATAATAAAGCAGTTATTTTCAATGAATAAATGGTATAATTTTATTCTTATACTTTTTCTCTGATTTTCCTGATATCTTTCTGTATTATAAAGATTTCTGAACCATTAATTCATTCAATTCCATTGAATACAATATTCAGATTACTGTATAGTAAATATGAGTTAAGTATAGTACTCTTTTATTGGTTGTTTTAAATTTTCCCTAAGAATCACTTATGGTGAGTTATTTCCTGATTTTATAAGAGTTTAAATATGTCTTAAAGGCTTCACAGCATTTTGTATCAATTTATTAAGTATTTAAAGATTTATGATCTTTTGAAAGGGATACAGTTTTGACAGGTAGAAGAAAAAACCTTTTAGAAGGTATAAGATTCATTCATTAACTACATGAATTTACACATTTACCTTCTTATTAATTTAGTTTTACTAACGTAATTTGTTTTTGCTTCGCATTTATCACGCGATTCATTAGTTTTTTCTTAGTTTGCAGCTTTATTAATAAATAGCTGTTGCAGGGTATTCACTGTTTTCCTTACATACACTGTTTTCCGTGTCTCTAACAGATGATTATAATAGTCTATTAAAATTTCATTGCAGAACAGAATTGAATACAAGGATTTGTAAGGTAGATTTTATCTTTAAGAAATAGAAAAAAGATAATTTTACTTTTATTTGTTTGGCAATTCAAAAATTGCGAAAGTTTATTTAGGAATTTCTTAATACTACAAGTTTTTGTAAAGGATAAATTTGATCTATTAATTTCTAATGTTAATTAAAGCATACTTTACAATGATATAAAACACTAATTATCAGTACAAACACCTTTTTAAAACCGTCATATTTGGTGCGGATTAATGTACGCAAAATCAAGAAGAGAAAATAACATCATGTAAAACTATTAAATACTAAATAACTGTGATTTTAATGTTTCAGGTCACTAAATTGTATTAATATATGTATGTGATTCTCTTATATAATGAAGAAAGTGGAATTAAAATTTCACATCAATGTAAAAAATCAAAATTTTATGTCAATTTTTTATTCAATTTGGTGACATAATTATAAAATTTAAGACTGTGTATATGAAGATATAAAGTTGCGATTCTATAAATAAATTACTATACATTTCTTACTTCTAAGTGTAAAAGGAAGATTTTTCATAATTATATTATTACATTTAGTACAAAAAGTTAATTAATCTTAGAAATATTAAAGATTTCAAGAGATCTCTCTGAATACATTAATTCAACACGCTATTACATTACTTTAATAAACACAAAATTTTTAACGCATCTTTTTGTAATTACATTACGATTTAAAACCATTTATGCTAAATAAGCTTTAGACAAACTATTTATTAAAATATTAAAGCCTCTAGTTTAAGGCCTGACATATTTATTACTTTATTACTATGTTACAAACTATCATTTGGAATATGCACAGTTCTATATCTAGACTTATTAACTTACTTTTTGTAGTTTCAAACCTTAAAAATGTATTTTATTAATAATTTAAAAATATATTACTATAAATACATAAAATGTATTTGTTTGTTTCTAATCTCTGTAACTATTAATCCGATTCTTGATATTCTGTTTCTAATAGACAGCTACTCTATCTCTGAGTAATATAATCTATATTTTATTTAGATAAAAATAGGTTTTCAATTCGAAATCTGAATATATTTGTAAGTCAGAGAGACACTTCTTGGCTGACTCATCAACGTGCTCTGAGAATGTGTTTAGATATGGGGGTAAATAATGTCCTACTAAAATATTAGTGATCAGTAAAACTAATAGAATGTATGCGGCATGATACAAGTAGCTTTTAAATGCGATTCATAGTACCTATTTCTAAGTTAAAAATATATTGATGTGTGGGGTAAATTTTATGTGTACTTATTAGGCATCACCTGAAAAATTCCATGAACATAAAATTTGTCCTTTACAGCCCATTATCTGACCTTTTAGTTTGGGAGACAATGAAAAGTGAAAATAATTCGTAGAAATTAATTCATACTATCGGACACCATTTGCTAAATGTTAACACTATATTTATATTCATTATAACTATTCTAAATTAATGAAATTAATTACATATAGGAACTAATATATTTTGTGTTCATTTTAGGTATTTTAATATTCTTTATTTACAAAATCATATTATCTAATCTATTTTTGTGAGTAACTTTATTATTTTGTTGTATTCCAATACCTGTGTTGTTTAATTTTAAATAACTAAATACTTTGTTTATTGATTTTTTACTATAATATATACTGTACTATTGTAATTTCACAATAATATTATGATAATATAACATTTTATTTATTTTTTATATATAATTCCCGCTTCTACACATATTTCTCTTCATCTCTATACATAAAATCATTTGAATGAATGTGTATATGCATGTGTATTTATTCACTATGCATTCTGAAATTATCGGAAAAATCTGCGTAATATTTTACATGGGGTTACAGGTAAACATTCTACAAGGGTAATATACCATATTAAATGATACTGAAGTACTTCAACTATTACACCCTAACCAAGTACATTTTATTTATTTTTTATATGTAATTCCCGCTTCTACACATATTTCTCTTCCTCTCTATACATAAAATAATTTGAATGAATGTGTATATGCATGTGTTTATTCACTATGCATTCTGAAATTATCGGAATAATCTGCGTAATATTTTACATGGGGTTACAGGTAAACATTCTACAAGGGTAATATACCACATTAAATGATACTGAAGTACTTGAACTATTACACCCTAACCAAGTACTCACAATTATCAAACTTAATGAGAAATAGTACAGTAAAATCATTTGAATGAATGTGTATATGTGTACACTATGCATTCTGAAATTATCAAAAATAATATTTTAAAATAACATTCTACCGAATATATCGAAAGAATGATACTAGTTTACCAAGTATTATAACTTAATAAGAAATGTAGTTTCATGAATATACTTGTGTTTACCGAATAACGAAAGAATTACTTATTTACAGATTATAATTTAATAATGAGTTTCTGAATAACTGTCACACAAACAGTCCGTTTGATGAAAAACACAAAACACACACTCATGTATAAATGTTTATGGTAGCATATTTCGTTTAATTATATGTAAAAACCTTGTGATTAAGAAAATGATCGGATGCAAAATAAGTATAAGAAAATTTAATATATTTTTAACTATATTATGATAGAAAGTTTGAGAATAATTTGCCTAAAATTGAAAGAAAGAAAAAATGTTCTCCATTTAAGATTAATTTGTGAAGTATGTTGAAAAGTAAAAGCTTTATTCCCGAATGAAATTTTCACCAGAGACTTTATTAAGTTTACATAAGAAATTTTCTTTGAGTTTTTTTCCCTTTAATTTTTTTCCCAATTTGCTATATAAACAAGAAAAAACTCATTATTTAAGAAACAAATTAACAAAACAGATTATAAAAACAGCTAAAATATTTCAACTTATTTTTGTAAGAAACATTATAAGGCAAATTATTTTCATTTAAATGTTGTAGGGATTATCAAATAACATAAAATTAACTAAATAAAAATGTTATGAAGTATTTGCTTTTGATATTATTGCGTTATTTTAATGACCTTTATATAAAAAATGTGCTAGACGTATTGTACATGTTTAATAACTTCACTGTTTTTATACCTTTCACTAGTAGAATTACTATGCGATTTAATTTTGTGCCCTATATTAATAAAAAGAGTACTTCAGTGTTTTATTAGTATTGCATATATATAAATGTGCATGTATGTTGTTTGTTCTTTATACAAAGTGATATGGTTTACAATGAAAAAAACCAATGTTTAAACAGACATTGTTCCCCATCGTTAGAAAAGGTCTGTCTTTAATAGTTTATCTTCCGTATAACGTAAAATGTGAATACAATTAATAATAGCTTCGTTAATTTTATCATGTTGCACTACTTAAGATTGTTTATAAATTATTTACATCAAGCAAAGGTTTAAAAACTATAAACATTTTAAAATGTATCAATAGAACGCGAATTTCATCTGTTTTCTAGTAGAGCGATTAATACTTTATTTTATGAATCTCTACATATGTATAATATTTTCCTATTTTTATTATGGTTAATTTTTTTCAAATGGTGCCAAACTTAACTGTCATTTCAAGTAAGCCTATTTAATTAAAATTTAATGTATAAGAAAAGATAACGTATGAGAAAGATAATGTATAAGAACAAATTAAAGATGTATAGGAAAATAACTTATTTACAGATAAATAAATGTTTGGGGGTCGAATTAAATTCTGTAAGTTTAGTGGTATTTTAGTCGTTAAAAAATTACTTTAAATTTTTAAGACCCATTTTACGTATCTGAGATTTATATTTAGCATAGGAAAATAATGTTTTTTTTTTAATATAAATGAAAACTTTACAAATTTCTCTAATAAATGTTTACGTTTAGATTGCGCTTAGCCTGAGTATAATAGTTCGTTTTTATTAAATGTTTTCAGAGACTTGTGTATCAGATAACTACAATACCCTTTTCAGTATTTCATGATTATATACATATCTAATATGCTATTTAAAAGGTATATGACATTACGTTTCCAAGTCATTGTCAATAATATCGCTTTCGATCAATAGCTTTATTCAGCATTGCGCTTTTCTACAGCAAACTTGTATTTATATCAGTTTATCATTTTAATATATATATGTTTCCATTACACATGGACATATTTACAGCGAATATTTTCTTCTAGAATAGTACGATATCTGTCCAGTCACTGATACTTCGCAAAATGGATATAGAACGCTTTTTATCAATAATCTATAATGTGTTTAAATGAATGTATTAGCTTATTTTTACATATACTCGAGACAGCAGTTTGAAGTTTTCAAGCGAAAATAAAGATTAATTAATTGAAAACTACAACAGTGAATAGATTATCTTTCATTTTTAAAACATATCTTTATGTGTGTACGTATATATATATATATATATATATATATATATATATATATATATATATATATAGATATATATATATATATATATATATATATATATATATATATATATATGAATGAGTATATGTGAGTGTGTATCCGATGTTTATGACCCTCTACAAAATTAGGTATTCAAGCTGAATACATTGCCCTCATTAGGCTGTGGAAGAATATAATAAAATATGAAAATGAAAATTTTGAGTTTATTCAAGCAATCCATCTTTAGCATTCTCCTGCTTATATAGTTCTATGAGGGCACAAGTGAGTTCGTTAATCAGAGTGTTAATACTAATTACATTATGACATATGTAAAGCTTACATATGTAAAGCTAAGTTACATAAAAGAGTAATCCTTTACGTTACTTATTTTCAATTTTTAACTATTCTTATACAATGTTCTATAAAATTACTTGAGCTAAGTAGAAACTAATTCGGTGGTTGGGAAGTCGCAAAAGTAGAATTAGAGAGGAAACAAAGATATTTTGCCAAAGATTGTAATTTTAGGGATATAATCACCAGAAATTTATTTTCGGATACAATAGTAATAAAGTTCGTTTGATTAAAATATCATTAAACACTGGAACATGCATTGACTTTCGAGGGATTAAGCCAATTTATGCAAATCAATCGTGCAATAAAAGACCTTTAGATAATGATACACGAGGATTTCTCTTTCAGTTTCAGAATGTTATCCTTACCCGATTGAGTGAGTTTATGTGAAGGACTTGTCAGCAAGTGTACTGTTGCAAAAATTTCAAACGGTGAAACGACAGAAAAAATGAAGAAAGATGACCTCAGATCGTGTGCTGGGGTATTGAAGCTTGTAAAATGGTTTGAAGACACTGGCTAGTTGAAGGATCGCCTACGTTGTAGAGGAAGATCGTTGGGGTAGGGCTGCATTACTGCGGTGGAAACTGTTATGAATGATATGATGGCTGAATCGTTCACGGGAAGTAGATGTTCTTCTTCTAGGGTATTGGATACACCTCACTTATTAATTCAAAGAATCCTCCACGGGATATTGTGTTTCTATACTTACAAATTAGAATAATTGCAGATGTTACAAATAAAAGACACAGTTATGAGGCAATCCTTCGCTAAACGGAGTTGTAAAGAATGGAAAACACCCTCAATGTTTATTCCCTCAATGTGGTGTAACCTCATCTTTTACCGTTGGACCATTCTTCTTTAAAGAATCGTGTCCAACATCTGGCTGGAAACGTTTACAATGATTAGTGAGTATTTACTCACTCTTTTCCACGACAAAGTCGTGTCTGCTTTTTATCAAAAAGGCCTGATATCTGTCACCTTTATGCAGCATAATGCGCCGCCACAACTTACCAATGCCAATCTAGTGAAACAATTTCTTTTGCAATACTTTGGTCAGGAGAGATTCATTAGTTGCTATTGCAATATCGATTGTCCTCCACATTCAAAACCTCACTCTTGCCGATTTCAGGCTCTGGGAATTTTTGAATTCATTCGTATACCACCCATCCCCTTCAACATTGGCAGAACTTAAAGATTCTATCTCGAGAGAAGTTTCTGCTATTCATTCCGACATGTTGCATGCTGCTGTAATTTTGTTTTTAATTTGCCTTAGTAGAGTCGTGGAATGTGCTGGAGGTCACGTTGAACACTTATTAGTTTACGAATACAGGAAGGCTGCACTGCTGCGCTCTTCATTGTGTTTCGAGTTGTCAGCGCTTCCTATTGGGGACTTTTGACCTAAATTTTTATACTTCTAAACAAAATCTACCTTACTTTTTACCCTTTTTGCGTAAACCGTCTTTTACATCTTTATCATGATTTTTTTCATTTTTATACAGGATATGGACGATATTTAGGTTTCTTTAATGCACTGTAATATTTTCTTTCTCATAATCCTGAGTGTTTTATCAACTGACTACGAAATTTACAGAAAAGTTTCTTGGCATATATTCATACTTTTACTATATAAGTTTTAGCTAAATAAAACTTTGAACTAAACAACTTTAAACTAAAAAAGATAGAAAGACCAATTTTATGAAAATATAAAGAAGGTATCAAAATAATTGTGAACCCCTTTGCATTTTCTGAAACTAGCTATGAAAGTAAGAAAGGTGTTTGTCACAAATTGCTAAAATATAATGATTCGAAACCATTTAGATAGTGACATGTAACACAGAAGGGCGAAAGTCACAGATTTCTAATTTTGTACTCTTAAAATCCCAAGTAGAGTGGAAACATTGGTTGTCTGTTGGAAACAAATTGATATTTGGTCTTATGGTTGGGTAAGGTTGTGACAGAAAAAGGAAATTGTGTCATTTAGTTAGAAAATATCTTGTTGATCCCCTGAAGTATTTAAAAGTTCGTCTTTCATTATCTCAACTAGGATGTTTCCCTGTTTACGCCTCTTGCACAAATATCGGTATACCATTGGCTAAGAAACGCAAAAATAGTTCTCTATAGCTACACGCATGTGCATAACTAGTGGCAAACAAGAAAGTTATGCGTGAAGAGCCATTTTTAGTGCTAACGTTGTTTACCATAAAATTGCAGAAGTATTTAAGATTGCAAGATAATTAATATTCCCATCCTTGTGTTATCTCATTTGTATGATATTTAATCATCATTATTATTAAGTAAAAATTTATGAAAACTGTTAAGTATATGAAATTCCTGTGGCTAACTGTAGAACTACATCGCAATTTTTTTTAATTATTTTAGTAAAAAAAAAATAAAGATATATTGCAGTTGAATAGTTTTTACAGCGAACACAAGAATTATTAATATTATCAAAGAAATACAGAGGCCTTAAGTTGGCCGATCCAATCAGTGTACTAGCATTCAGCTGGTCCATCCTATTATTAGGATGGCATCCAGTTGACCATTGTTGGACTACCCTACTATTATGCTGGCATTCAGTTAGAAACAACCAATTGTCAATTGCCTTAAGTTGGCAAAAGTACCATATAGGAATTATCCCATCATAAAGTTGCTAGGTAGCTGTGCAAGAGGATAATTTGTTTTTTCTATTTATAAATTACTATTTTAACGATTTTTAAATATTTTATTTTGCATATCTGTAAAAAAATACTCTCATTTTTCAATAATTTTTAGACTGAAATACAATTTACTATATTGCCGTTATCTTTTTAAATTTCATAATATCCGCTTGGACACTTTTTGAAAGTTGACCGGCAGTATTGGCTACGAAATTTTTTAATATTTCACGCATGATCAGTGAAGGAGCATTTCTTTTACTTTCTTTTAGGGAGTTTTTATAAACAAAATTTTTACCATCATGTTCCTATTTCAAACTGACAAGATTTTTGTAAGCAGTTGATACAAAACTTGAAATGAAGGAAAACACTTATATACATTTTTACAATATTTTGCTCAAGCATTTGTATCTAGTTTAAAGCATGAGATATATTTTTAAAAACTCTAGGCTACTTCCGGTGGTCAGTGCCATTTTATGGAAAAGAAATTTTTTTAGGTGTTTATGTTACAGGGAGATCAACATTTTTTTCGATACCAAAGCGTTGCTATAATTATAAGGTTAACCTCACAGTTATAATTTGAATGTATGAAATGTTGGTAAATAAATCACCACGTATTTTCATAAATAAAAAAAAGTCTAAACATTAAATTCCTCATTATGTTTATATTTTTAGAGTATCTGTATCTATAATTAGATATATACATGTTCATGTGTATGCTTGCATGTGTTTCCGTTTTAAAATAATAATAAATTCGTCATAATAGATAGAGAGTTTTTTTTATTTTATAATTAATCTCTATTATAAACTCTGTATTTTACACTTTTAATGTCACTCTAACGGTTAAGAAATATTGTAATAATTCAAAATTTCCATATATTATGAATTTATGTCTAAAATCTATATATTACTTTTTGTGACGCAAACGGAATAACTGTATTTGAAATAAAAATGTTTATACATGTACAATATTTATAGATTTATTATAAATATTGTACATGTGTATTACAATCTTCAAAAATTTAAAATTATTTCGGGAGTTATTTTAAAATTTGCATCTTTCGAATACGGTAAGCTATCAGAGTACATCCTTTTTTTATAGTCAATATTATTCATAATTTTTTATTATTCTTAAGATTAACAGAAATACATTTTAAAACAATGATTATATTTTCAGTCCATTTATATATATAAATAGCTTGGCAATCAATTCATGAATGAACTATAAGAGTATAATTATATCGGTGAACTCAGTTTCATAATCTGCTCTATACTTTCTTTCGTATATACAAGCTTTAATTTTTCCCTAACTGTGTTTTTTGGTACAATTGATGAAGCATGTATTTCCTGATCGATATAAAGTAAATACTACGTTTTAAATTTAAAAATACATTTTATTCAGAATTTAAAGAGATGTAATTAATGATGATGGCCATGGTGATGACCATGGTGATGACCATGATGATGTCCATGGTGATGATGGTGACCATGATGATGCCCATGATGGTGGTGATGACCATGATGATGGCCATGATGGTGATGATGTCCATGATGGTGGTGATGTCCATGATGGTGGTGATGCCCGTGGTGATGTCCATGGTGGTGATGGTGGTGATGTCCGTGGTGATGATGATGTCCGTGGTGGTGATGATGTCCATGGTGATGTCCATGGTGGTGATGGTGTCCATGGTGATGTCCATGATGGTGTCCATGGTGATGGTGATGTCGGGCCATCAATCCTTCCTCCTCATTTTTAGCAGTACATGTAGTACAAAGAAATACAGAGGCGATAGCAATAGCAAAAACCAAAGAATATTTCTAAAAGTAAATTATAAAATTTAATGACATCATAAAAATTTGAATAATATATAAGTTTTTACAAAATTAACTTTTAAAATACATCATTAAAAAATCATGAAATTGTAATTTACAATACAGCACCAAGTATTAAAAAAGTGCTGAATTGAAATAAAGGAATATAAAGTTATTGTTATTCATTGTTATGGAACAAAGATTTTTAGTCATAAACAACAACATAAAAGTTATTTACTTGAAGAAAAATACTTAAAACTGTTCAGTACGCTTAAATATGAAGTACTGAAAAGATAAAATTATCAGTTCATGTCATTTAATTTGGACTCAAATATTTTAGAATGAAGCATGCCTATGTCTTTTCTATAAAGCAAATCACTCAAAAATTATGAACTAAAATTCTCCCATCAATAAATATTGGATAAATAATTACAGAAAAGAATTAATCGTATACTAAAATCTCCAGCTTTGTTTTAAACACACTGAATACTTTACCATTTTCTTCGTTTCGTTTTAGATATTGTTAACTAACTGAAGATTGTGGTGATTCTGTATGCCAAACATTCATATTGCTCGTGTTTTATAGTCAAGAGGGTATTAAGAATAAAATACGAAAAAATACTGTGCTTGTTCCTACATGCTTCGTTAGCTTTAGATGAAAGTAACAGACACAATCACGATTATTCACCATGATCTAGTTGTTGATAGTAAAAAAAGAAGACGAAAAGGAGAACATCTCGGTATAGCAAACAAAAATACTGGAATCATATAAGATACGAAAGATCAAAGATTAAATAAAACTAAAATACATCAACATACTTTTTTATTCAGTGAATGGATACCTATAATATTCCCTTCTAACATAAGATTATGAAAAATTACAAATTTGACACATTTCACGCTCTCTGAATATCTATTATTTCGAAAATCAATTCATGCGAGAAAATTAATTCATGCTGAATATCGTCGTGCAAGAAATATTTATAATAATGTTTCGTTCAAATATAACAATCACTTTCTAAACAAATACATAGCTAACCTTTTAAATTCAAATTTATGGAGGAATTTTTATTATTGTGTATAAATCTCTAGAGAGCAAATAATGATGATATATTTGTAATATTGTAGGATGAAAATAATGAAATTATGCATAATTAATGCTCTATTATAAATATTTAAGCACATTCAATAATATTGACATATATATATATATATATATATATATATATATATATATATATATATATATATATATATATATATATATATATATATATATATATATATATATATATATATATATATATATATATATATGTATATATATATATATATATATATATATATATATATATATATATATATATATATATATATATATATATATATATATATATATATATATATATATATATATATATATATATATATATATATATATATATATATATATATATATATATATATATATATATATATATATATATATATATATATATATATATATATATATATATATATATATATATATATATATAGTTATATATATATATATATATATATATGCATTATTGTTGGGTTAGATACTAGATACTGTGTACCATTAAATTTCTTTATTATATTGTTTGAACAGTTTTTTAATAGAGCTATTAAATTTAAAATTATGAATGTATTGGTGTATTCATAATTAATTTGAACTTTTAATAACCATTAAAATAATTTGTGTACTCAATATCACTGCTGTCATTTCTAAAAAAGTGGACAGGTTAAAACTAAATGATGATATAACTTTTGATTTTAGGTTACTTATAAAACATGAATTAATTCAATAAATATTGAAGAGCATATGAATATTTTAAACATTTTGTGTTAAAAGGTATGTCTAATTTTGAGTGTGAAGATTAAATTTCTCTACAACATGACAAAGCGAACATGCTTCATTATAATTTATTAAAATTTTAATTTTCCTTTTTAGTATTCACTGATTATTGCTTGATTGTCCAACATATCCTATTTTACACTGAGTTATTTCAATCACTAATTGAATCTTTAATAAGGATTGTCTTTGTCCTGATATTTTCATCATTAATATAATTAATCAGATACATATTGGCAGCTGAAGTAAAAAGAATATCTCATTTTATCTCTTAAAGATCAATATATGATATTGAGAATAGTGTGAATGGTAAAAAAATATACACAATTCTATTTTTAATAAATATTTTTAAAATGCAATTTATTTATTTATTTTTAAAAAATGTATAAGTAATGTAATATATAAGAATTTTAATTATAATTATGCATATTAATTAATTTATTTAATTGTAAGCAATAAAAATCAGAATTAATATTAACTTACTTTTCTAAGAAAGAATTCTAAGTAGTTTTAATTGATATTTCCGTTAAATACATTTCTTTGCATATCAGACCTATCGGAATGAATTTTACACAATTTTCCGATTCGTCCAATACTCGTCTACACCCAAGCTTTAAGTTAGATGGGCGGTATATAGTATTAACCATATTTTAAATAATTTACTTATAACAACATGAAATCATATGCAATGTATAATGTTTAGAAAAAAGATTTTAAAAAAATAACTAATTTTCATTTCTTATATTTAATTTTTAATTATATTTTACTTTTCTAAAACAAGCCATTGCTGTTTTTCTGAATTCCGTTAAATACATTTCTATTTATATCAGATACGAATGAATTTTCACAATTTTCCGATTCGTCCAATATGTTTCCCCAAGCTTTTTGAGGAGTTGAGGTTATAGTATTAACATATTTTAATAATAATATTATAACAATTAAAATCAATACTATGTTCGTCCAGAAAACAACAGATTTAGAAAAAAATAACTAACATTTTGGGTCGATTTCAATTTAATCTTTTAATAATTATTTTTCCACAAACATGAGCCATTGCTGTTTTTCTGAATTTTCTATTTAATAATTTTTATTAATCCACGAATTTTCTGAATTCGTGGATTCCTCTCTCAATCCCAAATTTTCCTCCTTTTTGAGGAGTTGAGGTTATGCATAGACACACGAGAACATAACTTAATATATGCAATATTATTCATATTTAAAATCAATACTATGTTCTGACCAAAATTAACAAAAGGTCATTGCATTTCAGGAACGTAGCGAAAAAAATAAGCTTTAGTATTATTTTTTCATAATCCTTAATATTCTTATTACAGCCTTAAAGCATAAATTACAAATGAATGAATACTAAGTTACTGCACGGTTTCAATGAACATTCAGGAAGTATAGATTAAAAAAGGATATATATTTTTGGACATTTGAGACAACTCCAAGTTAGAAATAACCAAACATTTTATTATTTTTTCATTAACTGAATAGCTTTAACATAACGCTGTTCAGTAATTGCAAAGAGAATTTGTACAATTCAGAGAATTTCAAATTAATCAAGTACTAGTTAGCCAAGTTTGTCTGCATTACATTCTATTTGAATAATTTTTTATTTCTTTCCTGTATTCTGAAAGTATTCTGATATAAACACAATTATGAGAAAATCCACTCCCATAGTTTAATTTTTTTCCTTTATTTCTAGCGAGATGAATTTAAATTTGATTCTCAACTGAATTAATATGACAGCAAAATTCAAATTATTCATTGCATTGGAATGAAATTTCTTTTATTGGATTCTTGAAGCCGTCGTTTCTGGTTAAATAAAATATACAAAAGTGATCAGTACAACAAATGACTAGTTTTTAAAAAGTGAAGATTTACAAAAGCAGCTTGATTTTCATATGGAATTACTTTTTTGAAAGGTTATAATTTATTCAAGAGAAACATTGTTTCTACTGAAGGAAAATAATGGATTTCTACGAAGGAAATTTGAAAGTCCATTTTAATACCAAAATGCATGATATCATATTATGTATATGATATCCTTTTAAGATATAATTTCTATTAATACATAATAATTTAAAATAGTTCTAAGATAACCATATTAATTGCTTTTTCTAAAAATCGGTTAAAATTATGAAAATACTTGACTCTGATTTCATCTATTTATTTGATTCTGAGATATATTATTTACTGGATGTATAAAAAGGACACATAGTAAAAATAATCTTGGTTATAAGAAAAATACAGCATCTTGTTTGAGGTAAAGAATGTTGGAATTAAATTACTTCTTGTATTTCCTTTATTTTTTAATTGTTTAAAAGGCTGAATTAATATTCAGCATTGTTCTTATATTTATATTTTAAAATCTATAAAAGAGTGAGAAAATGCAGTTTTATATTATAATTTCTACTCTTTTTATCACTATAAATGTACATACGTCATTTACAATGTATCTATTGGCCTATTTATTGTGTATGTATATTATGCGAATTCAAGATATTGGTTTTCAAACCTGTATTTGCTGAGGGTAAATAATGCTAGTAACAACTATTAAGATGTGGTTGGAAAAATCTTTGAACTATGAAATGTGATTTATCTGTATTTAATTGATGGTTGAGAAAAGCTAATTTTCTTACAAGAAAAATGCAATTAGTATCTTACGATATATATTTTTGAAATTTAGATAATGCTTTTATTTTTACAATTTTTATTTTCTTTCAGTAAGAACTTTTAGTGAATTTTGTACAGCTTCTTCTTCTGCAATTTTAATACTTGAGATGGAACTTTACAGTCTATTTCCAAATAGTCATGTGTTTAGTCTTCTTTTTGCAATTGGTTATCTTCATGCATTTCAGATTTTTCAAAACACCATCCATGCATCTTTTTGCTGTCCTACCTTTAGATCAGTAGTGCATTCGCAGGTATAAAAACGATTTATCAGGCATAATAACTATGCCACTAGACCACCACCTTGTCTCTCCATGTGACGAAGGCAAGAAAACCGTTTTTTTAATAATATATTTTAATACAGCTCCATATTTTATGAGTGTCCCTATTTCAATTTGGTCTAGCTACTTTTCTGTTTCTCAACTACAACCATAAATAATGCAGTGAAAATATTAATACTATGACCTTTATTACTTTTTATAGATATAATTCTAGATATATCTTTTAGGAAATTTCTTTTTCTCTCTATTTATATGTAATGAACATGTAGAATGATATTCATTGGAGCTGAAGATTGTTTCTTATATAGTCCACACCCAAATTATTCAGAGATTTTCAATTTGGTCTAGCTACTTTTCTGTTTCTCACCTACAACCAGAAATGATGCTGTGAAAATATTACTACTATGGCCTTTATTACTTTTTATCGTTATAATTCTAGATATATATTTCTGGGCATTTCTTTTTCTCTCTATTTATATGTAATGAACATGTAGAATAATATTCTTTGGAGCTGAAAATTGTTTCTTATATAGTCCACACCGAAATTATTTAGAGATTTTCAATTTGGTCTAACTACTTTTCTGTTTCTCACCTACACCAGATATGATGCTGTGAAAATATTACTACTATGACCTTTATTACTTTTTATAGATATAATTCTAGATATACACTTCTGGGCATTTCTTTTTCTCTCTATTTATATGTAATGAACATGTAGAATAATGTTCGTTGGAGCTGAAGATTGGTTCTTATATAGTCCACACCGAAATTATTTAGAGATGTTTGGGATCAACATTTAGGTTTGGATTCCAATACAGTTTTAAAGAACACATTGCTGAGAAAAGTAATTTTACATAAAAGTAATCATGTTTTTGTGATAAAAAAATATTAAAAGTCAGTAGGGGTTTCCACAATTCCCATCAAAATCCGGTACGTCCATAACTCCCTTCTAAATATCTATACTACAAATTGGATAAATGACAGGATAAATGAGCATACGAACAATTCCAAGTTTTTTTTTATTTCTCTATAGAAATTTAATCTTTGAAAAATAGTGCAATGTGATGGATTAATTTGAGTAGGCATCAATTTTCTACTATATTCCACAAGTAGCAGTGAATATAACAAAATAACTAAAATGAAATATGTCCGAAAAACGGCAACTGTCCCATTTTACTCTAATGGAAGAAAACAATGATTCCTCAATTATAGTCTTTACTCATTTTTATCGCCATTTACGAGCATAAATATTTAAAAGTACTTTTATATGTTCTCTCTGCATATTTGTTGAACGTGCGTAGTGTTATTTCTTATTACCGCAGTCCACTATCAGAAATTTCACACTCCAGTTTGTGTTTTGCTTTAAGATACAAATTCTAATTCAGTTAGAACTTGAGCTCCTAAAATTTTTCAACCCTTAATATATCTTTTATATAAACAGAGTGTAATTATACTGAGTCTAACGTACTTTGAGGATGTTCTTCGCCGGAAATTGAGAATATTTTACATGGTATTTGAGTTAATTTATGTAATTACAATTACTCATTATGAATATTTTCTTCCGGTCCAAGTATATTGGAAGAAATTGCAGTATGATAATAGTTTCTTACAGTAATACACAAATTCAAATACCACAGCAGAAACTATTTATAAATGTCTACGATTGGTTTTAAGATAGAGATTATGTTTTTATTAGATTTTGCATACCCAAAACAAGTCTAAACTTTAGTTAGTATTTTTTTTTATATAAAGTGTCAACTGTGATAGGTTTCTACTTACTCTTTTTTTATGCTAACCATAAATTAATTGTAGAATCAATTTATTTTTCCTACAAACCTAAAACTACTTAGTATCTATCAATGTTCATATAATTTATATATTTACAATCATTAATTAGGAAGTTCTGGTTTCATTTCACTTTGTTTCACTTTCATAAATAGTGAACATTCAGAAATAGTATGCATATTTTTTAATCTAACTCTATAAAAATTTAATATCTTGTTTGCAATATACTTTTGTAATTTGATTAAATATCAAGATAATTCTTACAAAAATTATAATTAAAAATTAGGTACATTACTTTAAAGTTCACAATGAATATTTCACTCATTAATAACAGGTTAATATGTGCGCGCATGTACATATACGATACTTCTATACCTTAAATTAAACTTTGTAGCTATATCGAGTATTCACGATTTTAATTAAAGAGAAGATATATACTAGTTAAAATATCAAGTGTAGAATTAATCCATAATGCCATGAATGTTTTTCACTACATTTTCCTTTCTTGTCTGTAGGATAATTTTTGAATTTAAAAGTGATTTAACAGTTAGAAATATGCTTCGAATTTAATATAATTATTTAAAATACTTTACAAATAGGAAAAAAAATTTGAAATTTTGTAAAGTTTTAAAATTGAAAATTGTAATGTATGTCACGGTTATAATGTGATTACTGAATTAAGCCTTATTCATTAAATTAATATAATTATTATATTAATTATTACAATGATAAATTATTAGAAAAATAAAATTTTTTTTTTATATTTACATTTTACAGTTAAATGAGACACAAATGTTGATTTTTCAGTAAAACTTCAATCATATGAAATCATTAGGTGAAAAGCCATATTATATCAACAGCGAAAAATAATAGCTCTAGTATGTTCTACTAAAACATTTGAGTTTAAATTAAAAAAGTAGGTGTACCTCTGCTAATTAATACTCTGATACAGAGATATGGTGAATATCTCGGTAAAAATAAGTTTATTAAATTTGTAAGACCTTTTGAACCATTATTTTGTTTAATCTTAATAAAAATGTATGAATTCAAGCTTAAAGTTATAGCTAAAAAAACATACTACAAGCATTATTATTAATAAAAGTATAAGAATTTTTTAAATTTTAGAGATAGAAGTTTGAATTAGAATATTTCTTTAATAATTCTGTGCGCAAAGAATTTTTTTAAAACGCTCTTGTAATTTAAATATTGTTTATTTGATTTCATTCATACATTGCAATAATAAATATTTGGGATGTCAATGATGGTGTCCATGATGGTGTCCATGGTGGTGCCCATGATGATGATGGTGACCATGATGATGGCCATGGTGGTGATGATGACCATGGTGATGGTGATGGCCATGGTGATGATGATGCCCATGGTGGTGGTGATGACCATGATGGTGATGGTGTCCGTGATGATGATGATGTCCGTGGTGGTGATGATGTCCGTGATGATGATGATGTCCGTGGTGGTGATGATGACCGTGGTGATGATGATGACCATGATGGTGACCATGGTGGTGGCCATGGTGGTGGTGATGTCTAGCCATCACTTTAGATTCCAAATCTGCTTTAGACGGCATTATGAAGAAAAGAAGTAAAACAGATGCAAGAACAAAGCAAGCTACTCTCTGTAAATAAAAATAAAGTTAATTCAAAATTAGCATTTTTTAAATATATGGTAAATAGCTAAAATTTTATATTAATGACTTGATATATATTTACAAAAGATTAGTTCTGGAAAAAAATATCTAGTTATTAGAAATCTTTATAATTGTTTGCTGATATTAATAGTACTTAATTTATATATTTATTGTGATTAAGATGATTTTCCTATATTAATTAAAAGTTTATAAAGTATACACAAATAGATTTTTGGGTTTTGATGAGTTAGGATCTTATATTATTTCATTTTTAATTATAAAAGGTAAATTTTAAAAACCCATTAAAATACTAAAAATTTCATCAGGTTATTTAATAACATAAAAAGAGTGTTACACACTAAAAAGGACACTGCAGTTAAAATCATGCTTGCGTTGATTTAACAACAGAGGTTTCAAAACAGATTTATGAGTAAAACGTACTATATAACAGTATTGCTAGTATATATATTTTTTTGCTAAAAACAGTTTTTTTTCTATTTTTAACTAAGGTTTTCTTACTGTAGGTTACAACACAAACACTTTTACTCTACACAAGAATTCAATGCATAGAAAAAGATTAATAATAATTATATAAAATTTATAGACAAATATGAAATGGGTTTCAATAATTATATTTTTCAAATAATTACTCAGGATATGGAAAATTTGCTAAAGACATTAAAATGGTACAGTATTTGTAAAATATGTTTTAAACATAGAATTTTAGAGAAAATATTTTTTTACATTCAGAGAAGGAACATTTGCAAAATAAACGATAACATTAATTTAAGGCTTTAAAAATTCGAATGTGTTACTTTTAGACAATTCACTCCAATTCCTGTAATCTGAAAATAAACAGGTATAGAATTTTAAAATGTCCTTTTGAGATGTTTTTTAAGAAAAATAAAGTTTAATTATTGGAAATAAAAACATTTGCAAGGAATAGATAAAATCTGCTTACCATTTTAATTGTGGTGTAAAGTTCCCAAAAATGTATAAAGTGTGAAATTTTGAATTCGATTTTGGAAAACAGTAATGGGTTGGGCCTTTTATAGTGGCAGTAGAAATGAACTCAGTAGGTGAAAAGGGCTTGTGCTTGACTCTTTACGCTTCATGGCAACTGGGACCTCAGAAAAAAATTCTCATGTCGCAAAAAAAAATCAATTCTAAAAGTAAGAATTGAACAAGAAAGTAAATTCTAGTTTCGAGCTCTATGACAGTGGTTTTATTTAATTATCAATCATGATACAATGGCAGTTGATAGTATGTTAAAAAAGAAGGAAAAAGTGGCATTAATATGCGCTGAAATTTTAGTTGTATGGGCATGTAACATATATTTTTCTTTACCATATAGTTTTAAATATCTATATGTTTCGCAATTTATTTTCAAAATATATGAATAATAATTTCTTTCTTAATATTTTAATAAATAATTTTGGTTGAGATCTTGACTTACATTTGACATTAAAAAATGATTCTTATTAATTACGATTTCAAATAACATTTTGTTTCATCACCCAGGAAACTTACATATAGAAATTGTTTTCTCTTTAGAATCAAATAAAATGAATTTTCTCCCTCTTTAAACATTTGATTTTATTATGAGATTTCATGTTTACATAAAAATTATTGTTGATATTTAACTGATTAGAATCAAGTTACTGATATACCTGTAAAATAGTTGGCTAATACAATAAACAATTGGAAAATTTTAAAAATAGAATTTAATTTTCTGTATTCTTTGTTTTCTGTGTTCTTTATTATATATACACGTTTTTCATTCACCTGTGTGTTTACTCTTTAAACACCATTAGTAAACTACCATTTTTATATCGATACATTGTATGAAGAATATTGATATTTTAATATAAAATATAAATTATGAAAGAACCTGTATTTTGTATTTTAAAAACCTTTTTAAATGTATAATCTTATTTTATGGATTCATAAAACATAATTTACGCTATGCTGTTTATGAGATAGACCGTCGACAAATCAAGAATAAAAAGGTTTTGAAAAAATTAAGGAAAACCTTCTAGAAAATAATTTCAGTACCATACCTGACATATAGAATATGATTAAACAAAAAAAAAAATCGAGTAACTATTTTTTGCATAATGATACTGAAATCATGTATAACAACTTCAAATTAAATTATTGATAAAATATTGATTTCTTCTCTCTAGTTTTTCAAAAAATCATTATATCTCTGAAATTAGTAATTGTAAATTATTAATTTGTCCAAGAACTCGAAATAATTTTAAGACTTTCAAATCGATACAAATTTATTAAATTCAAACTTTGAAAATTTCACTTTTACGTTTTTTTTTTCATTCAATGGCAATTTGATTCATCTAGATATGCATATTTTAAAATTTTCTCTGGATCTCGTCATTTTATTAAAATTTTAATCTTTTATATTTTTTTTGCATTTCAAGAGTAGTATATTGTAACATATAAAATGAAAATCTTTATTAAGGGTTTGAAAATCATTACATTTTTTTAAAAATTTTTACATAAGATTATCTTATTCATTGAAACTACAGCTATTGAAGACTATTGAATTTGTGTACAATTCCTTTCTCCTAAGTTCTATATTTTAAAATTAATTTTATTAACTGTTAATATATGAACAAACTGACATTAATTAAAATTTCAAAAAGTGGATAAATATTTATAAACTTCCATAAAATATTCTCATGATCTCTCTTACACAAATAATCCTTTATTTATTTTTCTTTTAGTGTCTTTAATTTAATACTTTCACTGAACTGTTTTAGTCTCTTAAATTTCCTTCTCTTTTATCTCATTGTTTTTAAATTACTCAATTTTTAATATTTCTCTATTTTCTGCATTGTAATTAATGTCCTGTATTTATTTCAATGGCATCAGTCCTATTCATGTTAGTAATATTCATTTCAAACAAACAAATATTATATTAATTATAAAGATATAAACATTTATTATCTGCAATATACCTGTCTGTATGTAATATTTGGAAACAACCAGGAATTGAGACAGATATTTCAGGATTTGGAAAATTCTGGTGAACTCATTCCACCAAGTCTGATTTTATAAGGTTAATAATTAATTAATATCAGCCAAAATGTAGATTCTTTTAGATTTTTTTTTTTGCCAAAACGGTTCAAGTGCAAAATATCCAAGGAGTTATATGTTAAGTTACAATTAAATTCCTTCACAATAGTCAGCAATACCCTGGAAAATTTTTGTGAGAAATATATATGGTTTGGTATCAACATACAATCAAAAAGTTTTATTCGTTGCCGTAATTCGCCAATTGGAAAGGAACACTGCACATGAGCAAAAATAATATGCATTAAATATGTTTCACATTATAAATATTTATATTTAGGGTATTTAAAAAGTGCAGTTATATTTTTTAAGATATATACTTTTTCATCAGACATAATATTAGACGTATTAAGACATGTACTTTTTGTACTTTTCCATCAGTAAAAGTCTCTTTTTCACTGTTAAACTTTTATATGTTCGTATTTACATGAATATTATAAAATATTATTTACGATACTTATATCTTTAATTTTAATAAATTATTTAAATTCATACTTATATCTTTAATTTTAATAAGTTTAAAACTTTAATCGTTTTTTAATTCATTTAATAAGTATTTTATCAATGCTATACTATTACCTATGTCGTTTATGAAGGTAAAGGACACTCTTATTACATTAACAGAAGTAATGGCAAATACGGTATGAGTTATGTGTATATGCATTGACACGACTTTTAATAATATATGTATGTACATAAATGTATTTATATGTACTAGATGAATTAAATTAAATCCAATCAAATTTTAGAAATCAATACTCTTTACCTCATGTACACTTGAAATGGTTTAAATAGCATAAACTAGTTAATTAACTGATCCAGAACATTGCATTAACTTGTCAAAATGAGCTTTAACTCTCTAGATTCAAGCACTGATGATAATATGGCATCTTGTTTGATAAATTTCGAACGAAAATTGTGATGTTTGACAATCTCAAATTTAAGGGAATAAAGTTTAGGAAGTTAATATATCACCATGCAATTAATGATATTTTATATTTAGGACATGATTTAAGCTAACTAATTAACACTAATATTACGAAATCATTATAATATATGCTCAAACATGTGTATTCAGATTTAGACTAGATCAATATTTATTATGAAGGGAGCATATTTCTCAATATTTATTATGTATATTTATTATGAAGGGCATTTAAAGATACAATATGAAAAATGTACTTTACAAAATCCTACTTTTCTTTTCTATGTGCAAAAGTAGTGTTAAGTGTTGAGATATCATGCGTAAATATCTTAATTATAATTTTTTAAACAATCCTATTTAAAATATTACATGAAATAATTAATTTAATTTCTTATTTTTTCATATATGTTTAAACATTTTTACACCCAAATGATAAACTAACTTTTAAAACAAAAAACTTTACTAAAACTCATATACATTTAATCTTTAATGCTTAGTTTTCAGCTGGAATACGCACAGACGCAGGAGTGCTTGCACACACATACAAACACAGACACATAAACACACACACACACACACACACACACACACACATATATATATATATATATATATATATATATATATATATATATATATATATATATATATATATATATATATATATATATATATATATATATATATATATATATATATATATATATATATATATATATATATATATATATATATATATATATATATATATGTGTGTGTGTATATATATATATATATATATATATATATATATATATGTGTATATATATATATATATATATATATATATGTATATATATATATATATATATATATATATATATATATATATATATATATATATATATACATATATATATATATATATATATTATATATATATATACATATATACATATATATATATATATACATATATATACATATATATATATATATATATATATATATATATATATATATATATATATATATATATATATATATATATATATATATATATATATATATATATATATATATATATATATATATATATATATATATATATATATATATATATATATATATATATATATATATATATATATATATATATATATATATATATATATATATATATATATATATATATATATATATATATATATATATATATATATATATATATATATATATATATATATGAAAATTACACTTTGAAGCCACAGGAAGAGTAATAAGCCATATAATATTCAATTAGTATGTCTAATGTCTTTAGTCAAGATATTGCACAGTTACACAGCCAACAGAAGAGTA
>CM063503.1:112829267-112844267 GCA_032207245.1 Pardosa pseudoannulata
TACTATTATTTCTATAATTGTATTTTCTATTATATACATCATTTCATATAACCACACGTTCAAATTCATATTTTCTGTTATTGTCAACAAGTTCTGGAATTTACTTTTGTGTAATCAAACATTTATGCGGCACGTAGTCATAGAATAATTTCCGTTAGTATTTGCATAAATCATAGACTGTACTTCTGAAGAGTCTCTTTACTCGCTTTCTATATTTACCCATAGGAATTGCTTTTCACTCATTCATGACATCTGCAGTGAATGCTATCTCCGTTTCGTCTCTTACCGTATATGTTTTAAAATTGAGAACTGTAAAGGTTAGTTAATTTTCCAACACCCATTGCTTGAAACTACAAAAGCACTAACTTTTCTGCTTGAAAATAAATTTTTAAATAATAGCAAATATATTCCAAACATAAAGAAAGTAATTTATATCCCTGATTAGAATTATCAGGAATATTAAGATAAATTTTCCCTTTCAATTTTCCAGAGACATACAGAGATTAAGGCGAATCTTTGAACTGAGTCTGAAGTCATGATATATCTTCCTTATGATTGAAGATGGATGCTTTGATAAGCTGCTGATATTCTGTACTAGAGTCCCCAGATTAAAATTCTGCTGCTTACGCGGATGTTCTTATCAAAACCGGCTCTAGGTAGTCGTTGTAGGTCAAATTAGCCCTCGTGTAGCAAAATTTGACTACAATGCTTCAAACCCAACCAAACGTAAATCAGTTTTATTTACAGATGTGAAATCCAGCATGTATTGGTTTATTTCATATACCACTGTCCTCGTGTTGTGAAGAAGTCATTGCGAGCACCTATATCCTTGTAATATTTTTAACCTTAGTATCCTAATTATGCTAGCTGTCTACTATACTTATTTGTTAAATCACGATAACTAAGTGTATGGATCAAAATGGATTTAATTTATATTCCAAGGGATCTTATGATAAGAATATCATGAAAGGTATTAATCGTTTGTTACTAATTTCTTCTGTAAGTAATCCCCAAAACCTAGACCACCCTAATGTTCCCAAATTACGATTGAACCTACACTTAACCACTGATAAACTTTTTGGTTTCTTGCCACTGTGTAAAGTTATAAATCAAGAATAACATGATAGTTTTCTAATTACGATATCAAATGAAAGTTAACTTATTTATTCACGGTCATATCTCCTTGCAAGAAAAAATTAAATATTAATATCGGATTAAATACTAGCTTATTGACTTAATGTAATTAGACAGTAATTACAGATTCTATATTTAATCATAATGTAAATCTGCATTTTCCTGAAAACCGGATCTGATGACCTCTGAATTACCAGAATTGTTTCAAGGTAATATGTAAAAAGAAGAGAGAGAGAAAAATTAATATTTAAAAATTTACTACAACAAACTGCTAAGAATATTCTTATTTCTTCCGATGAACCCCGGCTGCCCTATGCTGTCAGCAGTCGACTCGCCAAGCACTTTTTCTAAACAACATCGAATAATTGTCTGTATGCTAACCATGAGTTACTAGTCGATATATATATATATATATATATATATATATATATATATATATATATATATATATATATATATATATATATATATATATATTATATATATATATATATGTATATATATATATGTATATATATATGTATATATATATATATGTATATATATATATATATATATATATATATATATATATATATATATATATATATATATATATATATATATATATGTCCATATATATATATATATACATAGAATTTTCATTTTTGCAGACTTATGCGGAACTATTAGATCATAATTTATATAATTACTTACGAAAATGAATAGTGAAATAGTGCAATAAGAATTATTTTGAATTAAATGATAATGAAATATGTACTAAATCCAAATTGTATGCAGTATATTGAAAATTTTTCCTACTGTAATATTAATATTAAAATTAATCTGAAACAGAAACTAAGTGATAAATATTTTATTCATTCCTGGAATTTCCAAGTAAACAGTGAATTTACATTAAAGTTAACCTTTCATTAATGATGGTGGCCATGATGGTGTCCGTGGTGATGCCCATGGTGGTGATGATGGCCGTGATGATGGTCATGATGGTGGCCATGGTGATGGTGGTGGCCATGATGATGGCCATGATGATGATGGTGACCATGGTGATGATGATGCCCATGATGGTGGTGGTGTCCATGATGGTGATGATGTCCATGGTGGTGGTGGTGTCCATGGTGGTGATGATGTCCATGGTGGTGGTGGTGCCCATGATGATGCCCGTGATGATGGTGATGTCCGTGGTGATGACCATGATGATGATGGTGCCTAAGGGCTACATTTTCTTCATCTTCTCCTTTGGACACTGAAACCGCCAGCACAATAAAAAGGGATACCAAAAGTACAACTGAAAATTTCTGAAAAGATACAATATCGATTTGAAATATTAAATTTGGTTAAATGTGAAAAAAAAATTAAATTAATGTTGCTACTTCTTGAACAAGAAATTATTAAGTTAACAAAATTTAGTAATTTTTAAGTAAACTTATGAATATTTATTGCAAACATTATTTAACAGAATGTATCATATTCTATTGTTTAATGATAGCATATTAATATATACTATCATCTTATACTATCTTTTAATATCTTTATATCTCAAGCAACATAATATCAGTTATGCAGAATATTTTTTAGTTCAATAATGGCAATCTATTTATTTTAATAAATAATATTCTATGATATTTTTAGAAATAAAAATATGTTCATTAACAAACTAACCACCATTTTTAAACCTGTTAAACAAAACCTCTTAAGGAAATCTTAGCTAAGATGATTCTAGTTGCATTCTGTTAATGTTTCTCGTATTTATACCAAGATTTACGCAAAAAAAAATTTGAAATTGATCTATTTTACATGGTTTGATGGTTTTAAGAGAGATTCCCCCCTTTACCCATTTGCAGTATTTCTTTGAAAATTTTTCTGAACAAATATTGTCACTTTAATATGTAAAAAAAAGAAATTAGAGTAAACATTATTCACAAATAAGTTGATAAAAATAATTTATATTTTTTGGATGCTATTCACTTTTCAGAGATTTAATTAGATAGTTCATGTTAATATTTTTTCATAATATAATTTATGAGTCAAATTAAGCATGTTTTTACATTTTATGCATAGTTAAAATAAAAGATCCTAAGCTGATATTTTTAATAAGGTTTTTTATAGTTATTCTTACTTATTATAGTATACTTTTCTTAAACAGTAAAAAGTGTAAAATTTAAATACAAGCATGTAGTTTAAAACCCAAAATGCATTATCCGAAAACACAAAAATAAGTAGGTCGAACGATGGGCGATTGGGTAGGGTACTACTCATTGATGCTGAAGTTCTTGGATTCGTATCCCATGTATAGTATGGACGAATTTGTATAGTATAGATGTTTTTCATTGCAGTACAAAGTAGGTACTCGTCTCATTAGCTCTAATGTAGCAAAACGGTTCAGAATAGATATCCAAACCAAGCTAAAAACAAATGAAAGAAAAGTTGGGAGATTTTACAATTTTTAATTACAGATTTTGACGTGTGTGTATGGGTATGTAAGGTAGTTGATTAAAATTTATAGGATAAAATAAAGCGTAAATTACTTGATTTGACTTTTGATTTATGTCTCTACCTGAAAATGTAAATATGGCTTTGTTACACATTGACAAGTATTTTCCAATATTTCCTGGAGTAGTAAAAAAATTTTTATGATTATAATTTTCCATGGTGAAGCTCATTCTAAAGGTTTACATATACTGATGTGAGTGCGTGTAATTCTATTAAACTGACTTTCTTTTAACCAAATTTTCACAGAAGTACTGAATCTTTAAAATAATAACTAACAATATTTGGTATTAGATACCGTTTTAAAGTGATCTTCCATACTTTTATGTTCCATCATAATTAATAATAGTTTGTATTTTATACTTATTTACACTGTAAAATTCAATTTTTCCGTTTCATATAAAATATTCTGAAAGAAGTTAGGCAAAATTTGTAAAAGAAAGAGAAAAAGAAGAGCTAACAATTTTTATATATTACAAGATTTCAAGTACATTTTTATCTGATGTATATTAAAGAATATGAATGCAAAATATATTTCAAAGATGTTAAATAAATTATTTTTTAATTAGAAATTAATTGTTATAACTTTTATATTATATTTTTCGCATTTTTTAAATTTAGTATTCTTTCAGACTGCCAAAGAAATTTTAATAATTGCAGTTTTTTCAATTTATGCAAATGAATAATATATCATATGCAAGTTTTGTTTTGGAGCTGTATAATGCCAAAATGACTAGAGAACAAAATCTGAGAAACGTTTTTCCGTGTCAGATCGTGAATAACTGTTGAGACATCAGCCCACACCACGCTCCAGCGCGTGATTGGTAACTTTGTCATAAAACCATCTTCCACGCTGGTGCGTGATTGGCATTCAATGTATTATTGACGTAAAAGCACTTTTTCTTCATTAATCACATTTTAAAATCGAAATAAAGCTATTTTAACCACATTAATAAATTATATATATATATATATATATATATATATATATATATATATATATATATATATATATATATATATATATATATATATATGCAGACTGCTAATAGAGCATCTATGAAAGCTAAAATTATATTTTAAAACTACATTACGTAATCTACAAATTCTTTTCGCAATCAAATAGAAGTAAGCCTTTTAGATGAAGCTATATATATATATATATATATATATATATATATATATATATATATATATATATATATATATATATATATATATATATATATATTTTAATGAGTTCAAAAAATGATGAACTAAAAAGAAAATTCGTAAATGAAATGTTTAAAATCTTAATCATATTTAAATCTTATAACTCTCTAAACAAGTTCAAGTTTTTTGCAACGTTTGCCTGAAACATTATTTAACAATAATTGAATTAAAAAGATTGATTTTAAAAGTTATAACATTTTTCGGTTAACTTTTTACAAAAGTTTTTTTCACATATATTCAAAATTCTCTAAGAGAGTTTAAAGAAAATAAGCTATAGGATGTCTATTCAGAACTAAAATTATGTAATTTTAATATATATATATATATATATATATATATATATATATATATATATATATATCAGAATTTGTCATTTTTTAAAGGCATCATTATATAATAATGATGTAAACGATCTTAATTCTTGGCAAAGTGTAATATATAGATAAATAATATGTGTGAAAATATAATACCTGTATCTGTAATTATTATCAAAGTATGCAGTTTGTAACATTTGATCTTTAAATCAATTAAGTATTTAAAATATAAATACTTTAATTAGAATATGACCGAAATAATATTTTTTCTCCTAGATTTTCTTTTACAAAAAAATTTCAAATATAAATCTTACGAATAATTTTGATTTTAATTTCAATCCTAGAAATTAGAAAAGGCATATTGTGTGTTAGAGAGCAGTTTGAATTAAGCAATTTGAAACAAGAAATTAAGGACTTTTGATATATTTTCTTAAAAGTTTTAATCTGTTTAATTGCATACTCACATTGCTAAAGATATATTATCAAGTAATCTTATTAGTAACAAAACTAATTTGTTTCGAACGATCACTTAATGTTTCCTTACTATTTCCCAAACTATTATTAAAATTGTCTACATTTTAATTTACAAACGTTATTTTCTGTAAAATGCTTGAGACATAGCTATCTGAGAATTTGTAGAACTTTCGTAAAATTAAAATAAATATTTGAACATCGAAAAATATTTTAATTAATGTCTTTTCAATTTTACACATAACTCTCGGCCTCAATGTATGTTGAAAATAATTACTGAATGCGTTTCAACCTTTCGTAATTCAGATTATCCATGAAATGAAAACACTTACTTCTGTTCCCGAAATCTGGGGAATTCATGATTTCCTCTCAGTTTATGGGAAATATTTTAATGGACTCTTTTGAATAGTTTTGTGGCAGAATTTTTGAAAAGTATCATTTTTTATGAGTTCTGAGAAAAACTGCATTTAAAATAAAAATAGAAATGTTGAGTGCTGGGAATCCATAAAATCAATATTTTTTAAGTGAAAGAAATGTTAACGAATGAAATGAATAGTTGAATATCTCGAATCTGAATTTCACAGACGGAAACACAGTTTCAGTAAAATAAAGTCAAAATGCAATTTGAAATATAGGAAAGGAAGTTTCACTTGGGAGTAGAATATCTCGTATGAGTATTTTGATAAATTATATTACAGACATTAATAATACATTCTTTTGTATTATGAAATACATTTTATTATATATTAACTAAAAGGTATGTTCAGTTGTGTGTGTTTTATATAAATACATTTACTCTAATGATCAATTTTAATAGTAAATAGTGAAATAAAACATGGATCATAGTACACTAAATTATTTAAAGAATTAAAAAATGGAGGTTTTTCTTTACCAAAACACACATAAAAGTAAGTGATTACATGAATAAGATAAGGTGAAATTCCATCTCCAAGCACAAAGCAGTGATTACATATTTATATTTAGATCTATAAAAAATCTCTACGAATTTCACCAGTTCCCTTTATTATACGTTTAACTTTAACAGTTTGAGTAATGTTAGTTACAGATGTGTTTTAAATATCAAAACCCTGTGAAATAGAAAAATAAAATATTCTTATAAAATTCTATAAGAGTCATGAAAGTTTGTTAGATTATAATTTATTCAAATTTAACTATAAATGGTTTAAACATAATAGCAAATGTCTAATTCTATATTACATTAAAAACAAGTATTTCAAAGACATTGCAGTAAAAGTAAAATAAAAATAGAATACAAAAGCTAAATGCTTGTTTTAACTTTTGGTGGATGTGAAAGAAATTAAACCCTCAACCAATTCTTAAACGGGCATTTTGGATCCCAGATTTCTTAAATGCAACATACTTTCAACTGAAGCTTTATTGAAAGTCTTTGAAAAGAGATACTACATTAATATTGTTAGAAAATTCTAATTAAAATCATGTAAACATTTTAAATTGCATTATATTGATAATTTATTTTAAATTGCATAATTTATTCAGATATCATACTCATGACATTTCATTGTATAAAGAAATACATTTAATTCTCTATCATAAAAATACTTATGATACATAACTAGTTCCAGACATAATAACAGCCATAAGAAAATCTGATACATCATTAAAAAGAAGACACGTAGGAAGATAATTAATGTAATATAAATATTTCAGTACATACTTATTTCTTTAAAGATAGTTGAATATATATTTAAGTTCAGAATAATTGCAATGTGTCGAAGAACAAGGAAAAAGATTCTAAATATATTCGTCAACTGAGATACCACATGTAAATCTAATGAAAATTTGAAGATAAACTTATTAAAGAAGACTATAAAACTATTAATAAAATAAAAGTAGTCAATACCAGGGGTATAGAAAACATAAAAATTTTCTGCCCTGAAACTATATTGTTTGATTATATATATTTTTACTCTGAAAAAAGTAAAAACATTTAAGCAAGGATTTTTTATGACAGTTTTGTTATTATTTAATAGTACTGACTTTTATCCCAAGGAAACTACGTAATGTCCAATAAATAAACTGAATTTTACATATTGTAGTATATTATTACATCAGGCATTAAATTAAAGTGGTGTATTTATTGAAATAATATATATATATATATATATATATATATATATATATATATATATATATATATATATATATATATATATATATATATATATATATATAATATATATATATATATATATTTATATATATATATATATATATATATATATATATATATATATATATATATATATATATATATATATATATATATATATATTATATTTATATTATATTTATAAAAAATAATTTTTACATATTTATTTACAATTCATAAAATAATATAATATATATAAGAGTTTTATACACAAACTCCACTTAGACAAGCAGTACCAAATATATATATATATATATATATACACATACAAGTACATATACTTATATGTTGTGCAACTTTAAAGAGCATATAGTATATATTCTGTCAGATAAAAACAATAGTGAAACTCTATTAACTTTTAAAAGTACTGTCTGTCTTTAGGAGCTCACATCTACTAAGGAAATATGATTGACAAATGTTTTTTTGACTATAAATATATTATATACTAAGTTATAGCTAAAGTTCATATTCTACGGTTAGCTAAACGTTTAGTTTTATAATTTAGTATTCATCTTCCTGTTTGCATCTCCAATTTTTATTATAAAAACTATATTTTATAATTAATTTTATTGAATAAATCAATATTTATATAATAAACCATATTTATATTGTTAGATGGAGAGCAAATTATTTCATATATATGAACAATATATATATTTTTATACAATAAACTACTAAAAAACGTGTTAAAATAGTTTTAAAAACATTTACAAATTTACATCTTGCATTTATTAAAAGCTTTCTAAAAAAACATTATTCAAATTAAATACACTACATTTTTCAACAATTAAACTTAAATCCCTGTCTATTTTAGAAATGAATTCATAAAAAAAATGTTGGTCCATCAAATGACCTTTTTTTATTTGAAAATTGACGCAAAGTAAGTAAAAAAAGTCAAGATTCAAACAGAATAACTAGCGAAAGTTAGTCTCCGAAGCTTTTCTTTTTTCCTTCTTTTATGCACTTGAGAAAATACGTCAAGACTTTTATTTGTCGTCGAGATCCGAGTTGATTTGGAAGCACAATACCCTCTTTTTTTCTGTGAGCTGGTTTTTGTTTGCTGCCTTAAATGGTCTCTGTCTATGAAACTATTAACCAAACTTACATCATTTTTATAGTTGAAAATATCTCAGGTTAACTTCTTTTTTTTCACATTGCCTAAAACTATTTTCTTTTCTTTTTGTTTTTGTAACCCTCTAAGTAAATTAATTTTATTACTAAATTATATATTAATTAAATAATTCAAAGAAAAATACTGTTATAAATATATTTTATAAAATAGTGTTTAGAAACAAAGAAAATATATTTTAAGTGATTTACCGATGAAATTATTTAATATAGTAACAATATATTTTCCTAAAATTTTCGATGCGATATTTTTTTTATTTATTTATTTATTTTTCTGAGCAGTTATGCAAAATTGTCTTAAACATTGAGTTAACATGTATATATGTATATATATATATATATATATATATATATATATATATATATATATATATATATATATATATATATATATATATATATATATTATATATTTATACATATATATAATTTTCTTCTAAAATAAATATTGGATCATGTAATTAAAACACTAAAATATCATTTAAAACACTTAAGAGCCTAAATCAGTCATTGCAACGTTTGAATTCTTAGTTGTATTATAAAAATATTAATACTTAAAATTTAAAAATTTAGAACCAAATTCTAAACTTTCTCAAAAGTTCCCTTCTTTATTGGTTCCGATTTCAAACAGAGTTTGAAGTAGTCCTCAATTTTAAATTTTCCTGATATAAACGTAAATTCTTTAATAGGTTGTTCTGTATTATTGGCTGAAAAATAATATGATTATGATTATTTTCGTACAGTCAGAGATAATTTACATTGTCAGAAAAAAGTAATGGCATATGTTTCATTAGACGATTTCCTACTAATTTAACTAGTAGTGGTGAGCCCATATATATATATATATATATTATATATATATATATATATATATATATATATATATATATATATATATATATATATATATATATATATATATATATATATATATATATATATATATATATATATATATATATATATATATATATATATATATATATATATATATATATATATATATATATATATATATATATATATATATATATATATATATATATATATATATGTATATATATATATATATATATATATATATATATATATATATATATATATATATATATATATATATATATATTTATATATATATATATATATATATATATATATATATATATATATACATTTATATACATATATATATATTATATATATATATATATATATATATATATATATTTATATATATATATATATATATATATATATATATATATATATATATATATATATATATATATATATATATATATATATATATATATATATATATATATATATATAACTTATTATGCAGGTATAAATGTCCTAATAAAAGAAAAAGTGAGAATTTGAAGCAATAAGCACGTATAGATATTTTGGCACAATTGATCCCTTTGTGCATTTTTATATATATTTTAGTTATAATATTATTTTTTTTTATAAAAATGATTGAAATTATGTAAAGATATATAATTTTTGTAAAGGAAGAAATTAATGATTAAATCTAATGTGACTTTTTTGCTAACATATTTTAACTCTTCTAAAGTATTGCTGTTTCTTGCTAACAATTTGTTCCTTTTATTTATCGATCCCAAAATTTTTCATATATATATATATATATATATATATATATATATATATATATATATATATATATATATATATATATATATATATATATATTATATATATATATATATATATATATATATATATATATATATATATATGAAAAATTTGTTCATAATTCTTTTTCTCATGATTTCCAGAATTTTTTAGAAATAATTACGAAGCATATTAAAATAGTTGTCGATATTCAGGATCAAATGTGTTGAAATTTTTCCTTTTAAAATATAAATTCGAATTCGAGATATGACATTTAATTAAAATTCACTTAATATAGTCCATGCTTAAAAATACCAATATTTTTAACTTTTTATGAAACAAGTAGTGTAAGAAAAATTAAATTAAAGTAATAGCTAATGTTGGGAAAATAAAATTATTTTGTCATTATGGGAATCCGTATTTCAGTTACTCTTTTACAATAGCTGATTAAAAACGTGTAAGTGTATATAATGTAGATATAACTTTATTTTAAACATTGTTTAGTGAATATAACATTAAATAATTCTAAGATAATTCAGATGAAAGTTATTTATATGTATTATATCTATATATTATTGAATGAAGAATTTGGCTGATTTAATTTGGAGATTTATGGTCTACAGTTTTGCTCTATGAGGGCTAATGGAGACTTTTAAATTTTCAATGCATAAAGAGTATAAAAGAGTAATGCAATTTATACACATTAAAATTGTTGTTAAAATGATGCTCCAAAAGAAAAAGATTATTTATTTCAGACATCACGTGTGATACTGCATTACAAAAGTGACAGTTTCATAATTTGGACAGAACCACTCAGCTGTAAAACTCTTTACTGGGTAAGTGTTATTACCATGGTTAGTAGAATCTGGACTGCAAAACCGATCCTGTATTGTGATAATTACAAAAGTCACTGGTGTGTAGAGAGAGTAAAAGTAAGTTGTTATGGAGCGTGTAAAAATACCCTTGGGAAAAGAAAAAGTAGATTCAAGCGATGAAAGATTATTTAATATATATTTATATATTAACACTAAGCTTTTTTTGCAAGTTTTATTGTTCGTTTATAAAATGCTTTTATTGTGTAAGCGATATAATTATTGAAAAAAATATAATACATTTGTGATTGTGAGTAGATTAGAACAGTGCATTAAAATATAGAAATAAGGAACACAATAATCCATTTGTAATAATACCATTTTTAAGTTAATCGGTGTAATTAGGTTAATATAACCTAAACCCATATCGAAAAAATTATTTGATATTTATATAGTCAGTAAAGGGTGTTAAATGTATAATGAAATTTAAATATCAAACATTTAATATTTACTCGCACATATAAGTTAGGCAAATCCGTGTACTAATATATCATCTTTTTCAGTTTCAACATAATTCATAATAATTTTGAAAAAATGGTACTCGATATACCTTTAAGAAACTAAAACGAAAATTTTTATTTTAATTTTCATCAATTTACAAACCTGGTTTAATTTTATGAACTTTATAAAAGTTTGGATTTTGAAGTGCGATTATTCAAAAAGTGTACAAAGCACAAAATTAAAAAGAAATTATACTTTTATTTTCAGTTTTTTAAAGTTTCAGTATTTTAAATGTCTAATGTCATATAACTGCAATAGTAACAAACTAAATTGACCTTATACACAATATTCTATAACATACGAAAATACTTATTTAGGAAAATTGAACTTTTGTTGGAAAATAAATAATTTATGTGCTATCAAATACTTTTTAAATTGAACTAAAATATTTTAATAGCTAATAGTATATTTAGTAATGTTATATTAGGTAGTAAGAGTATAGTTAAGCTAAATTTATAGTTTTACAGCAAAGATTTTATAGTTAATGTTCCAGTTTTATGACTGTAAAATTTATAGCTTGTTTGATTTCATGAATATGCATCTTTTGCTGATTTCAAATTAAAGAAATTTATCTTGTCTTTGAAATGATAAACTTTTCAATGCGTTATAATCAAAATAAAAAAAATGCATAACGTTGATTAAAAAATCAACTTTATATAAAAAATTATTTTTATAATTTATACAAAAATTAAATATTAATGTTTTGGGAGGCGGGGTTTTTAAGACAGTTAAATGTTAAGAAAGCCATTAAAATGAGATAATTACATACGTTGAAATTCGTACCCATTTAAAAGAATACTGAGTATGTACGTTCTATCCTCTAACAGGAGAATTAGCAGCTTTATAATTTAGAATAAATATTTTTGTCAGCAATTTTAAAAATCCAATTCAATAGAAGTTACAGAGGGGAGACATTGTATGCATTTTTAATGTATTTTCTTTGAAATATCTATAGAAATTTCACTACAACAATTATTGGAAACTTTTTCTCACAAAAAACTACTTTTCCTTTTAAGGGATTTTCTACTTTAGAAACTGTTAAAAATTATGCAATAGATTTTATAATAAACCATGAAGAATTATTATTCATTTAAAATTATTTCTCTGCTGAAAAGTGAACAATTATTGTAATGTACGTTTGGTTTAATGGTTATCTTAAAACTTAAAATAAAATAATATTTTTAAATTAAATGTTTTAAATAAAATTAAAAACTTACAATACTAATTTATAAGTAAATAAACCTTGATATAACCGTTACATGTGATTAAAAAAACCCGTAATAAAATGTGAGTGAAAAACCTAAAACGTTGTGGTTTGGCAACTTTAATACAGTGGTTTTCAATTGGGCAAATGCTCTTTAAAAATTAGATATTTCTGTCTAATTAAATCAAGAAATATAACGAAAAATACACTTGCAAAAATATTACTTTTTTTTATCTATCATTACATTATAAATGCAATTATTTTCAAAATGTTCAGTAAATTTAATATTAATAATAAATGGAAAATGTTTTTCAAAATAGAATTTTTCTATTTTAGGAATATCTGAAACGCTGCAGGTGAAATTACAACTGTCATATGCCTTTAAAATTTGTAATTTATTTATCTCATTCAAAATGAAACAGCTAGTCGAAATTAAAGTATTTGAAAACCTAGTCTTCATCAAGCTATTATATGAACTTTGGTGAAGGAAAAGTGATATTTTTAATATTTTTACTGTTAATACCTCATGGTATTTTATTCGAAGGCTTCAGTAAACAACTGTTTTTTAAGGTTTTAAATGTAAGCACTCACTTACCTTGTTCCCATGATACTGTGTTAAAGTGGATATATAAATTTAACTTTTATTATAGTTTGAATGAATAATAATTTATTTCTGCTTAAATTTATGTTATATCAATTAACTAATTTTTGCAATTTATTTAAAAAATAGGCAAGGTATGATTAAAATATTTTTTTAATTCCTTTAATTATATATGTCTGTTCTCATCCCAAAAAAAGCACCCTATACACATTATTTTTATTTAAAATCTAGAATTATAAATTTACTGAAATCGTTCTCTTTTCTAGTAGAAAAAATATTATAGCATTCCGTATGCTTAGTAATAATCACATACACTGTAAGATGTCATAAATTGTTATTGCTAATAGAATAAGATAAGAATCAAACAAGTCATATATCAATTATTAGTTTTTAATGTGTCTGGAACAGTGTATCAAATTAGGATTCAGTGCCATAAAACAACACACACTTAATCAACCTTAATAGTAATTAAGTAATAAAAAGGATAAAGAAAGCAATAATATACACAGGAGGCATTTTTAATGAATTGCTTGTGAAGCATTTAATAATTAATATTTTCAACTCATTTATAATATATTTTTATTATAAATTACAAAATGTTAGATTATTATTAATTATTACATAAATATATAGCTATAAATATGATATATTTATTAAAAGTAAAATTAATTTGGTTAAAATGCACGCTATCGCTTTATATTATTTGATACCATAAGTAGAATGTTTTTCCTTCACTTTAGTCTAGAGACTTCTTTGGCATCCATCATAAACATCAAATGTCCGTGTAGGATTCAAGATTTAAAAGTAAACATCTACAGCTTTCGTAATATGTAAAAATATTTTTCTGAAAAAAATTATTTTCATGATGGGGACTACTTTGATAATTCGTCAATTTCAGAATATTATCCATGGTATCACATAAAGTTTAATTTTGTTACTGTTAAACTATCAATCTATAAAATTATTTAGATATGTTTACTTAATAGTTCAAGAATAGTTTAAGAGAAATTAACTATGCGATTTAATCACGAAATATAAAAATCAAGTTCTCAACATTGTCTCTGAAAGTAATTCTTAATGATTTAAATCCATAAAAATATTTTCAGCTGCAAAAAAATATTTTAATTTGGATCAAGATAAAATATTAATGTAAAATAATATTTGAGCATATATTAGAATACATTTTTGATGAGTTTACTCCATACATTGCTATTGTATAATACAATGAATGTTCCCATGATACTATGTTA
>CM063503.1:112851767-112889267 GCA_032207245.1 Pardosa pseudoannulata
ATTTTCAGAAGGATATTTGGGAGGTTCTTGAGTAAAGGAAAATATATCAAATAGGAATATTATGTGTTTTCATTTTTATGCTTTATGTATTGTGTATTTTTTATACACACTTGTATACTTGTTATTTTTTATAGTTACAATAAGTCATATAAAGTTTCATATTTCTAATATCTTTAAAAAAAAGTTATATTTTTTAATTTAGTACAAATTAAAGATAGAATTTTTCAAGAATTTTCAGGATAGATATTGCTTGTAAATATTTATATGTAAATGTTTGGGTTTATTTAATAGTGCTGTTTGTTTTTACTCCAAAGCCTTTCAAGATAATATATCTATTAATTTTAATCGGTACTAAGAAGTTCTGTTGTTGTACATTTTATATACATGATTTTCAAAATAAGATTTATAAATTGGGAAAACATGTGCAATGATTAGTTAAGTTTTACATCTATGATTTTTCCAAATTTTCAACTGTTCAGCGATATGACAAAGATATATTGAATATAATAAATTAAAACACAATTATTTGAATCCGTTAAACTTTTTTAATGATATAATTGTACTTCACTTTTCTGTGTAGTTGTTATAGTCAATAAGAACTAAAGAGAAGTTTAAAGATATGCATTTCTTATTATAAGAAATTTCTTTAACGAAATTACTTTTAGCATTATGTAATTTTGTATAATGAAATACTACTTAACTGTCCAGTTACTAATAGCAGTAATGCATTTTTCATAAAAACTCACTACTTTTGGTCATTTGAATCATAAAAAAGAAAAGAAGTTTAGCAAAAACTTATCCCCTTATTAATTAATTGTTCTTAAGCGGTATATGTATCATTTCATCAACTTTGACCAATGTTTTATATACAATTTGGGTTTTTATAACCTTTACATAGTTTGCAAATGGTATAAATATTAATTGTTTAATTTTAATTTTTATAAGCATAGTTCTCTCGTTACTCTAGATAATCCTTCAATTTTATAACCTTTCTGTTTGTCCAATTTTTTTTATTAAAGGAGAAACATTATAAAAACTTCATGGTTAATTGAAAGAAGTCCATCTTCAAAGCAATTATAAATGTAGATTATTTTGGAAAAATTAAAGTATTACTTATAACCTATGGTCCAAAATTTGGCTTTATCCTCTTTTCCTTTTTGTAATGGTTTACAACCAACAATCGTATCTTTTGCTGTTTCATGTATTCAAAAGTTTTTATCAGATTATTCTTACGTATTATATCTAATCTCAGCAACTTTACAATTACTCTGGGTTTCATTACAACAATGAGTACTACAGATTGACTAAAAAAGGTACTAGTTAAGAAACTTTAAGTCTTAAATGTATAAGTTTACTGGAATTGCTCTCAAAATTCCATCTCTATTATCTTTGATTTGTATATGATTTTTTAAGTGTTCACCGTGTGGTCCACTGTGTTTTGTGCTATATGAGAAAATATTGCTTCTTTTATACATAGTTTAGAACATAGGTTTCACTATTGGATGTATCTCCAAATCCCCAAGTGGACCCTGAAGCAACCCATGGGAGCGGGGGTGCACTCAAAGGGTTATGGCAGTTATGAAGGAGGGGGGATCTGCCACTAGAAATAATGTATGATATATATGAAAGTAATAAATAAATAAATAGAATAATGTCGTATTTACCATTATAAACGTGATATTTTTAATTATATATTTCCTGAATTTCTCCACATTTGTCACCTCTGGGTGAGACACTAAGGATTTTAATTGCACTTCTTTTATCGAATATGGTTTAATGTGGGCTCATTACAGTAGCTAGTTGACTATCTAAAAAAAGTAACATCAGCTAAAATTTTCGAATAATGCTAACGAAATTAAAATCTAGTGTTAACAAACTGTAAAAAATCCACCCCTGTCAATCATCACATTTTTATTGATTTTATGTTTACTTTTAAGTTTTTGATAAACATTCTTTTTACTGCATCTATTGGCCGAACGATGGCTGAATGATTAGAGTACTGGCCTTCGAAACCAGAGTTCGTGGGTTCGAATCCCACTATGGTATGGATGTTCGTAACCGTTCGGAATCGGCTTTAAGCTGTAGGTCCCGGTCTCATTAGCCCTCGTGTAGCAAAAAGTTGACAGTAGCGCTCCAAAACAAAAAAATACTGTATTTGTTCACTGTTTTCAATAGTTTTTAATTTGAAATTTTTAAATGATACATAATATTTGTATAGGTATTACAAATATTTCAATGCTTGTTTTAATAAACTATTATGGAAAAGAGGACATTCGAATATATTTTCTTTTAAAGGAGGGGTTGTTCCATAAGAAATTGAAAATATATTGTTTAGAACTTTGTAACTATGTGCGTATTCAATTTGAAATTTTTTATGAAGGAGGTCGAACTGCATACCTCCAAGGAAACATATTTGACAATTCTATTAATATCATTTTTACAAGAGACTATTTAAAAATACGTTACATAGTTTGCAGCAAAATTACAGTTTCAGTATTATTTTGTTTTAATTTTATTGTGATTTTATGGTCTGTAAATCATATTGCTTCCATAATGTATGTTTGCTGCCATTAGATACATCTTTCTTGCTATCCCGACACATGAAATGCACATTACTGAGATACATTATCCCAACTACATTGATATATGCATACTGTTATACATTTTTAAAAACATATTCGTTAAATTTCGGAAATAAAAATCTTCAAAACTGTCATTGTCAAGTTCCTTATTTGAGACCTCATGTATGAACCCCAATGATTCTCTAAAATTCAGATGAATTGTGTGAATTTTTATCCCGATACTAGGGGATATGACCTGTATATGTGTACTATTGTTCAGCATAACGGTTTAAATGATAATACCTAAAAAAGGAACGAAATACTACCATGGAATAAGGCTTTAATAATAAGGATTGTTGTCATATTCAATTACCCAATGATACTTCTCTTTTTCTAATCACCGGCTTACATTTTTCATCCAATTGCAACTAAATTTATTGTCTACTTCACAGTTTTATATTATTGTAAGATAATTTAAAATTTAAATATCACTTTTTTGTAATTATATAAAATGCTGTAATCCATGGCTTTAAATATTTAAACTCAAACCTAATAAGTGGTTAAATAATAACGTTTTAATAGTGTGCTTTTCTCATTATATTAGGATATGTCAAAAACCTTTAATTTTAAAAAGGAACTTTTTAAGAAATGGCAATTTTAACAATATAAATGTTTTGGAAATATTTGTTAAATAAAAAATAAAAACTCTTAAGATCTATAATTCCAAATACATATCGTACTTAATGAATTTAATAAGTTAATATGTGGTCATAAGTAACAAGTTTATTATAAGTTAATACCTATGATTACGTTATAGTATGCACACAACCTAATTTGTACCTTAAATTAATTTAATAAATATCAAGAAAAAACAATAGTTCTATTGTTAACAAGCGAATCGTATCACCACCTGAGGTATATAATGGCCTATTAACCTTTGTGAAAAAAGCACTGATGCAGGAAAGAAATAAAGTAATTAGAGACGCCAACACTTGTAGATCGAAAAAAAAATATGTTCAATTAGCGCTCCCAATTCCTCACTTATATAAAAGGTATTTCACGTCTGAGAGTTAACTGGTTCGAATAAGCGGCAAAAAAATTCTTCTCTAGAAAAAATGCTTGATATGAGACATAAAGTTGTCTTCCCAATGCCAACTCTATTGTTATGAGTAGATGCACTCAATGAAGCAGAAAATGATACTTTTCCTTTTAGGTACCCTTTCTCGAACAGATCCGACAGGAAATTACTTTCCTTTCTTAGAAGGGCCATAGAATAGTGTAGTAGAGTAAAAATATTGATACAATTTTACTTTTATCAGGCTAGAAAAACATTATAGAGCAAATTCAAACAAAATTTATTTCAACTCTGTTTCAATAAATGGATTAGGAGAAAACGGTTTAGGCTTAAGCGTTCAAATAACATTACACTTTTATATTATATAAATGGGGTTCTTAAATGTAAGGAATAACAGATTTTAGATAAACATAATAAATTTTTAAAAATGATATTTAAATTAGAATATTTCAGAAAACATTATTTCTAAAATACTCGATAAGAAAAATATCAGTTTGTAATAAAAATAAGTTGTTTTTAAAAATTCATTCAGTTTAAAAGAAAGAAACATTTTCATCATTAAAGATTAATTCATGTTGAAAGCAAATATTTTTTAACTATAGCAAGATATTAAAAATACCTTAATCAATTTTATTCCATAAACTATGCAAAAGGAGTAACAAGAAATTATTTTAATATAAATTTAACTCTAAAACAAATAGGGTAAAACAAATACAAGTGAACAATAGTTTTTAAATATTTTGGATAGTATAGTTTTTTTTAAAATATGCTTGTTTGAAAACAGAAATTAATTAAATTATATAAGAGAATACTTACATGGAACAGTTACAACGTTTAGAGTTTTCAATTATTCGTTATACAGGAATTTAAACTTTATTTTTGTTATATATATATATATATATATATATATATATATATATATATATATTATATATATATATATATATATATATATATATATGTATGTATGTATATATATATATGTATATATATATATATATATATATGTATATATATATATATATATATATATATATATATATATATATATATATATATATATATATATATATATATATGTATGTATGTATGTATATATATGTATATATATCGATATATATATATATATATATATACATATATCTATATCTGTATACTTATAATCTAATATGTGCTGTTTTTAATGTAAGATAATGTATTGTTTTATGTATTTAATATTTATTGTTTTTAATTACCTAGAGTAAGTCTAATGGAAAAAATTTAACCTAATGTACTTTCGCAAAAGTTTTCTTCAATATAATTTTATTTCTTATGAAAATATAGCCAAAGAAAAGCCAAAAGTGTGTTTGAAAGCTAGTTTATGTTATAATTAAGTCACAATATTAGATTATTCAAGCTATAATCATTTTTAGGGTATTAAGAATCTTATAATAAAATGGACTGGAATAAAAATTTTATTAAAGTTTAAAATTATTTACATTAAGAAATGATATAGAATTATTGTTCTTTCAAAACCTTATTTTCTGTTTATTATTATTGTTTTAATTATATGCATAGATATGAAGGAAAAATATTATCAAAAATTTTTTTTTAATTTACCCATTTCAATCATGACAGTGAAAGATTTATTGAACTGTACTTTAAATTCATCCACATTACTATTTTTACACACACACACACACACACATATATATATATATATATATATATATATATATATATATATATATATATATATATATATATATATATATATATATATATATATATATATGTATATATATAATATTTTTATTATGTCATTATTTTGGAATTTTTCTTGAAAAAAAATATAATTTTAATGTCTTACAGTCGAATTAACTTCATAAATTATAAGGAAAGATAATAATTTTTGAAAAATTATATTTTTACTATTTTTAGAATAATAATCATGAGTATATATGCAAGAATACTTTAGTTAAAACCATGTTGTTGAAAGTTGGATTTTGAATATATAGTTGTTGGAGGACATCATTTTACTGCATATCCTCATTATATTCGTCCTTAGAACCTGTTTAAAAGACTATATTTATTTCTCTTGAAAGTTCTTGTTTTATTTGTTTTCTTGTAAGAAGTTTATTTCCTTGTCGCTTGTCGGTTTTTGGTTGCAGTTTGAAATAAAATATTATTTCCAAATTTATCAAGATTGCAATAATTATCGATTTCTATTTAAGAGTAAATTTCCTTTGCCAAGCTTAAAGATATGTCCGAAATTTCTATGTAACTGATAAGAATTTGTACCCTTTAGAAGCAGTTATTTTCGATGTAGAAGTACCATTTGTAATGCAAAGGGAACTTCTTCAAATATGAAAGGACTACTTTCTATTTTTTGGATGAATGTTTTGTTTATTTTATACAACGTTTAGTCCATTAGATGGATTTGTGGACAGTAGGTGGTCAGTTACTAATAGTAGCAAGCATTTATCACCAAAAATATCCGTGTCGAACGGCCACAATTCTCATTTATTTCAATTTATCTTATGAGTCATGAAATTGACTAGAGACATTTATTAGCTTTTATTCGCAATGGATATCCCAAATTTTTCTATACTAAAGTTTCGCACTATTAAATGAGGTTTTAGAACCCTACAGAGTTTCTTCTATAAATTCACTTATAACCATTAAAATTTTAATATTGTATAAAATTATATAGTGCATCTCCCAAATTACTACATTGTAACATCTAGACTCTTTTCACTCAATTTAATACACAGATGCGTCGTTAATATCATGCAATCGTTTAGAATTTTTAAGTTTTTGATCACATCAACGTATATTAATATATTAGTCATATTTCCATGTTTTTCATAGAAGATAAAAAATAAAAATTAGAAGAAAAATTACTAAATTATACAGATTTCTTTAAATTCGAGTCATTTAGTTCTACTTATTGCAGACTTTACAGTATACCACGGGAAATCCTACATATTTGTGCCACATTTAAATGATATATTAGAGTATTTCTACTGTTGGTTGAAGTTTAATTTACATTTCACGGTTAACCCAGTACACTAACTATCCTGAACTCCCCTACTTAAAATTATTATACAGTGTATTCGAGTTTTGTCCAATATTTTATTCATTCTCAATTCTTTGGAGATAGCATGCTATGCATTTAAACGAAAGTTACATTTTCACAAAACTAAACATTCTTAAGCATTATGCTAACCTTCTTCTCATATAAGTAAATATATATTAACCTCATATTCAAACAATTTATATATTTTGCTTTCAGAGATTAGTTTTATGGAAATTATGTAATGTATTTTAAATAAATAGTGAAATTTAAGTTAAATGAATATGAAAAAAAAAAGATTTGACCTTAAATACAAATTGTTTGATATTATTTTTAAAAACTCTAACATATTTTTGGTTATTTTAAATCATACATTCTATGTAATCCTCTGAGAAAATGACTTGGATTTTTAAAGATGAAAAAGTTATTATCTGAAACATTTATGTAAATAATTAATGTCACTATGTGATAGACAGCAGATTGTTCATCCTGCTATTCGTTCTATATATATATATATATATATATATATATATATATATATATATATATATATATATATATATATATATATATATACATATATATATATATATATATATATATATATATATATATATATATATATATATATATATATATACATATATATATATATATATATATATATATGTATATATATATGTATATATATATATGTATATATATGTATATATATATATATATATATATATATATATATATATATATATATATATATATATATATATATATATATATATATATATATATATATGCATACATATATATATATATATATATATATATATATATATATATATGCATACATATATATACATATATATATGCATACATATATATGTATATATATATATATATATATATATATATATATATATATAGATAGATAGATAGATAGATAGAGATATAGATTTATATAAATATATATATATATATATATGTATGTATGTAAGTGTGTGTATGTATTTATATATGTGTCTGTGTGTATAGGATGAAATTTTAAAGTACTCAAACAGAAACATATAACTAGAACTATTATGGTTTTGATTACAGCCCAGCATGTAGAACATCTTGCAGCCCTTTTTAAGAATAAATAAATAAAAAGTTTACGTAGTTTCCCGATGAATTTTGTATCATTTCTCCCTCAAAACATTACTATTTTAATGATATTTTCCATCGACATCATTGTGGAATATTTGTCTATAATAAAAATTACCCGAATAACCTTCAATCAGTAACAAAAACGCTAATTTTTGTATAGAGTTCAGTATCTTAGTTTTAAATATATGTATCGAAAATCGAAAAATGAAAACAGTGTGAAATACGACAAATTAAAACAAAAAGCTTTCGTGTCTTCGACCCGTAAATTGTGGTTAACAACCGAGGTCTCTGAATATCTCCCTACTGGATTTTTTTATTTCAATTGGAAAACAAGTCATTTCGTTTCTCTTTCTGGGGATAGAGCGTGTTGAAATTCCATTTACCTCATAAATCCAAAATTCCGTTACTGTCATCCTATTTTCTAGCACATGCAAAGTTCCTACTCTCAATCATATTTCGAGTGATTCTGATATTTCATGGATGCTGTATGTTTTAGCCGCATATGTGTCCTGGCAAATTTAGCCTCGATACACCAATACACCTTCTTCCGATAAGATACTTCCACAATATCCCAACATATGAATTCCCAACAATTTGTTCAAGTTTCAGTTCAGTATTAAACACGATTGTGTAAAAAACCCCATTCCATCAGATTACATTTTTTCTCTATTATTCAATTTTCCATGACTTTATGTTACGTTTCTGTAAATCACTCTAAAAAGTAATTGGATTTTCTGATATTTTATTGATGCCCCACTGATACATGAATTATAATAAATTGTAATAAATTTTAATATAATTGATTTTCAGAACTATATAATTTGATTAGAAATAAGTAGTAAATCACATTTAGGATATTAATAAAAATAATATTAAATTTTAGTAGTTTTCTCATTTTTAATTTAAAAGAGAAATTACTCTTTATCTGCAGGAAATGGATTTGAAATTATAAAATGTAATTTAGCAAAATAATTATTTTAATAAATTAAACCATTTTCTTCCGTTTTTCTACATTTCCTCTTGTGAACTTTATATTAATTCGGATGTAAATAAATGTAGTTCGATTGCAAATGTAATTCTCCCTTAATTTTTAATAACTAAAATTTCAATTATAGGTTTGCATATTGAAGTTATTATTTTTTCTTTAATGTGGATTCCAACTGAATTCTCTATACGTTTTCCAGTTTCATATGCAATTTTTAAGATACTTATTGTAAAACAACATAAAAAAGTACCATAAAGTTTGAAACTAGTGATGAACTGGGGAAATACTATTTTTTTGCTTTATAGCGGTGCTTTTAATTCCTTCAATTTATCAAATGTTTTAAAAAGTATTATTAAGAAAATTTGTTTCTTATTTTTTGAGCAAATGCATTTATTATAGCAATTCAGTATTAAGAAATACTTATACTTAGTCTATTTCCACTTTAAATTTTTCAGTTTTTTAAATAAATGAAAGCCAATTTCCCATTCATTGTGAAGCCATCTTTTTATTTTGAATTCTCCCGTTTGAAAAAGTCTGAAGAATAAATCATATTTATATAAAATCTAAAAGTTATATTATTTTGTATTTGGTTAACATATCATTAAGTATGTAATGCTTTCATAAAACATGATTTTCTATACATAATTTTTTCTTTCTTCCCAATATTTCTGAAGAAATTTTTCATTAGAAAACTAGAAAGAAACCTCTTCTGATAAAGCAACAATATCTAAGTGAATTTTTTATTCTAGTTTCACGAGAATAAATAAACAAATAAATATATCTATTTTAACAGCTTATATATATGATTTTATTAAGATGATCCATTAAGAAAAAACTCGCTTTTTTGGAACTAGTGCGGATCAGTAATGATAACAAGATTTCCGTTGCTGTACATCTAGAAAAATTCCTTTCCTTTTTCTAGATGAATGATGCATTGAACTCCGTCTTATAATAAATGCTACAATACATATTTTTTATCTTTTATTTTTGTTGTTTCTTTATATTATATGATATGAAATTTATAAAATCTAAATATTTCATTAAATAAGATTTGAGATATTTTTCATAGTTTTATGTAAGATTCATTACAACTCCTCATAAATTTGCATCAAATTTTTTGATTAAATCCCACGTTATATATATAATAAAAATATATTATTCTCTTTATTTCTTTAGATTGTTCAAAGAATCTCAAATTTAAAATATTATGCATAATTTTTCAGCAATAATTTTCCAAGATACTTTTATTTTGGTTTCCTAAGGAAGTGTTTAAATGTATGTGTACATTAAATATTGAAATGTTTATTCCTTTTACACCCAAAAACAGCTATGAAAACCTGTGATTTTTTAAAGCAAAATCATTAAGAGCAAAATATTCATGTATATACATACACTCATGTTCAAAATAGATAATTGACTAAATCATGTTCAGATTTAGTCAATTATCTTCTGAACAACTGGAGCGCTTTTAACAAACTCTCATATGTATATATATTTATACAATACAAAACAAATAACCACCCAACAGTTGTTCCACACACGTATGATCGTGCATTACATTCATTAAAGTCGGAAGTTATGAAACAGAATATTCCAGAATGATACAAAATAGAGCAAAAAAATGTGTTAGTGGGGGTATAGTCCTCTTTTACACATATATCGGCCTCGCATAGGTATTTAATACTTGAAAATAGGAATATTTGAAATTAGAAAGTTTATGAATTACTGTGGCAATTTTTCCCACTCGTTTCACAACGATGTTTTCAGGCCCCGGATAGTTCTTGGATGTTTGAAGCTGCAACTTACCAGAGAAGTTACATAGGATTGAGGTCAGGAAATCTGCTTACCTATTCCCTCTAGCAAATATCCTTATTTTCTACAAATTTACCAAGAAGAGTTCTATGTGTCTTCGCGTGTTGTCTATTAAAATGAACTCAAGGCAAACTGTACGCCTGTAAAGGCAAACATAGGGCTCCAAGATGTTATCTCTATACCTCATAGGAATCACTGTACTTCTTTCAAAGACATGGAGGGATGTGGGGATATCCAACATAATGTTTTACCAAACCAATAAACTTCCTGTCCTATAATAGTCAATTTTGCTGACAGAGGAGGGCAAGTAGCAGGTCTTTGGCTCTCCCCATATGAACGTATGGCGAGGCGAGAATCCGTGGATAGGAAGCTTACAAGATTTGTACCGTTGTATTAAAGTAGTGGTTTTACATTTATACATAATACCACAGCTTCGATATATATATATATATATATATATATATATATATATATATATATATATATATATATATATATATATATATATATATATATATATATATATATACATACTCTCTCTCACACACACATATACACACGTTCTGTTTCTGGGATCCCAATTTTTATCAATTATTGATATTTGTAAAAATCCCCGATAAGATGTTTTGCTTCTAAACATTTTCCGGCTTAGTAAGTATGTTTTTCTGCAAATGTTTCTCTACTTTAGGCTCGCAAAAGGAGGAGAGAAAAACACCTGGGTGGACAATGTCCATGAAATAGGGCAATAAAAACACAAATACCAGATTACATCAAGAGTCGTCAGGTGCGTTCTCATGTTTCAGGGATAGACTCAAACAGGGCAGATGATAGAACCAACTTCATGATATAAAACTTGCAGAAATTAAATGAACTCCCAAACAAAACTAACCACGTCATCATGACATTTCAATGCTGGTAACCAGAAACTTTTCCATGAATACGCATACAAAACTGTATATTTTTTCACACTTGAAGAACCTTTTTGTAGTGTTATCTGCAGTCACATCAATTTTAATTATAGAGATTCAGTGACGTTATTGCAGACCTTACAAAGGAATTACAAAGTAATTTAGACGTTACTAAAACAACGCATAATGGCATTGTTATTAAATAAGTGATTATATAAGAAACAATCATTCTAATCTATAACACAAAAAAATGAACAATGGAAAATAGGTATTGTGTTAAAATAAATATTGATAACAATGTTATTTCTATAAATTTATTGGGATGATTTTAAAATGATGAAAGAAAGTGCCTTGATATAACCTAGAGTTTATTTTATTTTGTGCAGCACAAACCTTGACCATTTTAAAATTTTAATTTTATGTTATTTACATTTATAATCAATTATAAAGTATCCAATAAACATTTTTCATTCTACAATTTAATTTTTCGTTTCAGATTCTACCAGCAAAAGTAGTGATTTGCGGCTTGTTGTCGTATCAAATGGAGTAGCAATTCTTCCATGCGAATCAACAGCTGATGCCTCTTCCATAGTGCAATATAGTTGGACAAAAGATAATTTGCCAATTGACGTTGGAAATGACGGTCGAATTCAGATTACTAATGAAGGACATCTTTTGCTTAGAGATGCTATGGAAGATGACAGCGGAGTTTATGTCTGCCAGGCAGTCAGTAACAATGACATTGTAGAAGTTAATGTAACACTTATTGTTCTTGGTAAGTTTTTCAAACATTTTCTTTACTTTATTAAAAATTTACGAGAGTGAAATATTTAAATCTTCTAAATATATAAACTCTAAAATATATTAAAAATAATAATTTTTGTCTTATTTAATTTAATATGATTTTGTTTATCTTAGTTTTATACTTCTACCCCATATCCAATCCCAATAGAAGGGATTATGGATGAAAATTCCGAGGTGGTAAGGAAAATCCACTTCCTCTGTTTAGCATAAACCATCCTGGAGTATGACCTGGGAAGATTGTATAAAAAATTTAAAATCTTCTGTGTCCCTGCACTTAAATATTTTACATACATCATCTCTGTATACACACTATCATATTTTAAGATACACAAAAATTCAGTAGTGTTATTTAACGTAATAAGAAGCACAGACCGTGGGTACTTGTTAACAATTTGAATATTTAATTCCGTGACATAAAAAAAATCTCATTGGATAAATAGGCCAAACGATGGCTCTTCGGTTCGAGGGTTTGAATCCCACTGCTGGCATGCACCCGTTTGGATTCGGCTTTAAACAGTAAGCCCCGGTCTCTTTAACCCTTGTGAATAAACAGTAGACCGAAGCGCTCCAAACCAAACGAAACCGTAGGATAAACAGAATGAATCAGAATTAAATGTAAAAAGGTAAGGTATCAGTGGATTACCTTTCTATTATATTTAAACGTTATTTTATTATCTTTTTATTCTAATATTGTAATTTACCAATTACTACTAATAAAGTGATAAATAAACTAATAAAGACTGCGGGACATTCGATGGAAAATTCGCTTTTTACCTCTGACTGAACTGAAAAGGAAAATAAATCTGAATAGAAAAAGATTTTTTTAAATGTTCATCATTCTATAATGAATTTAATTATTAATAATACTCAAATAAATATTGTTGTTAATAATAACTTTAAGAGTTATTTCAGAACAACGTTTTTTGGTATTTTATAAATATTTGACGCTATTCAGTTGAATTTCTAATATTAGCATCCCCTTTTATATTTCTTGAAAGCTTATTTACTTTAGAACATTTAAAGCAGAAGTTAATTAAAAATATTGTTCCGAAATACAAAGTCTATACTTAAAACAACTATTACAGTCATTGGTATATAAAAATATATATTATTAATTATAAATTTTCTTTTAATATTTTCCGCGATTACTTATTAGAACACAATACTGGTAACTTTTTGTTAGGTTAAAAAAAACTCTACAAATAAAAATTAGCTGTATCATGTGCAAACAAAATATGAGCATGGATCATTTTTCATGTTCCTATTTTTAAACATTTAATTAGTAATTATTTTTACTACACTAATTAATAATTTACCTTGAAATCTGAATCACTTTTACATAAATTTATTGATAATGAAGTACTAAGTTTTCAAGTTGATCCGTAAAACGAAACTTAAGTAATTCTGAGAGTTCATTGTGATACTATAAGTCTGACTAAATAGGCTTGGTAACGACCAAATCCGTAGGTCGCTGATTTGTCCTCGTATTCAAACCCTCCTGCTTTCATGATTGTTTGTAACCATTTTAATTTGACTTTACGTTCTGATCTAATTAAGCCAAAAACTCCCTGTACTAATCCAAACTAGATCAAACCACAGTATCAGTTAAATCTATATTAATAAAGAGATTTAATGTTAATACTTTCCTATCGTAAATCCGTTATAATATACATTTTTAGACGTATGAGTAAATATAGAATTATTTTAACTGTAAAATTATAAAATCCAACTATTTAAAGAATATCACATATATAGAAACCCGATTAAAGCTATTTTCTTTAAACTATTTATAATTCACAAACCTTTGAAGATAAAGAATATGAGAACATCAACATTCAACTCCGAATTTTATAAAAACTTATTTAACTAAAGGTTATAATGAGTCTGCAATCAGTAAATACTTACAAAACTAATAACTCAAATTTACAGCAAATGAATTTTAAGTGATTATATTTTCTAGAAAGTACTAATATTTCCATTGTTTAATAAACTGCAAGGTACATTTTGATACATTATGATACATTTTATGCAGTTAGATTTTCAAAATAAATAGATAAACTTTTAAGTAAGTATTGACAGAAAATGTTGTTTTATATCAAAACTACACATCAAAAAATATTTTCTGCTTTCCAATATGAACAATTAGTTTATTTTACATACAATCATGTTCAAACTTTTATGACCTTACATAAAATTGACATAATAAGAATTACGTAATAACAGCTTTGTATAAAAAAAGACTATCAAAGTAATTTCTAAAAAAGGGGCATTAAGTCAGTAATATGTATTACATCTTTTGTTTAAATGGCTGTCGTAATCCTGTTAGGTATGTTATAAATGATAGACTGGCAGTAATATTAAGAAATATCTCGACACCAGACTTTATTGCTTCAACAAGTGTTGTAGCATGGAATGTCTGATTTTCAGCGTTTTCAGTTTTTACAGAACATCTCAGATTCTCATTTGACATAAATCCTAGCTATTACCTGATCAGTCAAGTACTTGGATTTTCTGTACCGTAAGATATCCCCTAAAAGACCCGTGACACGTGTCTCATGAAGAAAAAAAATGTAATATCAATAGACATATATGAGAAGTTTTAACTTTTCACACAACAAATTAACATACCAATTTTCTTCACAATGCTTGTAGGCAGAAGGAAATACAGACACAAATATTGAATCCTGTACAATCTGACTTGAAGAATGTTTAACAGTTGATTGTTATCTCATATTTTTTAACCTTTCGGTGACTGACCATTGCAGCACATACAGAGTATTCCTGAACAATTTTATTGTCATAAAAAATTTTGTCTTCCATTGTTGTAATATCCAAATCTTACATTTTTTCGTCGTTTATTTTCCTATTTGGATTAAGTAGATTTCCTTGCAGTTTTATACGATAATTATGAAAAATGTTTCGTCAAACGTCTTAAGACTATACTTTTAATGATGTCGGTGCACTTTTCAGCCAGAATATGCTTAAACTTCAAGTACGAGGTTAATGGAGATCGTACGGCCATCCTTTGATGATTATATGATTATCAAATGCATTCGTTTTTCTTGCGTGACCGCTACTCCATATATTTTCCAGAAATGATGAACACTTGTATTGCTCACACGTACCCACTTTCTTATTACACATTCCGATAAATCAACTACATGCAGGACTATATAACTATCCTTTTTTGCAAATGTGACACTTCTTTACCCATTACAACAGTTACACAACAGCGCTTTTTACAACTAAATCCACAAAACAACTCTAGATAAAAAAGACAGGGACGTTTATTTATAGAAGTTTCATTTGAAGATATGTAGACATTAAATGAATCAATAATTTGTTAATGAGTTACATTATCAAAAATTGGCTACTCTTAAACTTTAGCTCACGACTATATCTATTTTCCTCACTAAATTATCTGCTTTCTATTGTACGGTAATAGAAATATAAAAGCAATACATTGGTAATATTTATTTTACTAGCCCAATCCTTTATTTATACCAAGATAACATTCGGGTTTAAGCAGTAGGTCCTGGTATCATTAGCCCTCGTGTGCAAAACAGTAGACCGTAGCACTCCAAACCAAACCAAGATATCATACATATGTTCAGTTTAAAATTAATGTTATAATCAGTTTTTAAACTGAAAGTTATCATAATTAAGTCTTTCTCTTAAGAAAAATTTTCTGAACAGAATTGAATACAACTTAATACATTAATATTATCAATAATCTAAAAAATTTTAAGTAATTTCTGATAATTTCATGCAAAATGTAAAACCAAATATCTATAGAAAGAAAGTTGAATTTAAAAGAGCAGTGGTACTAATTCAAATAGGACACTATATAGAAATTAGATTTTGTGTTTGAACTATTTTATAAATGTTATTTTACTGATTTCAAAGTAATTGGATAAGCAATGACTTCCTGTTTTCCCATAATTTATACAGGAGCTTACATACTGCAGCAGATAAAAATGTAGAGTAGTACATTTTTGCTGGCAAACTTGATTTTCATAGTACTATTTAGGCTAATTACTGTTTCTTTTATGTTGAAAATTTGATTGCAAGCATTCTTATTTTAAGAAATTTATGATAAGTTTTTTTAAAGCATTATAAAAATTTTGTTAGTAATGCTTAGTAACAAACTATTAAAACTACATTACCCATTTTATTCTTGATTTGGCGAAAAGGAAATAATTCTAGCTTCTTATAATAATGTAATTTTTAATAACATTTTTCATATTTAAATACATCTCTTTTAAAAGATTCAATTTAAAATAAATGAATCAATAAATTTATTTTAACATTTATTTTTAAACAAACTATAAAGCATGCAGTTATAAATTATTTCAGTAAAGTGTTTAGAAAAATCTCATTTGGAATTTATTTTTAACATTTACGCACAGTTAATACATTTAATTTAATATAAAGCTTTTAAAAATTTTTTTTATAAATTTAGAGAAAGATAGACGAAATTTACATTTTTATGAAAAACTCATACATCTTTCAAATTTCTGAGCTTTATCACTATATTTACAAAGTAGAAATGTAGAAAATATGAAGAAATAATGTATTTTAATCATCCTAGATTCAGATTTGCATTTGCTTCTGAAAATTTCGTAAGTTTATATTTGCATTCAGTTGTTTACTTATTTAAAAAGAAAATTTAAGGTTCTGCCTTATTTTTTTTTCTTTTCAATTACACTAACTGAAATAAGAAGAAAAACTGAAGTGTATTTTTTCTTTCTTGCTGAAATGATTTTTTGTAAGCATTTCGTCTTGTTTAAGAATGTCAAAATATATCATAAAGAGAAAAAAATGTTTGTAAGTTATAAAAAATTGTTTGTTAGCTAACCTAAAGCTTACTTTTATTCCCCTTGAGAAAGTAATCTATTTTAATTTCATCAGAACAGCGTACATGATTCTGTTAAAATATTTTATTTTTATTTACGTTTATTTTTATTATTTGCTTTGCCTTTTTATATGAATTAAAAATTAAACACGTATTTTACAAGTATATATCTAACTCTTTACATGGAAAAAGCAGTAAATTTCATGCACCGCTGAAATGCAAATTTAGCTGTAAAACTGGTTAAAATCAAAACAAAGTTCAGTTAAAAAGTAATTTTTAAACTAAAGCTACAAAATAAATATTTTTTATTGAAATATTGATTATAGTCATTAAAATGTGACAAATATTTTGAAATATACATCCATATCTCTAAAAATAGTTACAAATTAAAATATGATGTACAGCACTGCGGCAACTACAAAAAAAAAATAAATAAATAAATATATAAAACTTTTCATTGGTAAATCCTGAAAAAAAGTGAGAATAAAGATAAATTTGTATAAATATTTAATATCTTTTGTAGCTTTTAAATAATGTCGTTTTCTCTTTCTAATAGATTTGTACATCCTTTTATGTACAGGGTCCGGCCATACCCTCTTCCAACTTTAGACTTTTTATCTGTTTTCTAAAGAACAACCTGATAAAGTGTTTCTACAACTTAATCCAAATAGGGAATGCATTTTTTAAAAAATATTCTAATAATAAAAAATTAAATAATGAAAAATACTGTCTACTAGTACATACTATCAGGATCTAAATAAAAAATATGATTTATTATTAATTAGGTTTATAGCAAATTAAGCGTTCTAAATTTAAGTCGTAAAATGCATGTATTATTGAAAAGTAAACAATGTTTTTATTCTGAAATAAAATGTTTATATGTTGTATTACTATTTTTATTTAAGTTTTTATAACAACTTTTAGAAGTTTTTTTTAAATATGAAAACGAGTAGTTTTTTATACAGTTCACATTTCTGATACATTTTATATTTCAATATTCAGATATAAGTAAGCTAAGTTAAAATAAGGGAATGTAATAATTTGACTCTTTTGGGATAGCTTTAAGGCCGAATGAAAGGGAGTAATTTCCCAATTTAATCTTTCCCTGAATTAATAAAAATACCGTAGTAATGACACAACTTTAAAATATATTAAAAAAGATGTGAGCACATCTTTTTTTATCTTTTTTTATATTGATTTATTTATCATTTTCGTTTTACTCAAATACTTTAATGTTTGTATTCATTGCCATTAATTGGTTTAAATGTATCATCTCACATTTCCAAGTTTCATAAAAGACGATTCATTGTTGTGCAATTTATCGAACTGTAACAACTACCAGCGTGCATTGTTGTGCACTTTACTTTAACTGTAACAACTACCAGAGGTACTCAAGGAAAACCACACATATCTCATCAATCCCCCCATACATATATATGTGTGTATATATATATATATATATATATATATATATATATATATATATATATATATATATATATATATATATATATATATATATATATATATATATATATATATATATATAGATATATAGATATATATATTATATATATATATATATATATATATATATATATATATATATATAAGTGTGTGTGTGTACACGAAGATGAAAATATAGCCTTAAAAACTTCACGAATAAATTATTTATTGTGAATATTTTGTTTATTTCTTTAATAAAGTAAAATTACTTGTATTATAATCTTGAACTAAAGATTGCATATTTAGCTCTATATGTAGTTACATTTTAATAATTTTCATATATGATAGCATAATATTCGAGGGTACCTCTACAAAAATTAGTTTTCTTTGTGATTTTGGTAACTTCTACAACTTCTACATAAGTAAATGAGGAATCATTAATAGTTAAAATATATATGTCAGATTTGTAATAATGTAAAACATGTTGATATTTTATTTTCTCACTACAGTTCCTGATGCTCCTCCCTTCTTCACTAACTTCACTCTTCCCAACGTTACACTGGAGCGTAGTATTGGTTCGTCTGTCATATTAAGGTGTCCTGTAAAAGGGCATCCAATACCTGAAATATTATGGTACAAAGACGGAGTTCCTATGGATGATCCAATGGCAAGAGATCCTGATACAGAGACAAAGATGGGAAAGTTTTCTGTCACTCTGCACAACCTTAGGTCATCAGATACTGGAAACTATACTTGTGTTGCAACAAATGAGCTTGGGACAGTGAACGGGTCTTTCCACCTTCATATTTCAAATAAGGATAAAGGATCATCATTGAGTAAGTACATCCCTTACTAAAATTATGGCGTACGTCCAAAGTACCAGTGTGCAATTCAGTGTGCATTTCATTTCTCATATAAATGGGATGTAAAGGGCAAAACAGCACGTTTTTATGTTAGCATAACTTACATTTAAAACAGTGAAACAGAAAATGACTAGAATTTTGAAAAACATTTCTTGAAATTTTAAGAAAAATACTCATTGAATTTCAACAGTTGAGACTTTTTAAAAATTTATATAATTAAATAAGTAGTAACTAATGAAAATGACTAGAATTTTGAAAAACATTTCTTGAAATTTTAAGAAAAATACTCATTGAATTTCAACAGTTGAGACTTTTTAAAAATTTATATAATTAAATAAGTAGTAACTAATTAGCATATACAATTTTAGTTCTTCATTTTACTTATATAACTAAAGTAATTTATTTAAACAAATTTATGAAACTTAAGATTTATAATAAATTTTCATTTCTTAAAATTCTGTACATTATTTAACTGATAAAATGTAAAAACTAATAATGTATGATATGATTTATTAATATGTGTATGATTTATACACATTCTGTAATTTTTAGACTCTACCCGCCCAGACCTGTCAGTTTTTCATCCTTTAAATACGACTGTAAAGTATGGGTCTTCTGCTACATTCCAATGCAGAGTTCGAAGTGAAGCTCCTCCAAATATTCAGGTATATATAAAATATATAATCCTTGTCAGGTAATATAATACGAAAAAATTCGTTAAACTTTTTTATAGCATGAAACAAGAATGGAAATATGGCTGGTAAATTTAAGACTTTTTTCTCGAGACATGCACACTTTCAAACCAGGTTTTAGAAAACTTGCAGGAATATCGAAAAAAAGTTTATAAAGATATACTAAAATTCAAAGTTCATTCCTTAAAGATAGATTGAGATAAAAATTATGAAACAAATAATTTGTAATCTCAAGAAAGATATATATTTTATGTTGCCTTAACCCTTAATTTGGCTAAGTCTGGCAGTTACACCGGACATGTATATATATATATATATATATATATATATATATATATATATATATATATATAACTACTATATAACATAATTGTAAGTGTTCGCCACAGCGGACATTAATTATCTTAAAAATGGAAAATGATATATTTTTATTGCTTATTTTACAGAGATCCTAATGTCTATACAGACATGGGAAAATAACAGATATTAAAAAATATTTGAAAAAACATCTTGTCAAATTAAGGGTTAATTCGATTGTTTAATTGAAATATATATGATATATAATATTATCTGAATACATTTGCAGATGCCAGATATATTGAAAATTTAGTGAACAATTTTTAATAACTTAATGAAATTTCAAATAATAAGGGGTCTTTTATAATTGCAGTGTAAATCAGATCTGCTTAAACGAATCCAATATCTGAACTTGCAAATCCTCATATAATGAAACTAGGAATATTGTGTTGCACCGAAGAATTTCTTTACTGATTCCTTTTTAAGTGATGAAATTACTATAGATTATCGAAGATCCTTTATCATTGGGGGAATCATTAAATTACTGAAACCTGTCCAATAATATGCTGAAATTTCCAGAATCATTAAAGCTATTCAGATGTATTTTTTCGTATATGTTTCCCTTTCAATTATACTTCCAAAGTGGGATAATAATAAAAAAATGTCTTTCGCACATTCGAAGTTAAATTTATTTACTTTTTATTGACTCATATCTCATGAGTGAATATTTAATGAATTTCCTTAAAACCTTAGAATAGTGCGTTCGACCTTTTGTGACAGTTTTATAATATTTAGTTGAAAACTGTACATGTACTTTGCAAATAAAAAATACTAAATTCCTAACATCGTCGTTTCCCCAGGGTGAAATAGCGCTACAGAAAAGTTCACAGTCATTGGTCTTCAATATTAAGGAATTTTCATTTTTGGAAAATAAGAATTTCTTCAAGAGTCATACATTTCTTACTAGATCCCTTAATAAATTTTCTTAATGTTGCGATACACATTTGTCAAAAGCAATAAAAAAATATAATAATTTTCTTGTAGTAGATTTTTACAATTGAATATTTCTCCCAAAATTCTTAGTGTTGCTAGATAAACCATTTATGTAGTCTAAAAAAGTGATTTCCTTCAGTGTTAAAATATCATGTCTATTTTTCAAAGTTTAAGAAGTACTTTTTCTTCAGACTGTGTATTATATAGTCTGCATATGCACATGATATTTAAAGCACATATCATAAGATCCATAACATTTTATTTGATATTAAACATTCCATTTTGATTAATATAAATCTTGAAATGGCTTAATTTAATACAGTGTGCTTAAAAATTCTTTATGTAAAATGTGATATATTTATGTTAGATAAAAACGTAATGAAACTTTTCACATTATTTTTATCAAAACTTAATATCTTTTGTTAATTTCATTTATAATTGTAATATTTATGTGTACAAAATTTGAAAGTCGGATCTAAAGCACTTTATAAATGCTTTTTAAGTAATCTTGCAGGAGAGTTAGTAAAACAATGATTTGAAAAAGCCTTTGAGGTTACAAAACGAACTTATATTTTAATTTTGATTTTGTAAATATAAAAAGGTCTTGAAAGATATCTTAAATACATACTTTAAGTTGTAAATTCATAAATTTGATTATGTCGAAAATCATTTTATATAAATATGAGATTAACAATATTTAAAGAGGCATATAAGTAGTAAAACCAAAGAAGAATAATCTCCATTTATATTTGGGTAAATCATTATCATACACTGAATTTGTATAATATATTTTTAATAAAATGTTTCATTCAAAGATCAATAAAATTATTGTCGTTTTCTATTGTACTATTTCTGGGGTAGTAAATATAAACTAGAAAATGGTTTAAGTACTAAATTTAAAAAAAAATCAAAATTCAAAGAAATTGGAATTAAAAATGCACAACTCTAATAAATAGCTGTTGTATTAATAATGAAAGTTAAAACTGAACAACTTTATAATTTTATAATATAATATATATATATATATATATATATATATATATATATATATATATGATTTCTCATTTAATTATGTAGAGATTACCAAAATCACAATGAAAAACATTTTTGTAGAGGTACCCAGGAATATTATGCTATTATATATGAAAAGCATTAAAAACATAACTACAGATACTGTTTAATATGCAATCGTCAATTCAGTTTTATAATACAATTTTACTGTATTCAATAAATAAACAAAACTTTTACAATAAATAAATTATTCGTGAAGATTTTAAGGCTATATTTTTATCTTCGTGTACAAACACACGTGTATCTATAAATATTACTAAAATATATATATATATATATATATATATATATATATATATATATTGTACGGATTAATTATCCGTTTTATAGTATGTATTTCAATATTTACTTTCTTTTCACAAGATTTAATTCTAATGCAACAATGGAAACCTAACGGCACACCGATTCTATTAAGCATCCTGTCCACATTCAAAAGACATTTTACCGTCAAAAGACCACTGGATGATAAATAGAGTTTGTGTGCCCTAATGAAAGAAAAGTAGTTTTACAGAAAATATTTGAACTAAATTTCTAATAATTTCATAGAAAGCATTTGTTAAGTGTAAGATTTCTAAAAGAGTAAATACCCTCTGCAATTTTTAAAACAATTATATAAAATCTGTGAAAAATTTTAAGATTAATTTACAATACCTAAACACAACTAACCCAAAATTACAACCTTTGATGAAATGTCTTTGTTTTTAGTTTAAATTATTGTAACCTTCCTCGACTTAGGGAACACCAAATTCATTTGATCTTGAATCAGATCTCACTTTTGTAATAGATCATTTTCTCTAAAAAGAAGATAGGATTAACAAATAATATTAAAAATTTAAATTTCAGTTTATGTCGTCACTAGATTACTAGAAACATTTCTGTTTGTTAAAAATAAATTCCTAAAATTTATACTGAAAATCCCTTTAGGGTAGAATTTTTTTCTCAGGAATTAGAAACAATATTAAAAATCTTTGAAATACTCCACATTGCGTAAATATTTTCGTAAATATTTCGTTAATTTCTACATTGCTAACGCAAAATTCTGAAGTAAAATTAACGCAATTTCACTTAAATTTAATCATATATACCTACAGAAAATAAAATTTAAAACAATTTTTAGAAATAAGCATCGTACAAACTACTATGGTAAATACAGAGTTTGTAAATTCTTTTAGAAATTTTATTTAAGGAAAATCAATCATTCCTAATATCCTACTTAGAGGCTAGCAACTACTCTGTATAGAATTGGGAATTAAAAACATTGCCAAAAATTATTAATAATGTATTTAGTAAACTATAAATCTCATAGTATACGCTTTCAAAACAACGATTATTACTCAGCTCTAACAAGCATGTAGAATTATCTATAAATCATTTTTTCAAGATTTGAAGCATTCTGCTACACAATTAAAATATGTTAAAACACTGAATTTAAGTTACTTCATTTAAGTAAATAAAAATTCCTAAAGAATTTGCCATCAATCATTCAAAAATCAAATAAATTTTACTATACAGAGAATAAAATTAAAACCAATGTTAAGAATAAATAACACTGAATATCGGAATTTTTTTTAAATATTCAAAACAAGAATATATGAGATTTCGATCATGAATTCCCTCGTAGACTGATTTTGTCCTATAGAGAATACTCGTAATAGAAATATACCAAACGAAGTCACTCAACTCTGAGTGGCTTTAAAAAAGCCATTAGATAGGAGAGGAAGCAAATCTCTAGAGAACAGGTTTTATACTCTTTAAAATTGGTATCTAGACGATACCTACTGATCCACGAACGAAAAGAAAGTCATTTTTAAAATATTGTTCACTTCTATTGCTTTATTTGATATATTATTAAAGTCAACATCTTCCTTTGAACTTTTGATATCCTCTAATAAATAAGCACAACATTTTTAGAAGATACATATTTTAAAACTCTATTTAACTCAGAATCGGATATCATTCAAGGATTCTGAGTAGTTTTTCTAATATAAGAATTATAAATATTTTCGTATTGACAAATATGAATATATTTTAAGTTAAATAATATACGTTTTGGTATACTCTTATGCTATTATTTCATTTTCTTCCCATAGTAGCTTTCATAAAATTTAAATTGAACATTAATCCCTAGAAATATGCTCTCTCTCATTGTATCACACACACAGACACGTACGTAATACACACATACATGTATATATATATATATATATATATATATATATATATATATATATATATATATATATATATATATATATATATATATATATATATATATATATATATATATATATATATATATATATATATATATATATATATATATATATATATATATATATGTGTGTGTGTGTGTGTATGTATATATGTCAGGTCTAAAAAAGAGATGGTTGGAAATTCCGTGAGTTAAAATCGATTTTAACAAGGGAACTCTTTTAAAATAATAAAATAAATGAAAAAGACCCACGCTCACGTAAGCTTTTAGGATAATCCGGTCAGGCGGAAGCATTTTGAACTATTTTATGAACTTGCAGCCAGATAAGATCAGTCAGAGAGTAGACATGGAACTGTGAACACCTATTCCACGCTTAGCTCCGCCACAAACAATGAAAATGGAGAAGGTTTTGCTTTTAGAAGAAACTATGATTTAATAAAATTATTATTATTAGACTGTTTTCCATTCGCCTTAACTCTGGATCATGACATTACATATATATATATATATATATATATATATATATATATATATATATATATATATGTGTGTGTGTGTGTGTGTGTGTGTGTGTGTGTGTGTGTGTGTAGTGTATCAAAGTTATTATATTTATATAACCTCTTAAAAATTCACCCGTTTCATATTCTTATTCTTTCATATCTATTTTCCCAGTCACAAAACATTTTATCTAAAAGGGTGTACTCTGACTTAAAATTCTTCTAAGTCCAAAAACTAAGCTGAAAGCTAATTCTGAAATAAATGAAAATTATCTGCCCATTTACCACACTGGTTCAGCTGGTCCAGGACAATAGTTTACTATTAGAATTATTTAAGTTCCTGATTGTCAATATCACTGACTAAGCCACTTTCTCTGGGAAAAAAATCATCTCCGCGTCTCACTGTAGCATTAACCATGTAATCTACATCTGTTTTAAATGTATCATTTCCTTCTCTGATTTCACCAGGAAGTCATGTTCTTAGTTTTACTACATATTCACCGTTTTCTGTTTATGGAATTTGCCGACTGCTGCATCTTCCTATAGTTTAAGTCCCTAGGATTCTCCTTAAGAAGCCCAGAGAAGTAAAAGCAGTAGAGACTAAACTTTATAATAATTCTGATGTGACCGGCGGATTATTTTCAGCGTGTTATATATATATATATATATATATATATATATATATAATATATATATATATATATATATATATATATATATATATATATATATATATATATATATATATATATATATATATATATATATATATATATATATATATATATATATATATATATATATATATATATATATATATATATATATATATATTTATATATATATATTTATATATATATGCATATATACATATATATATATATATATATATATATATATATATATATATATATATATATATATATATATATATATATATATATATATATACATATATACATACTCATTCTCGTAAATGTATGTGTATTATATCATACAGCAATAATATATGTGGATAATCCCAACACATATGTTTAGGTATAAAGTGGTTGAGTTTCAGGTTACAGTAAACCTCCCAGTGGAATAATTGACAATTCATGACACATAGGACACATGTAAATGGACTTTTTAGAGGACAAATTATCGGATGTTGAAAATGTGTGCTAATAAATATGGAAATATCTATCAGAGTTCCATATCTTTATTATGGAAATGTTTCCAAGATGTATAAATAATCAAAGGTTATTTCCAGATTAAGATTTTCGATTAGGTTATTTCCAGATTAAAACTGCAAAATACGACTGTTATCCAGCAATATCTTCCAAAAGTTATAGATATAGTGCAACGAGAGATACTGTCAGACTTGGAACGCTCTATTTCGATACAGACCATGTATTTTGGAAAATTTGGTTTATACATACCAAGACAACTATATGTATACATTTACGGAGTGTAAGGCACGCACCTATTTGCCTGATGCATATAATACCTTAGTAGGCAACAATAAAGTGATATTTTGTGCTGTCTTTTGACAAATCCAGACAATCATTACAATGGGAACTCGGGATATGTAAAATGCAAGAAACACGGTATTTCCAGTTAAACATCATTGAATACCAAAAACCAGGTATTAAATTATTCTTTTTTTTTTTGTAATGGTATCACCTAGAGTTTTCAGATATCCATGTACAAAAGGAGAACCAAAACTACCGAGACATCATTCTTCTAAGTCTTCGTCTGTTCAGGGATGTAAAAGCTGTTTGTCAATTGGATTAACAACATCCATCCTTAATGGATTAACAACATCCATCCTTACCGTAATAATACGAAAGAATCCCTTAAAAAAAGGACTAGTTTCGAATGTCCTAGTTTCTCTCCCCTTTAAACCTGATTGAATAAGTATGGGCCATACACGGTCGATGAGTTGGCTACTTATATTCCAAGAAAGCGTAAAATATTGGTTTATTGATTTTGTAAGCGTTTTTAAGATACCAAAACATAATATTATCTTGCTTTAGTTTTCCTATCTTTCCTTTGTTAAAATTGTATTACATTTGCATAGTACGTTTTCATCAAATGTATATATAGAGTAATATATACAATAAATGTCTGGACAAACGCTGTCCTGCTTTAACACTGTAAATACAAAAATTATAAAATGTTTTTAAATAAATTATAAATTGGGCAGTTTTAATGGAAAAATAAGGAAAAAATTATTTAAAAAATACTTGACCCCACACTCGTATAGCCCTCACAAACATGACTAGATTAAAATAAAATTCCCACATCGCCTATACCGGTATTCAATCCTGGGACTTTTCAGGACGAAGCCCCTGACGCTGATACCTGCGCCACATATACGTTGGCAATAAAGTTTATCAAGCGGCATTATATTAATTTCAATAAGTTCATAATTCTGGAGTTTTAATTAAAAAAACATTTTCTATCAGATCAAATTGTGAATCTAAACCAGTCTAGAATCAACTTAATTGCATACACAAAGTTTCATCAAAATCAGTCCAGTCGTTTAGAAGAAGTTCTATTACAAACACAAGGAAAGACGAAATTTATATATATATATATATATATATATATATATATATATATATATATATATATATATATATATATATATATATATATATATATATATATATATATATATATATATATATATATATATATATATATATATATATATATATATATATATATATATATATATATATATATATATATATATATATATATATATATATAATATATATATATATATATATATATATATGAATATATATATACATATATATATATATATATATATATATATATATATATATATATATATATATATATATATATATATATATATATATATATATATATATATATATTTGTAGCGATTAGAATTTGCACATGGGAAGAAACAGAAGCCTTGTCGTTTAAAATATCTATTTTCCATTTTCAAAATTTCTGAGACATTATGTAACAAACATGGTCACCAGTTTTGGTGGTAATTCTTTTAACAGGGAAACTTTTGTTGAACATAGATACAACAGTTCAGGTGTACAAAAACTCTCTTCTTTGATTTTAGGGAGTGAAAAACTTTTATAAACTAATACATCTCGGATCACTCAGCGTCATAAATGAGTGTGTCGAATTTTATTTAAGGTTTATATTTTAATTTTTCAGTGTTATACCTGATATGTGTGTAAGTATGTGATGCACGCAATTTCAAATCATGACGAAGCATATTGAACACAATGATAAATAAATAGTTTATAATGGAGTATAGTGCAATTAAGTGTAAAGCGAGAATTGTGCAACATTTTTCATTTTTTTTAAACTAATTATCATGTGGTTCTATTTAGTTTTGCAGTTGTGGCTGTGAATCTCGTGTATGGCTGAAGATATTTTCTCTACCTTGTTTACCTTAAAGTTTAATATTTTTAAAATATTAATCCTTTCCTATGTGCAGTGTTCCTTATTTTGTTTTCTGTACAATCTCTCATAGTAAACATACTTGAACTAAAGCTTTACTTTGATTTTTTGGAGTATAAGTTATAGATCAATTCTGGTGTCAATTCTCCCAGTTTAACCTTCAAGACGATCTAAATAGGGAAATTCAACAACAAAAAACACGGTACACTCACATAAGCACGCATACATGTAATGAGAAGATTAATGAGTATGCATATATTTAATGAGATTAATAAAATACAGCTTAAAAATAAAAATTACGTCATTGAACTTTACATGAATTATTCATGCTAATACAATTATATTTCTTACTTTTCATTCTTGAGTATAAATCCTAACTATTTAATTTTTCGTAATCTACTTCGTTTTACTAATAGAAAAAAATGGGAATTTTAAACTGTTATGGATATATTTTCTACTACAAACAGCAAAAACTAAAGTATATAATGAAAATCCTAGATTTTAGTTCTCAGAAGGTAGTCAATTCTATGACGTATAATAGGTCTCATAAGTTTTAAGATTTTAAATCAATAAGAAAATGTACTCTTTAATTCCGGCAGAATATGTTGTACAGGAATGGGCATTATCATTATAAGAAATAGCACAGTTAAATTAAGTAATAAAGAATGAAATTTTTATATTAAAATTCTATTTATTTTCAAACAACTTTCTACAAACTAATAAAATGTAGTAGCATATTTTTCCATACAATGTACATTAAATCAATTTGATATTTACAAAGAATAACACAATATACAGAGTCTCACATTTAACTTATTTTTATGATTTCATTTTAACTATAAATAAATTACTTCATTCGGATAATTACATTGAATCTCATTATGCAGAAATTTGCGTTACTTAAATTTATGTTTGAATCTACACAAAGGAGAATAAACTAATTTGTATGTTAATGGGTCCTTATAACGCTGTAGTTAAATAATCCTTCATTGCTCTATTGTAGTGGCTGAAGAAAATAGAAGATTCTGAGTTACAAACTCTTCAGACGCTGAAAGGGGAACATGATATTATAAAAGTACAAGGAGAAAATTACAGAGTTCTCCAATCCTCAGAAGTAGTTGAAAGATCAGATGGATCCTTTTTAAACAAGCTTACGATCCCTGAAGTGTTTGAAGCCGACAGCGGAAAATATATTTGTCTGGGTGCAAACTCAATGGGATATAGTTTTCGCAGTGCATATCTAACAGTTCTACCAAGTAAGTTTTTAAGATATCTTCTGTCGTTTTCGAAGTAAATTGTTATTTGTTCCGTATTTTAAACGTAAGAATTAGGATATTTAACATAAATTTAACATTTTAGAATTTTATTTAAAATGAAGTTTAGTATAAATATAGTACATTGTACTTTTAAATATTCAACACCAAGACTTAAATTATTAAGTTTTGTATGAATTTAATTATTACCACACTATAATAAAATTACGTACAATGGAACTATTGCTGATATAAAATATTATACTCCTTAGCACTGAGTAAAAAGTTAATATAAGTAAGACACAAATAAAAATAGATTTGTTTCAATCCCTGACATTGTCTTTGCAGTTATTATTATATTTAGGTCCAGACGGTTTATCCCTTCATATATTACACGTTTTTTTTATTTTATTGCTTGCTTCTTAGTATGAACTTAATTTCTATGTTAGGACCACATGCTCTTCCACTTGGCTGGAGTAGAAGTGTTGCAGTTCATCCAGGCCATCCAAGTTCCATCTTGATTGCAATTCCTATTACATTGGGGATTGCTGTAGGTTGCTTAGTTGCTTCAGTAGTTCTTTGTCACCGTCGAAGAATGGGTACATCTGTACCATTACCAGCATCTGGATATAGAAAAGAAGGCTTAAAAAAGTCTGCATGCACAGCAGATACTTCTATAGAGAGTAGAGAGGAGAAACAACTGGAAAGTCCAAATCTCTCTGCAGACGAGGCTGAAGATTACAAAGAAGGTCCCAGCACATCCTGTCTGCACTCTGAAGTTGAGCTTGAGGGTTCAGGAGCTGTTGTTACTAAACTCTGCTTAGAGCAAAATTCTTCCAGCAACTACGATGGATGTTTCATAATGAGAAATGATGTGTGATAAATTCATTGGTAAGTTAATTCTTTTTACAGTATAGATATTAAGAGAGTACATTTATTGAATCCCATACGGAATTCTACAATTCCCATTTAGTCAAATGTAAATAGTAAGCATGTTTAAATTTATACTTACATTTTAAATTGAAAATATTGATTTTGGTGAGATTATTAAAAAGTAATTTATGCATGGAAATAATTTATGCTTCTTAGCATTAAAAAGTAATTTATGCATGGAAACTTTAAGAATGAATTATTATTTAAACATGACTTGTAGATTTAATAGTTATTTCAGCATTTTGTAAAGAATAATTACTTACATAAGAAATAACTAAATTGCTATAAAAACAAATGCCACCCATGAATAAATATAAAGACTTCATATTTTGTAGATTTTTATTGCCATATAATTGAAAAATAGATTGGTAAACAAATGTCGCACGGCTTTTAAATATTTGTTTTTACCTCAGCAGTACCTTTCATTATATTTATATAACTATCATCAATAATTCAATGTCTTCTATAAAGTGTAAATAAATAAATAAATAAAATAAAAAAATAGAACAAAGTAAGATATTGAACTCTATATTTTAAGTAAAACTACTATACTTTAAGTAAGCATTAATTCATTCTACAGTGGATGTTACATTGAGTGAATTTTAATTTCAGCATTTATGTCAGTCCAAAACCAGATTTAGAATATCCTCAACATAACCTTAAGAAAGAGGTAATTCCTGGGGAAAGTAAAAAAAAATTCTTCTTCTTCTCAAGCTTTGCAGTTGATTCTTGTACGAGGTTATCTCAATGAGTTTCCACAAGCTTGACTTATCTGACACAACTTCTCTCTATTTATTAATACCATGGTTCTTTAAATATTTTTCTCCATTGTCCAGCTTCCCTGGGAATAAATTTTGTTATCTTCTATTACACATTTAAAACCTATAGACCAGTAACACATAAGTTATAAATAACTGTTTTGTCGTTTGAGTTATATTTTACAGAATTTTACAATCAATAATTTTATACTCTTAGCGATGAAGAGTATCAGAGTCTTAACTTATATTACTAATATTAGATGTTTTATACATTTTAAATGTTTAGAAAAAAATTATTTCAGTTTACTTTTTATCATTTAATTTTACATTATAATTTATTGTAAAAAAATGCAATAATTTAAAAAAATTGTTACATGAAAGTCTTTTACTATTACAGGCGATATGACAAGACGAAATCCTGCGCCATCTGTTCTCTGCTGCATATAAATACATGTTGTCTTAAATCTACAAGGGATCACTAACTTGATATTTATATTGACTGTATATCTGTATTTTAACTTATATTTATACACACCGAAAATATACTTGATATTTTTAATTTAAATTTTGCAGGAAGTGTACTTATCAGAAAAAAAAATCTTACAAATTGCTGATTTCTCTAAGAAATGAATCGATTTTGCATATCATATATCAAGCTTGTAATCATTTAAAAAATTAATAATTTAGTTTAATAATATACACATTTGCGTGATAATGTTTTTTTTTCAAAAATATTTATTATAAAAATTATTAATTAGGTTATTTATTTATTTAAAGGGTATATTTCTTTTAACAAATAAGAAATATTCCTTGTGAGTATTTCTATTTAAAATCATTAAAAGTCCTAAATAATAAGATTTTCTAGTGGTCGTATTTCTATACCAAAGAGTTTTATCTTTCATTATTCTCAAGGAATTCATATATATAGTTATCAATAAAACTGGCGTTTCTTGTTTCTTATTGTAATCTACCTTCATTTGTCAATGTCATGAACTTGTTTTTTTTCTTTCTTTCGTATACCTCCTATGTACATATAATCCTTAAACATTATTTGTGTGCGATAATAGAGGAAAAAATAATAGAGAAAGAGAATTTATGATGCAGAAACATATGTTGGTGATATTAGGTTTCTTGAATTCAATATATACCTTTTATCATTCATAAAAATTTTATATGCATGAGGATAAATATTCTGCATTCAAGAAGTAGAATTCATTTTTTATGTCAATATTAAAATAATATATTTAATACAGAATATATATATTTAATACATACTTTCGATGATAACATTAGGCTTCTAAAACTGTGTAGAAACAAAGAATTTTTTATTTAATTTTATCCCTTAAAATGATGGAAAGTTAATTTATATTATTACATTAATATACCCATTTAATTTAAAATTTGAAGATATTTAATGATATTTAAACCAATTTGATTGAATCAAATTGTTTGGTTTGACTGAACCACATTCTTGAGACTCAGTCATCTGTAATTGTTGCTTCTTATGTGTTGAGCACTGCCTAGTTGTTTCCTTCGTATACAGAACTAGTGCAAAATATGTTTGTAATTGTTTCTAATGAATACAATATTCTTCATAAACGTTTATCTATGAGAAAGTAGTCTACTTGTATGACTAAAAGGATTACATTTTCATATAAAGATAATAAAAAAATAAAGCGCTTTGTAGTTAAACGTATTTAGACATAAAAAAGACAATTTTCATAGATTGCTATCAGGTTTTATTTCTATCTGTAAATAAATATCTTGTAAAAGTTATTTGATTTTACAAAATGTAATATCATCATCATTTGTATTTGAAGAATGGTTTCTTTGATATACTTTACGTAAATCTATTTGATGGGCAACATATCATTATATCAAAGACTTTATGAATGAACAGGTATTACTACAGCTTGTCTTACAATATGTTGTTATGTGCTTTAAGGTTTCAGAAGCACGGAAATAGAGTCTGTATAATTCTGGGAAATAGGCTGCAAAGCCATGTAGTAGAAAATTGAACTAACAAATGTATTTATTAAAACAGCTTTATACATGTGGATAAATATTTTAAGAAATGAACGAAGTATTTTGTTCTAGAATATGCATTCATGAACTGATTATTTAATAATGTTAAATGAATGCAGCAACATAAGCTTCCATTGACTGTACAAGTCGTATTGAATGAGAGAATGTAATAAATATAGTTATAAAATGCATACTTTGAAGCACAAAAAATTCCTATATATCATAATAAATTACTATTTTCGACAGCATTAATTTATTCCATAGTCCATTTTAAGTCAGATATATTCACATTACAGGGGAAGTTTGTAATATTATTCTTTTTAGATTTAATCCTATTTTAAAAAAATATAAAACATTACTGTATTATTTTTTATTTATTTTGGAATTGATTTATTCAAAAACGTATATATATATATATATATATATATATATATATATATATATACTTTTCAAACTATAGTAAAGTGTCAGCTTACTGATAATTTCTAGTAATTTAAGTGTATATATAATCAAGGTTTCTTCCTCTGATGTTTAAGGGGAAAATATTTTTAAAAGTGCATAGATAACTAAAATTTGGTATCGGATTTTTAACAAAATGTGAAAGCAGGTGCTGGAAGAGGTGAACTAAAACTTATTCAATTTCTAATTATCAATTACTTTATTTGCATTGTGTGAAAAAATAAGAAATTAAATGTTACCGATATTTTAAATCACATAATTTTCATTCAAAATAATTTACCTGTAGTGAAAAAAGAAGAATTCATTTTACTTTTTACTTTATTTTTTTTTACTGACGATATACACCTGATATATATTATTAAATAAATTATAGTAATAAGATGATATTTTAAATTTCATACGGAGCGGACAGGATAAAAGTATCTGTGATTACGAAATTTGACATCTTAATAAAATTATTTTAATCCATTAAGATACGGTTATTTTTCTGAAACGCATCGGAATAGATTTTCTAAATATAAAAATTTTTTGACACCTAATATTTCATAACTAAAAATGAAATTGTGATGTTTTGAATAAGTGAAAAATTTGGTTATTTTATTACTCAAGATTTAAAAATATTAATCTAATATAAATAACATTCTAATGTTTAAAAGAAAGTTACAGATGTTTAAAATTTAATTTAGATCTCATAAAAATGAGTAATACAAATTTTTCAATTGTGTATAAACTATTAAATATTTAGGGAAGATTTTCACTGACATGACATGTGCATTATAAGTACTTAAAATTTTCTTATTATTTTAATCTGATATTACGTTATAGAATTCCATAAATATTATTTTTCCCAAAAAATAAATTGTGTACGTTTCAAAGGCACTAAACACCTTCTCTACGAAAATTAATAAAACATTCTAGTAACGCGAAGTAAAGCTTGTGTTCAATTTTTTTGTTATTAAACTTATCTTTAAACGTAATTCTAAAACAGTATATTAATTTACATTTCTGTTCTATTTAAATCAGTTTTAACATTGAAACATGATTAGTGGTATTTAAACTGATTATCTGAAATAAACATTTATACCTCAAAGCAATATTTTTTATAAAAATAAATATTCTTTTACTCTTAAGTTGATTTATAAATATCTTTCATTCAAAGTAATTTAAAAATATGCCTCAATCATAAAGCTTTAATTACACAAAATAATTTATTTAATTCCCGTAAACATTTATCTCAGGTAAAATAATAAGAAATAATTTGATTCCAAGTTGGTAATTATAATTAAGCTGAATTATCCTAAAAACAATAGATTCCTTCCACGATTAAACATTGTTCTTTAGTTAAAACCCTTTCATCTATTTAGGATTCAGTCTTTAAATACTCTGATTATAAATGGTTCACTTTGTCTATAGAGTATTAAAAAACATTTCAAGTATTTTGATTTGACTGATTATTTATTTGAAGAAAAATTTATTAGAAATTAAAAAAGTAAACTATACCGAAATTTTTAACAAAGCAGAAAAATATTTACTTATCGAGAAGCATTTACTATTTTTTCTGCTTTTATAGATCATGGTTATATCGAAATAACTTTACGAAACGAAAACAAACAGTGGACTACAGAAAAAGTTATTTAAATGACGAATTCGTATGTAAATCAATTTTCTTCTTTCAGTCGCGTAATTATTTGGGAAATATTAAACTAAAACAAAAGTCAATTTTGCTTCAAATAATCAATTCCATATTTTTTCTATTATTATTAGAATAATATTAATAAAAATTATAATTCCCTTTTATTCAGTGCAAAGATGTACGTCTAGTGACAAAGCATGCCGGTTTTAATTTAGAAGTAAAATGTGTTTAGAAAGCAAACAGCATTAAGTATTTATACATTGAGCTAATATGTGCAAATGCAATCAGAAGTGAATTATTGAGTACCGACGGAATTTTAATTATAGTGTCGAAACAGACTAAGCGAGCTTAATAAAATGTGCAGTTTTTATACCAGGATTGTTCATGTTGGCATACTTTGTTGAAAATATGTACCACAAAAGAGCCATAAATGCCAAATTAATTGACGTCCTTTGTTCTCTGCATATATTGTTTCAAGCTGAAAGCATAATTAATTCATTGTAGTACTAATTTTACCGTGTCTTTTGCTTAAAAATTCTGTGTAATTACTTCTGACACCTTCAAACTTGTGTGTAATGACTTCTTTTTTTATAAACCTTAAGTTGTATTTTTAATGTAGTGCAATAAAAACAAGCATAAATTTTGTTCTCCAGTTTAGCATGTTGTGTAATACGAAGTATTAGAGCTGTTGATTATTCTGTAAAATTATGATATCACCTGACTTGGAAAAATACTGTTAGTTTTCCTTGCACATATCTATTTGTATGTTCATGTAGTGTTTTAATAAAGTTGTTATTGTTCATTTTACTGATTTTATACTTTTTATTACATCAGAACGTACAAAAATGTGAGTTACATTTCTTCAGGTATATTTTATAATTTCACTCGTACATTTTACACATCACTTTTTCGCTACAAAATGATTCAGTAAACAATTTTTTTAGGGTTATTTTTAGAAAACTTAAAAAAAATAGTATTTTTTAAATAAATATTCATGAAGTATGTAAAACTCATTAATGTCTCATGTATATTTTATAATTTTGATAGTTCAAATGCTCAATGAGAAAGTAAAAATACATTTTACTTTCTAAATATAAAGTTTAATATCTTGTGTAAATATAAATTTAATAGGGTGGTAAGGAGCGATAGCCTGATAACAAACCATTATAACTGAAGAACGATTAAAATTATACTGTAATCTTCCTTTTATGGAATAGCCGTGTTCTGAAATTTCATTTTTTAAGAGACAGAACAATAAATTCATAAATAATGATGAAGCATTCAATTGTAATGGCGTTAATAAAAGTAACATATTATTCCATTCTTTGGTTGTATAGATCTAAATCCCTTATTACAGGGCTTCTTTATTTTTTGAAGTGTTATGGATAAAATACCCTAGAAGAGTGTAACAAAAAGTTACAGTTCAACAATGCCAACGCGAGACTGACTTAGAGACGACAGCGAAGTGAGTAACCCCCCTTCAACCCCGTTGATCAAGAGGGGTTGCTAACCGCGAAGTAGCCAACTTCGGCCTAGGCAACACTGTCCAGAGAACTTTTTCGGGAAACTGCGGGCCCCTCAGAGAGAAAGAAAAGAAGAAGGATTGTGGGGTTTAATATCTTCTGCAGAAGTTCGAACACCATTTTTTTTAGATCAAGACGCCATGTTGGCAAAATCCTTGATCGAGTATGGTCCCTTTGACATGATGGCCTAAATAGCATTTTAATTCCTA
>CM063503.1:112894267-112951767 GCA_032207245.1 Pardosa pseudoannulata
ATTTAAAGGAAAGTAGTCTATTGATCAGATTATGCGAGTAGTTGCAATAGAGTTTGAGTGCAGCATATCTTTCAGTTATTAACCCTTAATTTGGCTAAGTCCGCTACACCTGACATGTATAATTTAACTACTGTATAACATAATTGTCAGTGTTCACCACAGCGAACATTAATTATCTCAAAAATGGAAAATGATATATTTTTTGTTTATTTTACAGAAATCCTAACGACTATACAGACATGGGAAAATAGCAGAAATTAAAACTGAAAATATTTGAAAAAAACATCTTCTCAAATTAAGGGTTAAAATCTACTTATGCGAAAATTACACCCCGTCAGGATGTGACAATGGTAAATAAGAATCTCATTAGTTAGTACTACTACTCCAGACGAACACTCGAGTATAAATTTCTCTCATTACTATCTGAAATCTTTTAATCTCTGAATACATGGGGTAATTCATCTTCAATACAAATAGGTGAAAATATAATAAATGGGGAAAGAAGAAATGAATATAAAAGATATAAAGTTTAAAAAATAGCCGAGTGATTCTCATCGTGTTACTAGCCCTGTAGTTTAAAATAATGACTAAAGAGAAAATATATAATAAAATGTATAAAAATAATTGAAAAATTTACTTTATCAATATACAACGAATTAAATAAATAGAAATTTTCTAATTTAAAATAATAAAGTGCTAATGCCAGTTCGAGTTTTTTTCTCAAGTAATCTCCAAATAATAGAAATAATCCGAGCATAATATTTTACTAAAAGCATGAAAAATGAAAGTGTTGCCAATCTGACATCAAAAAGCAATTTAGGAGCTGATAAGAAAAATTAGTTAAAGGAAAAAGAGGGACGGTTTGAAGAAAACATTTTACGTAAATTAAAATAATATTCCTGCAGTCTCAAATCGATAAAAAAAATTCTTGTATAATATAGGTAAAGACAAAATACACAAAATCCTTCGTAAGTTTTCGCTCAATTTCTTTTTCCACAGCCATCTGCAAATAGAAAGCAAGTAAAGATACAAGAATGAAAAGGTAGACAGTAAAACTGTGTTGCTAATCTCAAAGCGAAAAATTGTTTACGAACTGACAGCACAAACTCGGAAAAAAGGAAACGGCGTGGAATGCAGAAAATATTAAAAGCCATGAAAGGGGCATGTAATAAATAAAGGGAAAAACTGAATATCTGAATGAAGGTAAAGTAATTCATACATAGTATTATTTTAAGTGCATGAGAAATAATATTACAGTTAAGTATTTTCCAAAATGTAATCAGGGGAAATTACATTAAAAAATATCAACTTAATTTATTTGAAGTTTTGTATTTTATACATTTATTCTGTTATTCTGCTAATAACACTAAAATTTTACTTATTTTTCGAAAATTTATGTATTATTTCAGTTGAAACATAGCTTTGAGGTTAATATTCGTTCTTCAGGTGGTATTTAATGATTAAATCACATTGTTTGCTATACGATTAAGAGGTTTTGTTTGCTAGTGGGATATTTTTGTTTCTATAAAAAATATTTAGTTTTAAGGCTTAGATACGTTATGCATAATTTGCTTCTTCAACTCTCTGTATTTGCGGTACTTATGTATAATTGGTTTAAGTATAAAAACATTTATAGGGAATCATATCATTAATTTTAAGAGAATTGTAAGTTTTTATTTTATATTGTATTGTATTTTATAAAAAGCTATATTTGATAGAGAGTTAAGTTACATTTACCAGCCTGAAGCAAAGAATTGATTGAATAATTATTTCTAAAAATAAACTGTGCATTTCTTAAATCATTTATGATTTAAGAAAGTCTTTGAACACCCTGGAATGTCTGTCGCTTTTAGGAGGCACCTGACAACTCCAGTATTGTAGGTATTGATAAAATGAATGTCTTTGTAAAAAAACGACACAACTGCCTTACAAAGACTATATATTTTGATTAATTTAATACATACAAAGTATTCTTCAAAACATTGTTTCGTAGTAATGTCACTTCTTCTTTTCCAAGTAAAACCACTAGAAGTGTTTTGCATGTTCCAAACCTGTTGTTTCGGATTTTACACATTGTTCAGCGATCGCTTTATTTAGTTGTCTAGCTATGCATGGATACATGTATGCCCTTTTATTTAATATGAATATGAATAGCATGCATATTTGTAGTCTCAGCATATGTAAAAAATAATAAAATAATAATATTGGCCTGTGTATTGCATCGAATTGTTTTTGTATTGAGATGGATAAAACTATAAGGAAATAAGAAATTGGTTAATGGCATATTCATAAAATAATTGGCAATTGAATAAACAATATTTCCTAAAACATTATATCGTGAAAATTTAAAATAATCATGCCCATACCATTAATTACCTAACTTTGATCCATTTTTATTTTGAAAAGAAATTAACCAATAGAAACGATTTTTTAAGGTTTAATTTACTATCTAAACTAGCTTTATGACAAAAACACAAATAAATCTATTAACCACTTCCGGTAAAATGACGAGTCTAGCTCGTCATTAGTTTTTCATTCCATACCGCACAATGACGAGCTACACTCGTCATGCGATTAAAGTTACTGTTAAATATGATAATTAATTTAGTTTAAAATTTCTAGTGTACTGAATTTGGTAACACTTTTATCACTTGTGAAAATCACAAGTCACTATTGCATATTGTTTACTTAGAATTTCTTGCCAAGTCATTACAAGTCATTGCCAAATTAATGAGTCAGAATAAAAGAAAAGCTACTAAGAAATGTCGTGTGTGTTACAAGAATCAAATTAAAAGTGAGACTATTTGGCGGTGTAAACAATTAAGAATTCCTTTGCACTTTGTTTTGAAAAGTACCACTAGCTTGAAGACTATTATCTGTATACCTTATTAATGTTTTGCTTTGATATTTTCTTCATTTTACTGTTTCTGATATTATTTAATACTATGTAAAAAGTGGATTTTAATTAAGAATATGTAAGAATTGTAAAATGAAACAAGGTTTTTAAATAAAAATTAAATGGTTATTTCATTCACAGTCTTTCATTATTAAATCATACCGGAAGGGGTTAAAAGAAATACTTATTTAACAATGTAAGGATAGTTGTTAGAAACTTTTGACAAATAAAATTTAGCTTTTTAATCCTTTGGTGTATGACACTATTCATGTAAATGCGTGTTACAAGAATAACGCCAAAATGGTAGAAATTTGATTTAATAACAAACAATATCTATAAAATACACCTTATATAAAGTTTAATTGCAGAAAATTGTCAATAAAAATAGAATAACGGAAATTAAATCTGAATCCTTCCACAGGAATCACATTTCATGTTTCTGCCAAGATGTGAAATCTTCATATTCCTCTCCTTTGAACCGACACTGAGGACACGGTTCTGCGAGGTTTTAAATCGTGTAATGCTTGCTCGCTTTAACAGGTTCTCTAGAATTCACGTAACTATGAAATAGTCACTATGCTTAGTCCAAAAGGGGCATAAGCTTTAAATACAGCAACCGTATAAAATATTAAGCTGAAAATACCTCTCCTTTCGAAAAGCAGAATAAAGAAGCAGAGTGACTTACCATTAGAGAATTTGTTTTTTATGTTTGTTTTCCCAGTCTCTCCTTTACGAATTGTTGGATATAAAATATTATTTAGTTTTTCGTAGAAGCAGCATTTAGATCTCTTCAAAAACCTGTAAATGATTATTTCCTGATTAACTAGAAATATATTGACTAATTTTGAAAAATATTAAGTTATTTATTTATATATTTAAAATGAATTGTGAAATTTATAAACACAGTTACGTTGCGTAGTTATTATTAACACCCCTTCCGGTATGATTTAATAATGAAAAACTGTGCATGAAATAACCATTTAATTTTTCTTTTAAAAACTTGTTTCATTTTACAATTCTTACATATTCTTAATTAAAATCCACTTTTTGCATAGTGTTAAATAATATCAGAAACAGTAAAATTAAGAAAATATCAAAGCAAAACATTAATAAGGTATACAGATAATAGTCTTCAAGCTAGTGGTACTTTTCAAAACAAAGTGCAAAGGAATTCTTAATTGTTTACACCGCCAAGTAGTCTCACTTTTAATTTGATTCTTGTAACACACACCGCATTTCTTAGTAGGTTTTCTTTTATTCTGACTCATTCATTTAGCAATGACTTGTACCAAGAAATTCGAAGTAAACAATATGCAATAGTGACTTGTGATTTTCACAAGTGATAAAAGTGTTGCCAAATTCAGTACACTAGAAATTTTAAACTAAATTAATTATCATATTTAACAGTAACTTTAATTGCATGACGAGTGTAGCTCGTCATTGTGCGGTATGGAATGAAAAACTAATGACGAACTAGACTCGTCATTTTACCGGAAGGGGTTAATATCAATTAAAATAAAACAAATATTTAATTTTTTTCTTTATTTATATTCCCAGGATATAACTGATGTGCTTGCTAAAATTCCTGGAAATAAAAAAAGATAGAAATTGAGATCCCTGGTTACAGGATAGAAATATGCCTACAATTGATCGCTATCTTCTAAAACGAGTATTTTTTCTCACATTTCTGGTTCATCGAGGGTTGCAATATGGACACCAAACTACAAAAATGTGGAATACTAATGATAAAATGAGTAATGGTTTTTTTTTCATTTTTCGTAAGATATTAGTGAATAATCGAAAAATGGAAATTATTTGGATTAAAATTGTATAAAATATTTAAAAGTACACACTTATTTCAGATTCATCCGGGATCATAATAGAACACAAAACTTGAAAAATACACACGACTGCGAATAAAACATTTTTTTCTTTACTATTTACAACTCGGTACAATAATGAGGACTAACACATAAAGAAAAACTTAAGCGGTTTCAAAAAAACTAAATGTTTTTTAATATATGCACATTTTTTCAGTTTCATTTGGTGTAGAAATATGGATTCAGAATTTTATAATTATGCACTAGAACCGAAAAAATGATAAATTTTTAAACTTTTCCATCCAGTACTGATGAATACTTATTAAATAATATCTTTTACAGATTCAAATACAAATTAAAAAAATTTCAAATATGTTCACATTTTTTCTAGTTTATCACTGGTCGAAATACGAATTCCTAACTAAAAAACCTGCGTAACTTTTACTTTTTAGAACAATATAGTGGAATATTTCAACAAGAAGGTTTCATAGAATGTAAAAATTTAAGAAAAAGCACATTTATTTTTATTTTCATTGACCCCCAAAATTTTAACTCAAAACTCGAAAAATACGAGACATCGTTGATACGAGTACTTTTTTCACTGTCACCATATTTACGACTTTCCTTAAACAGGAGTTTCTCATGAACTATATAAATTTTCAAATATAAGCCCTTTTTTTCTGATTCCTTTGTGATCGTTTCAAATTCATATTTTAAGAATTCAATTATTATGCTCTACCACCGAAACAAATACGAACATTCTAGGAACTAACTCGGAAATAAGAATTCCCAGGGATTTAAAATATACCGGGTGGCCATAATTAAACTGACAGTGCTCACAGTGTTCTGCAGAGCTATCTATTTGCGAGCATGACACCACATTTTGTAGGAAGATTAAACAAGACGGAGGACGAAGGATTCCGCGTAAAAACAAATTAGTTCCAAAAGTCACCGCTAGGGGAATATTTGGCACTGTGTTATAAAAAGTAGAATGTAATCAAATGCAAATTAATACGGAATAAAATTGCCTTTTATTATGCACATTTTCTGATTTAGTTCAAGTGCAATAAGGCAACACTTTTAAAACAGCGTAAAATCTACATAAACACCGATAAAGTCTTGTGATCTGCAATATCACGTACGCTGAGCAGAAGTTCTCTATTCAAATTTCACGTTACATCCATTTGAACAGTTAAGAAATTAATATCCGTATTTATTTGTATTTGTTAACACTCTATTTTCTATAACACAGCGCCAAATATTCCCCTAGCGGTGACTTTTGGAACTATTTTTTTTTTCGCGCAATCCTTTGTCCCCCGTCTTGTTTAATCTTCCTACAAAATGTAGCCTCATTCTAGCAAATAGATAGCTCTGCAGAACACTGTGACCACTGTCAGTTTAATTATGGCCACCCGGTATATAAAATTTTCACATGTATGCACATTTTTTAAGTTACATAGGAAAATACGCTTTGGTGCAGAAAACAGAAGAATTTTCTTTCCTTTTTTGAACAATACTGGTGAATATTTCGGAGAAGTGTGTTTACTTGGATTTAAAGTAAGTAAAATTTTCATACAGATACACTTCATTTCTACTCCACCGGAGTCGCGATATAGAAAAAAATCTCTAAAAATATGAAGTGCCGCTGATAAACGGAAAGTTAAGATGAGGCCTACAGAGCGTCTAGGCCAGCCTCACGTATAAGTGGAGTACACTTAAGAACATATAAAATTGAAAAAAAAAAACTAATTCTTCCTGCTAAATTTGCTTATTTGAATTTAAATAAAGATATAAATAGGATATAAAATTATTTTTAGGCTATGATGCCAAAGGGACCACACTCGGTCGGAGATATGCCAAACATGGCGTCTTGATGAAAAAAGACATGGTGCAAAATTTTGTGCAGAAGATTTTAAGCTCCACACTCCTGATCCCTTGCTCTCTCTCCGAGAGGGCCTGCAGATATCTGTAAAAAGTTCGTTGAGCAGCGTTGCCTTGGCCGAAGCGGGCTACTCCGCGGTTAGCAACCCCTCTTGACCAATGGGGTCGAAGGATGGTCACTCACTTCGCTTTCGCCTCTAGGTCACTTTCGCGCTGGCTTTGTTGAACTGTAACTCTTTGATACAAGGAGTGATTTTTAAATATTTTTCATAATAAATTGGTGACCATTTTCAAACGATGAATTCTTAAAGATTGAAATTTTATAAAATTTTCAAAAATACGCACATTTTTTCGATACCTTCGGGGATCGCAATATGGACACAAAACTCGAAACCTGCGTGATCCCGCTAACATCACACTTTTTTACCACTTTTTCGTAGAATACAAGTGTGTTTTTTTCGAAAAGTAAATACTTTAAGGATTTAAAATATATAAAATATTTAAATATAGGCGAAAATTCAGGTTCATCGGAAGTCAAAATATCTGTCCAAATCTTAAAGAATTTCTACTACCTCCAAAAAGGGAAAAGTCTCTTCACTTTTTCCTAAACTACTGGTAAATATGATAGACAGAAGCATTCCCGAAAATTCGAAATACATAAAGTATTTTAAATATGCACACAATTTTTTCAGGTTCCTTAGGTGAAGAAATATGGATTCGGAATGCCTTAATTTAGGAACTAATGTCGGAGAGTTCCCGGGGATTTAAAAAAAATATAAAATTTTCACATGTATGCACATTTTTTAAGTTTCATAGGAAAATACGCTTTGGTGCAGAAAACAGAGGATTTTCTTTACTTCTTTAAACAATACTGGTGAATATTTCGGAGAAGTGTGTTTACTTGGATTTAAAATAAGAAAATTTTTCATACGGATGCACTTCATTTCTACTCCATCGGAGTCGCGATATGGACAAAAATCTCTAAAAATATGCAGTGCCGCTGATAAAAGGAGTGTTAAGATGAGGCCGACAGAGCGTCTAGGCCAGCCGCACGTGTAAGTGTTGTACTCGTAAGAAAATACAAAATTGGAAAAAAAAACTAATTCTTCCTGCTGAATTTTGTTTATTTGAATTTAAATAAAGATGTGGATAGGATATAAAAGGATTTTTAGGCTATGATGCCAAAGGGACCACACTCGGTCGGATATATGCCAAACATGGCGTCTTGATGAAAAAAAGAAATGGTACTCGAACTGCCGCTGAAGATTCTTAGCTCCACACTCCTTCTCCCTTGCTCTCCCTCCGAGGGGGCCTGCAGATCTCTCTAAAAAGTTCGTTGGACAGCGTTGCCTTGGCCGAAGCTGACTACTCGGCCGAAGTTAGCAACCCCTCTTGACCATTGGGGTGGAAGGAGGGTCACTCACTTCGCTTCTAGTGCAGTTTCACTCTGGCTTTGTTGATCTGTAACTCTTTGTTACAAGGAGTGATTTTTTAAATCTTTTTCATAATAAATTGGTGACCATTTCCAAAGGATGAGTTCCTAAAGATTCAAATTTTATAAAATTTTCAAAAATACGCACATTTTTTTCGAGACCTTCGGGGATTGCAATATGGACACAAAACTCGAAAGCCGCGTGATACCGCTAACATCACACTTTTTTTACCACTTTTTCCTAGAATACAAGTGGGTTTTTTTTTTAAAGAGAAAATCTCTTAAGGATTTAAAATATATAAAATATTTAAATATAGGAGAAAGTTCAGGTTCATCGGAAGTCAAAATATCTGTCCAAATCTTAAAGAATTTGAACTACCGCCAAAAAAGGGAAAGTCTCTTCACTTTTTCCTAAAATACTGGTAAATATGATAGGCTGAAGCATTCCCGAAAATTCCGAATACATAAAGTATTTTAAATATACGCACATTTTTTTCAGGTTCCTTAGGTGAAGAAATATGAACTCGGAATGCCTTAATTTAGGAACTAATTTCGGAGAGTTCCCGGGGATTTAAAAAATATATAAAATTTTCACATGTATGCACATTTTTTAAGTTTCATAGGAAAATACACCTTGATGCAGAAAACAGGAGAATTTTCTTTGCTTCTTTAAACAATACTGGTGAATATTTCGGAGAAGTGTGTTTACTTGGATTTAAAATAAGTAAATTTTTCATACGTATGCACTTCATTTCTACTCCATCGGAGTCGCGATATGGACAAAAATCTCTAAAAATATGCAGTGCTGCTGATAAAAAGAGTGGTTTTTTAAATCTTTTTCATAATAAATTGGTGATCATTTCCAAAGGATGAGTTCCTAAAGATTCAAATTTTATAAAATTTTCAAAAATAGACCTTCGGGGATCGCAATATGGACACAAAACTCGAAACCTGCAAGATCCCGCTAACATCACACTTTTTTACCACTTTTCCGTAGAATACAAGTGTTTTTTTTTTTCGAAGATCAAATATCTTAATGATTTAAAATATATAAAATATTTAAATATAGGCGAAAATTCAGGTTTTTCGGAAGTCAAAATATCTGTCCAAATCTTAAAGAATTTCCACTACTTCCAAAAAGGGAAAAGTCTCTTCACTTTTTCCTAAAATACTGGTAAATATAATAGACAGAAGCATTCCCGAAAATTCGAAATACATAAAGCATTTTAAATATGAGCACATTTTTTTCAGGTTCCTTAGGTGAATAAACATGGACTCGGAATGCCTTAACTACGCGCTACCGCCAGGAAAGCAAGTAACATTTCAGTTTTTTTTTTTTTTTTTTTTTTTTTTTTTTCAAAACTACCGAATATTTAGAAAAGAATAGATTCCGTGAATTCACCATCAAGGTTCACAAAACAATTTTAATATTTTCCCCTTTTCTTAAATACTGTTGACTGTTTTGCAAAAAGAATTATTTGTGGATTTAAGTTATAAATATTTTTCAAACATCAACACATTTTATAATGCTTATAGGGGCGGGGTATAAATATTAATTAGAAACTCGAAAAATAAGTGAAATTTGTGTTACATTTTCTAGAGTAATGGTGAATATTTCGAAAAGAAAACTTCCTAAGAAATGAAAATATATAAAACTTTCAAATATGCTCTCATTGCTTCCAAGTCCATCGGGCCGTAAATATATACAGAAAGCTTGGAAAATGCGAGATTTCAGCGGATAAACGATTAATTTTTTGCATATTTTACACAATACTTTTGATTAATTTTTAGAGAGAAGTTTATTTAAAATATATAAGTACAAAAATAAATAATATATACATTGTTTTTATATATAAGCACATATTTTTGAGTCTAATGGGATTCGTATTGGGGACACAAAAATCCTAAATTACCATGCACCGCCGAAAAAACCAGTAATATTTTAACTTTTCATTAATAAACCAGTCAATGTTTTGGAAGCATGTTAGAATGATTAACAACATTTAGAATTTTCAAATGTAAAGAAATTCTTTTGAATAGGGTGTTATTTCAGGGATCCCGGTTTCACGGAATTCGTAAGATTTTCAGATTTTTTGCATTCCTGGTAATAATTGCAAGAATACACACAATTATAAACTATATCATAAACTATAATTATAAACTATATTAAAAATAAATGAATTTATATCTTCAATAAGTTTTCTTTTTCAGAACAAAAATTTAAACTGAACTGGGAATAAAATGTATATTGGTTTACTTCGGTTATCTTTATGCACAGCATGGAGTCGCTAGGTTTGTTTTGTCATAAATTTCCAGCCCGCCAGAAACTGCTTCTGTTAGTATAAAACTGCAACTACTTGGAGCATAAAATTTTCCAAAGTTTCAAAGCCAATGGTGCTGGTCAATTTTAAACCATAAATATGAAATACCCCTTGCTTAGTCAGATTTCACGTTCTGTGACGGTTTATATATTTTTTAAAGTCTTTACTTTTTAGCTGACTCCGAAGGAAGCAATCTGCAGGGTGTCCAGCTATTTGTCCTTAATGTGATTTAGCAGGTGCTTTAAAATTGCTGTAACTGTGGATTTGTCAACCAGCTGAAGATAATAAATAGGTATGTTTGAGATTTGCAGAGTCCCAAAAATGTAATGTATATTCCCCCTCTTCCTCCGTCATCGACAATGTTCCAGAGAAATTGGCCACACTAGAAGAGTTAATGCTTCTTATTTTCCCGCTTTCTCCAAACAGTTGAAGCTAAATAAAATTATTTAGTTTATAACCCATTAACGCCTAGCATCCTTATTTGAGGACAGTCAAAAAATGGTTTGTAGAGTTTTTGTTTTCTTGAAACGATTCTTCCTTTTTAATGGAAATAGATATTAATCTTATGAATAATCTTCATTTTCAAATATGATCTTACCTATAATTTTGTCATTCCGATTGGCATTTTATGATTTTCAAGCTTAGAATAGGAACGTATTATGACCGGTATTCTGAACGTATACCTGTCAAAATCATGGCGAATAGCCATATCTGTAATAAGTAATCTCTTTTCAGTACTTTTCTCATATATGATAGCAAATAAATCTCTTATCGCGAAGTTTTCTTTTTTATTTTAAGACATCTTATTATGTTTTAAAATGACACCTTCTCACTAATGATGACTTGATGTTATATTTAAAGGTGTTTAAATTTCATATTTTGTTTTACTTCCCCTTGTCTATAATAGCTTCTATGTTAGGTATTTACTAATATATAGTCATCAGAAATATCAGTTGAGTTAATGGGTTTTAGGAGAGTTATTTTGAAGTAGAACCTTAGGGGCACTCACTAAAGCTGCTTACTTTGAATAGTGTAAATGCTAACTTTTTAACTGTTATTTATTTCATTTATTACTTTAGTAGTTTTAAATAGTTGTTTCCATTATAAATAACAGAAATTTTAGTTGAATCATCGTAACATTTTATAAAAGGAGTATACGCCAAAACTGTTTCATGAGTAAAATTAAGTATAAATTTTCAACTTTTATGATTTAGGGATTTTCCTCATCCAAAAATTTTATATGGGTTACTTTACTTTAATCCACTAATCAACTATCTTGGATAAGTAAATTAACTGTCCGAATATTGCTTTTTTTTAATATTCTGGCAATCTAAGAAATTATAGCTGTAACCTTTTTGCTCATAGATAATGGAAAATTTAGGAGTTGTGTCATCAATATTTTACAAGTTATAGCAGATTATATTAACAATGACAGAAGTTTAAAAGGATATCATACATCAAAGAGACTTCCTGTTCAAAGGGATTTCCTGTTGCTAGTTATTTCAAATAAATGTAAGAACTATTATGCGTGATAAAAGCATAAGTCTCATATTGTTTTCTAAAATACTATTTTAAAATTCATAATTAATATATTTATTTGTAGTTTTAAGCATAGGTCTCATATTTTTTTCTAAAATAATATTTTAAAATTCATAATTAATATATTTATTTGTAGTTTTAAGCATAGGTCTCGTATTTTTTTTCTAAAATACTATTTTAAAATTCATAACTTATATATATATATATATATATATATATATATATATATATATATATATATTTGTAGTTTTAAACATAGATCTCGTATTTTTTTTCTAAAATACTATTTTAAAATTCATAACTAATATATTTATTTGTAGTTTTAAACATAGATCTCGTATTTTTTTTCTAAAATACTATTTTAAAATTCATAACTAATATATTTATTTGTTTTAAGCATAGATCTCCTATTGTTTCCTAAAATACTATTTTAAAATTCATAATTAATATATTTATTTGTAGTTTAAAGCATAGATCTCATATTTGTTTCTAAAAAAATTTTTTAGAAAAAAATATGACATATTTTTTTCATACAAATATATTTCATAACAAATATATTTAAGCATAAATCTCGTATTTTTTTCTAAAATACTACTTTAAAATTAATAATTAATATATTTATATATAGTTTTAAGCATAGGTCTCGTATTTTTTTCTAAAATACTATTTTAAAATTCATAATTATTATATTTAATAATCCCTAGAAATCTCGGGAACACAATTTTCAAAAGACTGAGAAATCAGAATTCTTGAAGGACACCTTTCTTTTGCTTCTACAATGTAACAGCTAAGAGTATGGAATTTAAAAGCATTCTTTAGTAAAAGAGAAAATATTCTATTTTATTCTGCAATATAAATTTTATATTTTCTCTTAGAATCTATTGTAAAAATTTATTTTTTATACAGCTTTTAAAAAATTGCTTAATTTTAGAAACAAACAAATGACAAAGACAATTTTATCAGGATATTTGATTTGGAAAGTTGTATACACTTTCATATGTGTTTTACAATGAAAAACATTTTATTTTGAATATTAATATAACTATATGTTAATATTGTTAGAAACATATTTAATAATAGCATTGCGTTAAAAATTCTTCACCATTCATAAGTTCAATTTTTATAAAAGTTTTTTAACAGAGATGTATACAGAAGAAAATATGTCTATTTTATGAATAAAATATAAAAATTTATGAATAAATAAGGTCATTCATATTAAATCAAAATAGTAATGACCATCAGATAAATGTTATACTTCGCCGTATTAAAATTTATGTACTCACAGTCCACTATAAAGACGAATATACTTTAAATACTTCAAATGTTTAACTTATATTCAACATACTTTACTTTTTACTTTTTACTTATAACTATTTCTGTTTAAATGAAATATAAAAGAAATGCATGAAATGTGAGGGTTGAGTAAGGATAATCTTATGAATAACAATTATTCTATAACGGTAAGTAATATATAATATTAAATATATTAAAAAATATTTTTTATGCTGCTCTTTTATTTTATTATGTTTCCGTATTTTATTTTATTTTCACTGTACACTGTAATGAAACATTTAAAGCAGTTTTCTTTCCTTATGATTCATGTATATCAACGAGAGCATCCAACAGCTAGGAATAATTTGACTGAATATTTGATATGTTCATTCAAAGAATTGCAAAATATAATTAACAATGAAATAAAAAGAATCAGTTTTTGGTACTAATCATTCCCGTCGCATAGAATTCCGTTGAATAGAATTATTAATAGAATATACCTAAATATCATTATCAATAGTAACATTTATTTCACAAGAATTGTTGATATTTCAGTAATATTTTTTAAATAGCAAGTGTATATTTATATATAATATGCTTTTGGAATTTATCAACTATTTATCTTACAGCTATTGAAACAAAACTTAGTTAAAATTAATGTTTCGAAACTCTTTGTCTCTCAATTCTATTTTATAAAGAATTGTTAGATTTTATAAAAGAAAATAGATATTTTTATAAAAATTATCTTTAAATAAATGTGGATTCTTATGATAAGTTTTCTTCTAAACTATAAAAAATAACCTGTACAAAAGTCTGCATTATGAAAAAAAAATGGTCATGGATTATTTTTTATTAACTCATTTAAAAAAAATAAATTAACTTTTAATATAAATATTGCTTCACCTTGAAATTTTAATCAGTTTTACATTAATATGTTATCAATATATTAAAATTTCAAATAAGTTTATTAAAGTATAAATAAATTAGCTTTTAATAGTGTACGGTCATCTTAAATCTGCCTAGAGAATAATATATTCAGATAGCTTTTATTTCTAGTTATAACTATTTTAATAGTTGTTTATCTTGCTTTTTGAAAATATTTACTTTGATTTAACACGCAGCGATTTATCATGTTTTCACAGGTAAATGTAATATTTCTACTGTGTCAGAAAGGTTTTTGTTTGCAAAAGGGAATGGTAGTATTATGATTCAAATCAATTTGACCACGAGTACATTCATGCAATTCAAATATCGAATTTTTCAGGCATAATTATATCAGAGTGCAATCGTGGCATGATCTACAACGACTGGCTGGCTTTATGTAATTTTGGCCATTATTCGATTTGTGCCTCCAATAAAACTATTCGACATTTCCGGAGAAAATAATCTTTATGATATGTAATTTTGTATCGGGTTTTGTGTTGATTCAGTAGTACCAAACAATATTCTGAAATTGGAATAACACGCAATATTATTCGTTATTTATTCTGTAAATGTTAAAGATTACAGGTAAACTATCTAGAAAATATATCTGAGAGCATAATAAAGAAATAATATGCTATTTATTTATTTAAAGCAAAACATACCAGTTTCAGTCCATAAATTTTACCATTAATGGGCAATTAATTTTTCAAAAATATATTTTTATAGTTTTTTTTTTTTTTTTGCATTTAATATAAAACTCTTCAAATAAAAATGATTAGTTACGATGCCTACAAGTTCTTTGATAGATTAATTATTTTTAATATTTTATTTTAATGGACATTCAGCGTTATTCTTTGGCTTATTCAAGAATTGAATTCAATCTAATATTCGCAAAATCATTGTTGGCAGTTTTACATATGCTATGCAGGTTTTTTTTTATTTATTAAGAAGCCATGTATAATCTTCAACCTATCAAATATCCCAGTGATTTTAAAAGTAAACATGAGGAAATTTAAACATATATAAAGAGAATAAAAAAGTTATCTGGATAGGTAGATTTAAGAATACATTTCTTTATTAATACATGGCCTAAATGAGTGCAATTAACGTGTTTTCGTACACCCAGAATCACGAATAGATAAAAGCAATTTAAGTTCGATGGTATAAAAACCGCGTATTTCAGTATTTTAATAACCTATGTTTCTAAAAATAATATCTTTAGAATCGATTTCTGAAATTTCTCCTTTCTTGTCAGAATTTATGAATTGGAGCATTATGAGGCTTTATATATAGGAAATAATTCATTCAAGGTAAACCGTGCGATTTTACATCCATTTAAATATATCATAAAGAAATATTGAAAATTACAAATTTTTAACTAAATTTTAAAATTGCAGCGTTTTGAACAAAACAAATGAATATATATATATATATATATATATATATATATAATATATATATATATATATATATATATATATATAATAATATAATAAATAAAAAACTAAATATTTTCAAACTTATTTAATACATTGCTAAATGACGTGTATTTAAAACAGGTCAAGAAGAGAAAAATATACTTTACAAAATTACAAGCGTTAAACTATAAAAAATAAAATTCCCATAGGGTCAAATGTATTAATATAAATGTAGAAAGTATCATTTTGGCCTTCTCTGTAACGGAAGCAATATTGTATGTTTCTATGTACATATTAACCAGAAAATAGTTCCAAAGATTCGGAGAAAATTTGAAAATATAATATATGGGTAGTAAAGTATGTATTTTAGTTTCATCTGAGTTAAAAATTCATAGCTTTTGCATGAAAGATGATGTGATATAAGTTTTTATACTCATGAAAAAAAGTATGAACTTTTCATACTTATTTGATACTTATGAAGTAGAAGATTCAGTAGAGTAAGGATCGTTAACGAATCGTTTTGTAAAATACATATTATTGAATATGAGGTTAAATTTTTCAGCAGTTAAATGGTACGAGCCTTTAAAGCCATTTCAACTGGCGAAAAATAGCTGAAATTTCTGTATTTATTTTACAATCAATATGTAGTATAATTAGGAAGGAAAAGAAAAAGCAGTTTTATTTATTTATTTTTTTAATACTCTTAATACTGTTATGATTACAAGTATTAAAACAACAGCTATCATGATTATGACAACAACAAACTACGTTTCATCCAGTAGAAGTTTTTTCACTTCGACCTTATCCTTCTCCAAATTTTAACAGAACTATGTATATACATATATCATGCTGCCTTTTGATACTGGCGTTTGAATAATAAAATTCCACTGATGGCATATTTACTCGTAGTCTTTCAGAATACTTTTTAAGTAGTAGCCTCCAGTCTAAATAGACTTTTGGTTGCAAATATTACCATCGTACTTTAAGTAAGCTAAGCTCATAAGACAAGATTATTTAAAAGCATATTATCAGCAGAAAACTTATTTCATTTAAGTAATAATGAATGGGAAGTAGTAATAACGAGTCTGCTAAACAAATCATTAGTTATTTTTCCCTGTAAACTTTTATGTATATATAATATTATTAAAATATATATATGTGTGTATGTATGTGTGAATGTGTGTGTTTATGTGTGTTAGGTTTTAAAAAGGCATAAGCTTCTAAATTAAGGTAAATTCAATAAAAATGCAAAGCAGTATTTATTACACAAATTGATCAAAGTCAACTTGTTTATATAAATGTCTTTCCCTAATAGCACTGTGGGAGATCTGGTAAAATCCTTGCTCAAAGACCATCCATTACTAAGTAATTTAAGTCCGAAAACAAGCATCATTTTAGATAAAAGAAAAAAGATCAGATTTTAGTATGACTAAATTCTTAATCATTTGTGTTCAAGGTTAGGATCCTGTCATGCACAAACACACACACACACACACACACACACACACATATATATATATATATATATATATATATATATGTGTGTGTGTGTGTGTATGTGTGTGTGTGTGTGTTAAACAGTATCTGAATAATGTCTCTATCATTCCTAATATCTCCATTTCGTAACTTTCGGAAGGGTCTTTCCTAAAGGCTGCAGTAACCTAATTGTACCATGAAACCAAATCCTTGACACGTATATTTCACATTTATTCTATGATCTCCTGTAAAAGTTCGGATTTTTAGAATTATATAGGTTTTAATAATAGGTTGCCTAATTTTATTTTGCCACTGTAAAAGAGTTTTTACTATCTTTGATGTTTGTCACAGGGCAATTTGTATGGAAAGAGAAAATCAATCAACATGAATTTGACAAATAAGTGAATTAAAATTTTCACTTAAATAGTTGTTGCATGTAAAGCAAAATGATATCATTAATGGAATTAACAACTTCTCATTTATTTAAAAATGATTTTCCTTATCAAATATAATCAATATAGTTCATTTTAGAATGCTGAATATTCCAAATACAGAATGTTTATATCTCTAATAGAGCACCCAATTTCTCTCTCCTAATAATAACTTTTTCAGGCATGATTATTCTTCTATTAAATGTCCTTTTTATTATGGTCCGAGTTTTACCATATGTTTGGCATATATCCGGTTAAGGAATGCTGAGAGATGGCTGAATGAGTAAGAAGCTTCTCTAGAGTTCTTGGGTTTGAATCCAACTGCTGTCACAGGTGCTCGTAGCCATTCGGAATTGGGTTTAAGAAGTAGGTCTCAAGCTAAATTAGACCACATGTAACAAGCACTATACTATAGTGCTCTAAACTAACCAACCATTCAAATTACGGTACTATTCACTTAATCTCTATCAAGTAACTATCTATCTATATAATAGTAGTACCAGGACCTTCTGCTTAACCACTTCCCTGTTTTGCACGTACACCGTACGGGAGCAGTTAAACTGCCTTTAAAGATTTACCCGTACGTCGTACGGGCTATCTGATTTCTTTGTCGTTTTCACTGTTTTGGCTCCCTCTTTTGTATTTTTAATGTCAAATTAGTCGTATAGATGTCCACCAGGTGTTAGTTTTCGAAGCATATTCTGTTTGATTAAAGAACGCGTGATTTCTGATAGCTTTTGCAATACTCCGCAAGTTTTTGGCTTGACTTTGGCTTTGGTTTTGGTTTTGGTTTGGAGTGCTACAGTCTACTTTTTGCAACACGAGGGATAATGAGACCGGGACCTACAGCTTAAAGCCGATTCCGAACGGCTACAAACAACCATGCCACAGTGGGATTCGAACCCACGAACTCCAGTACCGAAGGCCAGCACCCTAACCAATCGGCCAGCGTTCGGCGGCTTTGGTTTTAAATCCACCTACAGACAAAAAACTAAGACTTGCGAACCTGTGCTATGTGTGTTTACTGAACAAAGATGACAGCGGCAAAAGAATTAGAAAAGAGACTAGGTATTTTTGTGAAACTATGTCTCTTCCTCTCTTCCAAGATTCGCTGCACTAAATATGATCTTTCAGAAAACTGGTTATGTAAATGTACTTGTATTTCCATTCAAAAATAATTGTGTAGTACTGGTAATGGAAAATATTTGTATTTTTTTATATGAACAACTGTAAATATAACTTTCCTGTACACATGAGAGAGGAAAGTCAACTTCCCGGAAAAATATTATTTTATTTCCTGTAAAGATATTTTTATACGTGTATAAAATAATTAGAAATATTACTTTACTTTCCAGCTTACAAATGTAAAGTGAACAAAAATATGCAATAAAAAAATTGTGACATTTTTTGGATCATATTCGTGAGAAAAATGAACTGTTAAGGGGTTAAAGCTGTTTCCTACAACTGAGAACATCCATGTGATAATAAGTTTCTAACTCAATATATAAGAATAGCTAAAATTATCAATAAATGACCTTCAAGGTGAAGCTTTTTCTAAATTGCTTTGTCCTTTTATTAGTTTTTAAGCTAACAGAATGTTAATATTAATGTAAAGCTTAATTTACTGCATACATGAATAATTATAGCATTTGCTTTTAAATCACTTTGTAATATTTTGTTATGGTAGTCCCATTTTTTCAATATCTCAGTAATATAAACACCCATACCATAAAAAAATAATTATTAAAAATACAAAACTTGATGCAAATTGTTCGTCCCTACCATTTATTAAAAGTTATACAACTACTTCTAATACCTGTTTGAAACGGTAACTGAAATCATTAATTACATATAATTCTACGCAGAAACACATAGTTTATTATTTATCGCTTAACAGATTGCTTTAGACTTCGAAAACAGAAACTCTCAATGATTTACAAATGCTTCCTTACAAATATATTTTATGGGATGTTTAAATAATCTGCTATGATGCATTGCAATACACTGTGTTATCTCCTACTAGCATAAATATGTAACCTGACCTCTGTTTCTATAGATTCAAACGGCTGTCAGAAAATCTTGCTCAATTATTTATTCAGTTATTCTACTCTACGCTAGATAATATTTGATTCGATGATTGATACAAAAGTTTTTGTTTAGCCAGTCATATGTTTAAACAGAATTTATTTAACGGTTGTTATAAATTAAATGCTTAGGATTAAATAGAATAGCGAGGATAAGCGTAAATTGTTGGTTTTTATTTTCAAATGTTATGTGATATGTTCCCAAAATATTTCATTTACGAACAATCATTGTTACAATTTTAAGGAAAACTCTGAATTAAAAACTATATTTGTAATTAAAGCATTGAAGCTTCTTAAAATTCATCAAAAGTATTTCTAAATGATATCAATAAGTCCTAAAATAATAATTGTTCAAGCCTTTTCTATGCTTTTCAATGAAATAACGACTATTGATCTTTACTTTTACAAAATAATTTTATTTAGCAAATAAACCTCCAAGTAATTTTCTATCGTTGGATTCTTCTTCTTTAGGTTTTAAGCTTTAACTTTGAAATAATTTGTAACTCATCAAATATTATTCTTGAATAGTTATATTGATTTTTAAATTTTTTATTCATATCATAATCCTTCCTAAATGGTAAAATCCTTAATCTTTCTTTAATAATAGTAATATATATATATATATATATATATATATATATATATATATATATATATATATATATATATATATATATATATATATATATATATATATATATATATATATATATATTAAGGGAAATGGAAAAGCTTATTAAAATGTACACATTATTTACTATAATTTATTTTGTTTAATTATATATAGTCAGACAGTTATTACTGTTTGAAAAGGGGTTTAATTAAAATGTACGAGTTTTAAAGATTCAAACTGCTTTTTGGTTTGGTTTGGAACACTACGGTCTATTTTTTTCCATACGAAAGCTGATGAGACAGGCACCTACTGCTTAAAACCGATTCCGAACGGCTACGAACATCCATGCCACAATAGGATTCGAAACCATGAACTCCAATACCGAACATCAGTACCCTAACCATTCGGCCATCGTTCGGCACGAAAACGTTTTTTATCCCTAGTTTAAATAACTGAAAATGTATGTGTTCATATAATATCAAAGACTGAAAAATTACCAATGTTTCACAATACAAATAAATGTTTAAACTAATGCATTCTTTGACTACTAAAAATATTTACCATTCTTAAGATGTAAAATAGTGATACTAAAAATACGATGCTTGGTTTGGGATAATAGTAAAAACGTTGTTCCTTCTGTTAATAGTTTTCCGTCGATTGGGAAAATAAGCTAACCATAAAATAATGTAGATATGCTATATCTACATAACATATCTACAAAACATTAAAATAGAAGAATATTGCACAGCTTTTTTATTAAACTTATGCCCAAACTCTAAATAAATGCCACAAACACATTTTTTAAATGCGTTCTGTTTTTTATTTATCAATAAACACTAATGTTCAAAATTATGAGAAATTTCATATTTTGTCAAATTTCAAGAAAAGAATAAATGAACAAAATTTTAAACTACTGCTTAGAATTATAAATTAAAACCACGTGTGGAAAATACTTAAGCGTATTCGGGTATGTGGGTGGCGCTAGTAGAGGAACATGTTTACTAAGCTCTTGTATTAAATTCTGTATTTCATTCACTCACCCATCTAGACAAATTTCTTGGTGTGTTTTTCTTTTTCAGCAACCATTAAGTTCAAATTCATAGAAAATTATCCACCAATGTTTATATGATATAATAAAGTCTTCAATCCAGATTTTTAGAGATTTTAATGTAATGTCCAATATGACACTTCAAAGATTGCACCAAAAACTCAATTATATTTATGTGATGAGGCGATTTAGATCATCAAATTATTGAGGCTAACAGACAAGATGATGTAGTTCCTTGATGTTTTCATTGAACCATTCTGGGATAATTTGAACCAGGTGAATGGAAGAATTATCTTTAAAGGAAGGACATAATACATTAATTCGTACTGTAATCGGTTCATCTAGGACAAACATTGGACCGAGATCAAGATACGACGCACTCCCTAGTATTACTGAAACCATGCAAAGTGTATCTCAATATGTAGATAATCAATATCGTAGATTAATAGTGGCCTTCTTTTAGAGAAAATACGTCCGTTATCTAAACCAGAGGGCATCAAACTGTTGCTCTGTGTCAAGGCATTTGCGACTCTTGAGATTTCTGCCTTTAGATCTGTTGACCATCAAGGACGGCGTCGCTACAATCATTGACGCCCAAGACACTGGTGTTGGTGACACTGTTAATTTCCAGGATGCACATTTACATAAAGATAATAAATATTCACCGAACGCCTTGAGGTCGTGCATTCTCACCACCACTGAAGACTCTTGTGTGCAGACTACCTCATTTATCCTAAACTGGAGAGGCATCACAGTGCTTCTCCTGTGAGCTTACCGGGTTCGGGTTTATCGCTGAAAGAAGACTTGGAAGTTATTAGTGTGCGTTTGCTGGAGGCGACCATCCTCTCTGGAAGGATTTGCAACAGTACTTCCTGGGCCTAGCCCTCTAGTACTGGTTTTGCTAGTATTGGCAGTGCATAGACCTATGAGTAATTAGTTGGCAATAATATTAAAAGGGAAATCTAAGTTTGGGGAGGAAACGCGTGAGAAAATGCTTGAGTTTAGACTATGAATTAGAAGAAAAAGTACATACAATTAGGTGACAAGGAATAAGCGAAGCATCATGGTTCTCAAAAATGAGACCAGTACTACTAAAATTTAACACATTTTTATTTACTTTTATTTTTATGAATATATATATATATATATATATATATATATATATATATATATATATATATATATATATATATATATATATATATATATATATATATATATATATATATATATATATATATATATATATATATATATATATATATATATATATATATATATTTCCACCGAGAAATTACAGCACAAGCAAAAAGGATTGCAAACTAGAAAACGGCAGAACGATAAGTTAAGGATCCAAAATTGGTTTTATTAACCAATAGAATTAGTTGGGGAGAACGTCCACTGGCAGTCTTAGGATTTGCACCCTCCAAAGTAGGAGCCCTAAGAAACGCTGCTGCAGCCTGAGCTTGCAGAGAGAAGATTGGGGGGGGGGAGAAAAATTCTAACAAGGGGGGAGGATTGAGACCTAGGTGTAGTTTCCGGGTATTTATACGTATGATGACCGCCGTAGGGTGGTGGGGCGGACAGGGGTCGGATGACCCTTCCAACCCCTTGGGGTTATATTGGGCTTCCTGCCGTAAATCTTGGGACCCCCATGTGGGAATAGTATGTCCCTAAATCAATGCCAATAGGTTGTCACCATAGGTTGTCCTTTTCTTTATCTTTGTATCATATCGAATATACATATAAATGACTCTCTGATTCTATCGTCATCTTGCCTGGTCTGAACTCATATTCTTCCACTGGTGTTGTGTCCAAACTTCATCACACTATTTACGTTTTTTCAAGGTCCTCCATGGTTATACCAATGGTTTTGTAATAGCCTCTCTAGAGTGTAAGATATCTGTCTAATTACTCCAATGAAAATATACTTACGGAACAAAAGTACTTTCATACTTTCAGTTTTAAACATTTTATCAAAATTTCAACCAAATACTTGGTGAATTGTTCTCGAACTTTCAACGTGTAATAAACATGCAGGAAATAAATGTTTCCTGATATGTTAATTCTGAATTTTTAGTACCAACAACAAATTTAAAAATTATATTTTTAATTAACCTGTACCATAAAAATTCCTTTAGTATTGACAACTTTCGCAGAAACGTTTAAATAATTATCCACATTATTTGCATGAATTTTCTTAAAAATAGCAAAAGCATTTAAAAAAGTATTAAGACATCCTTCAAACGTTATTCTTAACCCTTTTTACTTTACAAGATAAATAGCTGATAAATTCTAAAGATATATCACAAAATAAGAAATATTTCAAGAATTCATAAATCTTCATTTTGTTCTGATAAAGTATTTAAATATACTATTAGTATTTAATGTAGTCTCTTGTAATAATTATAGTTGTTGTCATAACAGTATACGGGATATTAAATAAAAAGTCTTCTTTTTATTTCTTCTTAACCCTTAATTTGGCAAGATGTTTTTCAAATATCGATTAAAAATATATTTAAATGAATAATAGTAACAATAATAATAATAAATTAAATAATAATAATAATAATTAATAATAACAATATATAATATATTTAATATATTATATATTATCGATAAAAATATATATTTATTATAAAGATTTTACTTATTTGATTGTTTGTTGTAGCGTACTTAGCCAAATTAAGGATTAATTATATTACATATTGATTTTAAAAATTATATCGGAATTTCAGCTAATTTTCGCCAGCTAAAATCCGGTTGTAGTCTCCATTACGATTTAACTGCTGCTAAATTCAACCTCATATCCAATAATCTGTATTTCACATGATTCCTCAAATTAGAAAAAAATTAATTTTGCTGGATATTAAGTTAATTTTCCTCTTTCGATCATTTAGTATCATTTTCATATTAATTAAAAAATTTAAAGTATCATGATTTCAATAATTGTTTTTACAGCTAACTGATTGAGCAAAATATTGTACATTTACTCATATGAATGCATTAAAAATTTTTAGTTAAAATGAAAGCAACATAAAAATCCTCAGATTTTTTTTCAGAAAATAACATTTTACAATTGTTAAAGAAATAACAAAATTAATGGATAAATTTAATTGTAATTAAAACTTACTAATAGAATGACAAGATAGTACATCTTTTTAAAGAAATATTCTGTTGTTTCAACTTCAATTGAAATAATTGTATATATTTAAAAGAAAATGTTATAAAGTGTAGCTGTGAAATGATACAAAGTTTCAAAAGTTCTGTAAATGAACAAATTTATTAAAAATGTTATTTCCGTAATGTAACAAAATATAACATAAACTATTATTTACTTACTTCTTTTAAGTAAGCAGATATAACTTTTTTTTCATTCATGTCATCTGAAACGCTTTAGCGGATTACAGATAGCTTAGGTCAACCCAGTTTCTCTGAGAAGAGAGTTAAAAAACTGTAGTCTTGGAATTTTTAGATATTTACTGGTGGTACCAGCCCCTTAAAATCCAGATAGATTTATAAAAATGACACTCAATTTATATTTTGTAGAGCGTTTCAAAATTTAAATGGCTTACATATCAAATAAAGAAATTTGAAAGCTACTTAGGTAGATAATGAGTGGTAATTTTTATATGGGTTTGACATGCTAATAAATTTTTTTCACATTTAACTTTTCAATTGATTAGCTAGTGATTAATTATTTCTTTTCTTTATTTCAGCCTTTCTTTTAGTTTCGTTTTCTCGTGTTTACTCATTTTTTTTAATTTCGTTCCAATTATTCTCCCCTCAACTTAAAAAATATTAATTGATGATAGGTTTTATTATTTTGTATACTATTTATGCTTCACTTCTGTTACGGGGCAGATTTGGATTCTACAATATGCTATTTCATATAATTTTTCATACACCATTTGATACAATTTAATATATTTTATATATTTTTCAAATTCTGATTTAGTGTACATAATTGAAATACAAAGCATCTGAAATTCCTACCCTTTACATTTTCGGGGTAGGGGGATTAAAGCACTCCTTTCTTTTAAGTTAAAAGATTATGATACCCCAAATATGATCAAAATATCGAATGTCGTTTATTGTTTTATATTTTTTATGCATGCATGCAAATTTTGAAATATATATATTCAATATTTTAGAAGTTATTTAAGTATATGATTTCATTCATAAAACTTTTTATTATCTAAAGAAAATCTTATCAAAATTCATCTTTTCCTGGACGTAATGCGTTAAAAATGTTAAACCTTTAGTATTTATGAAAAAAGTTTACTATACAAGTTTTTAATAATGTATAAAATCAAACACTGCATGGAATTAGCAAAGATTATTTCATTCATTTTTTATACACAAATATACAGAAGATATAGTTAAGTTTCATTTTTTTTACAGTCAGTTTCAGTAATTTTTTTTTAAATATAGTTTTAAATATATCTGAAAATACATGACCACTCTTGTGTAGGATATATTAATACACAGAAGAAGAACGGGCAGCCTTGAGGCCAGTAGAGGCTTCAGTGAGTTTGTTTAGAGGCCTATAAAAAGCTAGCGTTTAATTAATTAATAATTAATAATAAAGATAAGGAAAATATGAAAATTATTACAATTATATTGTAACTAATTGTGTATTTTAGTTAATATGATTTTTCTATTTTATAAGTTGTTATCGAATTAATGCATATACTCAAGGTCAAGTTCAAGATAATTGGGTTTAACGGAGTACCTAGCGAAGTGTAAGGTCTTCACTTTAACCTCCGAACGTAAGCAGATCAAAACATAAATTTAGGCCTCTAGGCAAAAAGTGATACAAACAAAAATTTAATACACTCCAGCTCGCAAGGAAGCGAGGAGGTGAGGACGTTCTCATAAAAAATCATGAGTAAACAACGCGTTGTCTAATTAGGGGATAATTAGACTGTAACCTTGACAATGACCATTCGGTATGATTAACAGCAATGCATTGATTCAACAACATGAAGCTCAGAAAAAATGAAATAAAAAGTAATACAATAATAAAAATAGGGACAGTAAAAAGTTGCAACTTGGTACAGCAAATAAAAATAAACAAAAAGTGACAACACTAACAAAAAAATATATTTTTGAGTTTTATAAAATTTTAAACTTTTTATTAAGCATGTTTTCAGTTTTTTTTATAAACATTATTTATATTATTTATTTTTATAAACATAAAACAAGACAAAGCATTACGCAAAGTAAAAATAAACGAGAGCAAAGTAGAGGAATGATACGATACCCAAAATATTGGAAAATGAAAAATTAATAGAAAAATAGCCAAAAGGTGCAGAAAGCGGTGCTTCACTATAAAAAAAATAGCAAAAAACAATTATTTAGGCAATATAATCTAAAAACGGAATTTTAGGAAAATTTACAAGTTGATGTCGCCGCCGGGGATGCATACATGCATATACCCTATAACCATAAGGAATTCCTTACAAATATGGCGTTGGACCACCTTTGGCTTGCAATACTGCTTAGATTTGACTAGGAATCGAATCATACAAGAACTGAGTAGTGCTTACAGAAATAATTCATACTTCATAGTGATAGTGTTAAAGTTCCGGGAGATATGCCGCTGGAGGATATCGATTCCAGATTGAATGCTAGAAAATGAAGCGTAACTGTTCCATTATATTTAGGACCGTTGTATTTAACAAGAATTGACTAGAAACATTAGCAGTAATTATTTTTTTTATTAGATGTCGATTTGGTTTCAAATTAAAAAATGTGTTTGTACAGAAAATTAAATATATAATGGTTAGAAGAGTGAGATCAGTCTAAAAAATAACAATGATGGATTTTTTTAAATCTAGAATTTCTATTACTTCTTAAAGTATAGAAAGCTAGTTTAACAGTTTTTTTTTAAATATCAGTTTTTTAAATGAATATTTCTTTAACTTTATGAAGGTTGAGTATAGAAAAAGCTTTATAAAAAGTAAATTATTAAAAAGTGCTAAGTCCATTGTTTCGACTGTTTTTGTATAAAACAAAAGGAAAAAATACCATATATAAATTCATTTTAATCATCAACCTAAATTTTGATCAAAGAAATAATGGCGTTGGTAATTCTGTTAACTGTGATTAAGATGAATAACACTTACACGAGATTACACAAAATCAATTGCGTTCAAATGTGAAGGAATTTAAAACACGAAATGTTTCGCAAAATATGAAATTATGAACTATTCATCAAGAGTACCAATGACAAGCTGTGAAATTAAAATATCTTAAAAATGAGAATGTATATAAAACAGGTAAATGTTTTACGAGGTATGAAACACCAAAAGTCTGTATAAACTAATTCAAAACTGTAATATCATATACATTTAAATTCTAATTCTTTCCCATAACTAAAATTTCCACCTGTTGCATACCTAGTTTCAAATAATGATAAAAGATGGCAGCAGTAACTTAAAGCAAAATAAATGTATTTTAAGTTTTAAAGAATATTTTTTTCTTTCTTAAATAAAGGAAAAAAGAACTTAAATTGCTACTTCAAAGTAATGAATATTATTAACATAAATTCGAATATTAAACTTTTCTAATGAGTTTTGATGGAAATATTTCAATTCCTCATACATTTTTTTTTTTTTTTTTTTTTTTTTTAATATATTTCAAGCATATTGTTCTCACCATTTCAAGTGACTATTTTGAAAAATTGTTTAGATTTATTTCAAAAGCATTATCTTTATCTATATCTCAGCCATTGTTTTGGTAATATTTTATTTTTTGAAACATGCAATGTCTTCTATTACGGCTTTTGATTTATTTTAAATCGGAAAAATAATATAAATATTGATCTTAAATGTGGGAATAAATAGTTTAGTTCAAAAACAAACAATTAGATATCTGTTTCTTAAAATTAGCACTATTTATTCTTCTATTATTCATTAAATAGTCTATTTTCATGGAGATCAAACATATATTTGGACAATTACTGGAACTAAAGTACAACCTTTATAAAAATTTCTTTTAAAAATGCACACTAAATCAATAAAATGTTATCAAATAAGTAAAAAGAGAGTAAATAAGAAAATAATTAGCCTTTGAACATAAATACATCTATTCTGTTCATACAAATTTTCACACAGTACTTTGAAATTTCCAAAGGTTTTGATCTTTTACATATATATAGTTTTGGGTAAATCAAAAACATGTAATAATAAATAAATATAAATAATAAGAAAATATTAAAAATACCATATCTATACTCATCTAATAATACTTTAATGGTTTTAAGATTTTGAGATTTTTTATTTTTATTTTTACAAAAACAGTTCTGTATATTGGACATTTATACACAGGAGTAGTAAAATATAGTTTTCTCATTAATACAACTAGAAACACATCGTTATTTATTAATTGAAAATGCTTTTATATCATTAAATAAGTGAATTAATATAAATTGTTTAAATTTTACACAATGAAATGCTTATAGTATTAATGATAGAAATTGATATTTGATTTGTTTACAACTTGCAAATAATCGTTTCATTTTCACTTATAGTATGACCAACTAAGTATAGATGGCGACACTGAACAGAAATACTGTCATGGGTTTACAAATAATTGATTTAGCTGTTCTTGTAAACAAATTTGTTCAGTTTCTGCTTGCCATTTTTTTTTCGAGTAATTTAACGTTGAAACAAGAAGTTTTTGACTAAACATAACCATCATTGATTATATCCGTATATGCGTTTTAAAATGTTTGGAAATCTGGGTGATGATTTGATTTGGTTTGGAGCGCTACAGTCTATTCTTTTGCCAATGAGAGCTAATTGACTCAGGGTTATCCGATCCTATTCGTGTGTATCGTTTACAGTATTTTGTCTTTCTTCCCAGCTAGCAACGTTACGTTGGGCCAACGTTGTACTGCATACGTTGGAGCAACGTTGATATGACATGTTGGCCAACCGTTGGCCAGCGGTTGGTTAATGGTTGGTTAATGGTTGTTGTTTACATAATGCCACCGAAACACTACGATGGGCCAACGTAATACTACGATGGGCCAACTGAATGCCAACGTTTATTATTTCTGTTTATTATTTTGCTATAGTGTATAATATAGAATGGGCATGTGTTATTACTTTGAAATAAGCTGATGTTTTTATAACACAAGACATTTTTAAATTTTGTAAGAGTTGAAAAATAAAAAAAATAGATATAAAAAAAGAATGAGATAGGTTATCTTAGTCCACATCACACATTTCATATAATACTTACTCTGCGGCAATCCATTTATTTCTTTGAAATCTGTATTAATTTTTTTTTAATGATACATACTGTTTCTTAAATAAGAAAATCGAAAATTTCCTCTTCAGAGAGCTAAAAATAGATAATTGAAGAAAAGCAAAACACAACATAGGTTAAACAAAAATAAATATACATATTTTAGTTATTTTTCTTTTATTTACAATTTTTTATTTAAATTCGGCCACCATTTCCATCTACCAAAGTTCTTTACATTTTCTCTGGATTCAATTTCATAGCATCTGAAACAAAAGTAAGTAACTTGAAAAGTATATATTATAAAATGTTTTAATGTTACCACAGACATTTCCTTTTATCCTTTTAGCTTTTTAAAATGATTCAAAGATGATTTAAATATGTAAAAAGATAAAGGCAAACATAATTACATCTAATAAATAAAATTAAGTTATAAGGTAAACAAGTGTCATAACAATTACGGTAAAAGGAAATTCATAATACTTACATATTATCATTATACAATTTTATTATTATTAAGAAGAGACACAAAAAAGTAACCTAACGATAATTTAAATCAGAATGCTTAAAAAAAGATTAAGTCAACTATCATAAATTGACTTAAAATTTGCTATTTTTTGAAATCTGTACTAAAGAAGTGTACTAAAAGGTATTAAAGATCAAAGTGTACTAAAACACCGTATGTATACTTTTGTAAATGGTATATTACTATTAAAAACACAAAAAAGAAACTACAGTTTAGATAGACAAATATCGTTTTCTTCAATAAATTAATAGTAATGAGGGCATATATGGTAGAACACAAAAATATCAAGAGAACTTACCTTGCATATTTGAAATCCTTCAGCGATGGCGCATTAACCCTAAAGATGGCGGTTGATACACAACTTTCTCTTTTGGTGGAGCTTCTGCACATGCTCGTAAATATAGGCGGTTACTTTTATATTTCTTAGCCAATGGTATGCCGATATTTGTGCAAGAGGCATAAAAAGAAAATCTCCAACGTTGGCCCAACGGTTTACCAACGCTTCAAAATTACTGATGGCCAACCAAACATTTTGCCAACTAAATACCATCATTTCATTTCCCCTTTTCAACGTTTACCCAACCAAAGACCAACGGCCAACATGTAGCCAACGAAAATCCAACGTTTTCGTGCTAGCTGCGTTATAGGAGGTCCCTAATATTCATATACCATCTTGAATATTTTAATCCTGATAAATTTTATTATTGTTTTTTTTTCTCTATATATGTTATGCCTACAATTATGTGCGTAGTTATAATCTAAATTACTTTACACAGGATAATGTTTAAGAATAGATATTGCTTTCATGTTCTGAGGGCTGATAAACACCATGGCAGCAATGTTTTCAGAGTATTAAATCATGTAAATCAATATTTTATATCGATCCAAAGATATGAAAAAAAAACATATTTTATTTATCTATCAAACTAAAATGTATTATATTTAAATCTTATACAGTGAAACCTCTCTGAGCGGCCACCCCTCCGTACCGAGAACATTTGGCCGTTTAGAGGGGTCGGCCGCTCTGAAGGATTTTATTTACTATTATAAGATAATTACTATAATGCGTAATATAAACAAGTCTGACATATATTCCTCATGTAAATGAAATTTAAAACTTTTCTAAAGAGAAAATAGTACTTTATTTCATGATTCTTAACATTTTTTTAATAAAGGCTACAATTTGTTTCTGCTTGTTCTGTTGTCTTCGTACTCCTCCAAAATCAAATTCTTTTCTTGAATGACTTTGTTGATTTCCTTTTTTCTGCAGTTAAATAATTCAGCTAACTTTTTGGCCGATTTGCCATTCTCATATTCACGCAGAACTTCAATGCTCTGTTCGAGATTTAGAAAAAACGCTTTTCGACATCGTTGCAACTCAGATCACTGACCAACTAATGAAATGAAACTTGTGTGAATGACATTTTTGCTGACAGAGGTGCACTTCTACAGTAACTTTACCGATTGGAATTCCAAACAAAGGCCCTAGGACACCTTCAACGCTTGATTGTCCAGTTCCTCCCTCAGTTTCTATGGATGGTACAATATGGATGGTGCCCCGATCTGAAGGGTGTGGGAGAGAATACAAAAGAGATAACAAATTTAATCTTTCTTAGAAAGGGGGAAGGCACGGGAATGGACTTCTCAAGTTATTCCTTTGTCTTATATCCGACCATAAACCTGACCTTGAGTTTTTTCGCTCAAAATAAAAGCATGGAGTTTGTAGAATTTCCCGAAAAATTAAAAGGGCAATCCCACTCGGTGGCCGTTTAGAGGGGTTCGGATGGCCGCTGATACAGGTTATTTTACCATTAGGTCTATGAGTCGAAAAATCCGTGCCATGAAAAATTGGCTGTTTAGAATGGGTGGACGCTATACAGGGGTGGCCTCTCGAAGAAGTTTCACTGTATAAGTTTTAACACAGTCATAACAGGGCTGTATGAAGGATGTTTCAAGGGTGGTTCAAAGTGGACTGAATCAATTATTTTTTTATTTTATTTATTTATTTTTTTAGAAAGCATAAATTAAATTTTAAACTACATAAAATTTAACAAGAAAATTTATAATTGATACAATAATAGCATTATGTAAAATCGAAAAAACTTGGAATCGAAAGATTATGTAAGGGATCGAATATTTTTTCGTATAGTGAATGCTGCATTTAACTAAATATTCGTATATATGAATTATTTATTGCATAGACCTTATCGAAATATTGCCAATGAAAGGGAAATACTACGTGTAAATAAATATCTCGTATAAGTGAGATTCATATAAATGAATATCTCGTATAAGTGAGTTTCATATAACTAAATATCCGTATAAGTCAATAATTCATTACATATTCAATAGAATTTTAACAGGGTACGAGAAGTTTTTTGTGTTACTGATAAATTCGTATAACTGAATATTCTTATATGTAAATAATTTATTGCATAGATGATATGAAGATTTTTCCAATGGACAAGATGTACTATGTGTAACTAAATATTTCGTATAAGTAAATAATTAAATTACATATGCCATACAGAAATTTTGTTTGGGAAGGAGAAGTAAGTTGTAACTGAATATTTCGAATAAGTGAGTTTAATATAATTGAATATTCATATAAATGAATAATTTAATATATACGCCTTACAGCAATAGTAAACGTGTAAAACAATTTGAAGCAAAAATTTTACAATTAAAAAATAGATACCAATTTAAAAAACCGAAACATTTATTTAAAAATGAAATTATACAGTTTAAAAAAAAACTTATGAGGAAAAATGTACTTTTATTTTACTGTTACAAAGCTACACTTTAAACATATTTTTTATTTCCTTTTCTCTGAGCCATACTAAGTCTTGGCTCCTCCAGGGTGGAAGTCAAAGTTACAATTATTCAGCTTGGATACAGTGAGTAGATAATACATGCGCAATATAAAATCTACTTCTAATATTAAAAATATATATAATAATTCTTATGTAAAAGATATTACATTAAAGGATGTTAACAAGTTATTTTAATTTACTTCTCATGTTGTAAAATACGTTTGTACTGAAAAGACTCATAAAAAATTAACTACTTACTCCATTAAAATTTGCTGTATTGGTGCCGCCATCTAGTGATAATATTAGAACTTAAATGCTGTCACAGCGAAAATATAGAATGTAATTTGATCTTTATGAAAATTCCTGCAAATAACATTTTTTTAGAAACTTTTATCCTTATAATACTTTAAAAAAATAAAAAGCTTAACCTCACAAAAATAGAAAATTATTAGGAAATTAATTGAATAATGCCATTATTGAATATTGAATAATTTATTACGTATATAATATAACAATTAATAATAGTACACAATATTTAATTATTTATACATATATTCAGCCATCTCTTAATCCTCGTGAAGTTATGGACGATCCCAATGCCTTTAGTAATTTAAACAATAACAGAATTATTTTCGGTGATCTCAATGCATAGAGACTAGAATTGCAATATTCAAAACTTTTATGGTTTAATAATTAGTAATTTTTCTAAATCTGACTTCTCATCTAATGACCAGTGAACCCACTCATCACAACAATCATAGCAACATCATTGTTGATATCGTTATTAAAACATCTTTATGTAAAGTATTCCAAATCACCTAACTATTGATACCATCTGTGGCCTCTCTTACAATCGTAACCTGGTTCTTGTTAAAATTTTCACTAATAATAATAGTTACAATTCCTAACCCAAAAAATGTATTAACTTGATGCAATTTAAATACCACTTGAATAGTAATGCACTAATATCAATAAAACTACAGATCTTGAAAATTCCATAACTAAAATCACTTCTGATACTAACGATAGTTTGAACTTTCACCATCATTCATGATACAAACACTCACCACGTTGACAAGTACCATAAATTATTAATTAATAATTGCAACCATGCTAAAAAGTTTTAGCAGCGAAATAAACTTTTTTTAATAAAATAATTCTTAACAATGCACAATAATATTTCAAATATTATATCATGATAAAGCTACTAAAGATTTGCACAACTTTTTTAATTATCTGGACACAGTTGATAATTCCATCCGGAAAGTGGCAAGAAGTCTTAACCTATACTACTATTACCCCTCTTAAAGATAAAAAATTCTAACACTTTTATTTATTCTGCCGAAGATAAACGTAATTTAGTTGGTAACACTCTTGAGCAAAATTTTACTCCTAACCCAGGCTCTCACGAAAGCCATTAATTTAATTAATAGTAGCATTGACATTACACAAAATTTTAATCCTGTAGACAACGATCTTTCTATAAGCTCCCAAAAACTCGTCCAAATCATCAAAAATCTTCCAAAACGCAAATCCTCTTGAGAAGATAGCATCACTAATACTGCTTTAGAACATTTTCCACTAAATACTTATAAAATATCTACATAATTATTGATAAATTTTTATTTCTGCCAGTTTCCTAAAAACTGTAAAAATTCAATAGTTGTCCATATTCTAAAATTCTCTAAGGATTACTCTTCTCCAGATAGTTACAGACCCAATAGACTTCTTAATACTATTAGTAAAATTACTAAAAAGTTCATCCCTTAGGAAATCAATAATCAACTTAACACCAATACTATAACTATCCTTTACCAATTAGGCTATCGTAAAAACCTTTTAGCCTTACATCAAGTATACAAAATTACTGAACTTCTAGCTAAAACTAGAATTAACGAAAAATAAACTGAAGCTATTTACTTGATGTTGCAAGTGTTTTCGACAAAATCTGAATTGACAACCTTATTCATAAACTGACTAATTATTATTTCCCTCTTCCCCTTGTTAAAATGTTAAATTCATACCTCAACGGTAGAACATTTTCAGTTAAATTTTGTAATACTCCATCTTCAAAACTTCCATTAAAAGATCTTCTGAGGATTTTTTTCTGCCACGGCTCTTGAGAATCACTTATTTCGCTTTCGTGTTTACATTATATCTACTGCGTACTTCCTTCATTCTGTGTCTATATTCTTTGGCCCTAGGATCCAATTCATCCCTAGTTGGTGGTCAACCTAATATGGAACCCCCCAATGTTTAGTTCCCAAACGTGCTTGTCACTCAGTTTATCTACCCACTGAAGGGATGAGAGGTGGAGTCAACATTGGTCACTTCATGGATTGATCCTTGTCCTGTGCCTCGAGATCTTGAAATGATTTTAGGGCACAACACAACAGAAGAAGGACATCGGACAACAAGGACAGCAAAGTTGGTCTAAATCTAATAACTACGTCATACGACTCGACAAAACAAGGCCCAAACCACTGGATAATTAGTATGATGAATAAAAAAAAAGAAAATATAATATTAACAAACTATTTTCTATTTACTCAACACTATCACATTCTTCAAAATTAAAAAAAAAAAGATTAGCGGCAGTTTTGAACAAAAAATGTACACTTACATGTATTAGCATTGTTTATAAACATATAACATGATATCATGTTATACATGAATACCTAAATTAGTTCTATCTGAATTACTAAATTCAATTTATTATTTTTAGAAAGATATAATTTTAAGTGTTATAAGTATAGTAAATATTACAAAAAATTATAATTAACAAAAATATATCCCTGAAAATATATTTGAAAATTAAAATACTTTCTGTAAGTATCTCAGTAAAATATTTTTTCATACTTTTCCAGACATTTCATATCTGAATGTATTAAAAGAACTTTATTAAAAGACATTTTCAAAATTTCGCATTTTTAAGTTTCACAAAGCATTAAAATAAAATATTGTATCAGTTTAAATTAATTTTTTTAATTTGATTAAAGGGTTTCTTGTAATAAAAAACAGCCTTTAATTAATTAAAACAATAGTATCATGAATTCAATATAGTCTGAAACAATTAGAAATGAAAAAAAATTATATAAATTTTATGCAAACCAAAATTGCATTTTTCCTCCTGGTTGTTACACCGTATTTCGATTAACATGAAAATTTAAAGTTCTTACTGAGCACGATGCGCTAGAGAAAAGAAAACAAGAGTATAAATAAAAGAAAAAGCGAAAAGAACACAAAATAACGAGAGAATGATTCTGGATAAAAAAGAAGGAAAAACACGTTCGGTAATGTAACTATTGATTTCGTCTAACATGCTAGTGTCATGGGACTAAGGGAAAAATAAGTAGGAGTTTCCGAGTACTTTTTTTTTTACTTTTCTTAGTTTAAAGTAGAATTTTAAAACTTTTTCATCTTGTTTAAAATCCTGAAAATTTCGCTGTAGAACGCAGTTACAGGATTTCGAAAATTTTTGAAAGTATCGGGAAGCTTCAGAAATTATCTATTATGCTAAACATTTTAAAACTGCTTTTGTTGAACAGAAAATATCTTTTAATCATATCACTTGCATTATTTTAGTGTAGCAGGCATTTTCTCAATTGAATTATAAAGACACTGTATAGAGAGCATATATTTGCTACAGATCTACTCTACATTATTTGTTGAATCCAGAATAATAAAAATGTTTACATGCGTAATTTGTGTTAAAATAATTACTTTTTGGTAGCAGATTTTAATAATCACTTTCTATTATCTTAACATAATATTCGTTTTCCTTTTCCTAATTAAATAAACAATTATAAAAGGTTTTATAGCTATTGAATAATTTCCTTGTAATTTACCATTTAATTAAAAATGTATTTAAAAATCATACAGATGATATGCATTTTTTATTTAGATTTTATTACTGCATAGTTCTGTCTTGTATAATACATATAACTTACAAAAACAATCCTTTTTGCTTGGGAATGCTTGTTTCCATGCATACACTAATATACATTATATATATATATATATATATATATATATATATATATATATATATATAAATATATATATATATATATATATATATATATATATATATATATTTATATATATATATATATATATATATATATATATATATGTATATATATATATATATATATATATATATATATATGTATATATATATATATATATATATATGTATATATATATATATATATATATACATATATATATATATATATATATATATATATATATATATATATATATATATATATATATATATATATATATATATATATATATATATATATATATATATATATGTATATACATATATATATATATGTATATATATATATATATATATATGTATATATATATATATATATATATATATATATATATATATATATATATATATATATATATATATATATATATATATATATATATATATATATATATATATATATATATATATATATATATGAGAAATCAGGTTTTTTGCCTAATCTTGAAGGGAAGTTCCGAGCTGATATTACAGCCATGCAGTCTTATAGCTTGAGACTAGAAGTACAACGAAATAAAGGCAAATGGCATTTCAAACTATCGTAGTTTATTCTTGTTTTCTCTTACGAAAGAAACAAGCTGTCGAAACTTCTATCGAAACTCCCAGGAAACATTGTACATTCTATTTTTGTAGTTATCTGCACCAGCCAATTAGCAATCACTACAAACCACTTGGTTGACGTAACTTAAGCATCAGGAATCTATTTTTGGCTATGTGACTGGAAAAAAACAACAGGGAAACATTCGAGAACATTCGATAAGGTAACAGGAAAAACTGAATCGGAACCAAAAGTTAAAATACATATCATTATATATATATATATATATATATATATATATATACATATATATATATATATATATATATATATAACACAGAGAGATAACACACTATATAGACCTACAGTGGCTCACATAGATGTCCGTACATTAAGAATTTCACATGAAATATCACTGTATTTAATATCTATATTTTATTCTTTACTAAACTGCATACAGTATTTAAAAAACGAAGTGCAGAAATTTTTTTGGAAACTTAATAACCAAAAAAAATGAAAAAGTTTGGTAAATATAGTTTTTATGCTCTTTACAAAATTTCTATGCATTAGTATATTTTGTAATATTTCGGTAAATTAGTAGAATATCATGTAACATCCTTAACATTTAGACTTCTGATAAATCACTGATTCTTAGATAACTAAATCAATGATCTTTCAATCATCATTGTTTTTAGTTCGCATTTCGTTTTAATGTCACGCTGCCGTACTCCAGCTTCTAGTTCTCTGGAAAAATGTTCTATTGGAATTAAATCTAAAGACTAAAATGGAGCTATTAGAATATAAATACGATAATAAAGACAGCAAAGGCGAACGTTCAGAAAGGTGTGGTTTCTTGATTAAAAGCAATTGTTTGCAATACTAAACTTTTGAGTATATAATAACGTTAATTTTTTTTAAATATTTAAATGTAGAGCACTGTGATTAAATCTTTATGCCACCATTAATTTTTCTAGTGATTAGTTCTTATGTTAATGTGCAATATCACATAAGGACAACATCTGCATTATACTTTGCTATTACAACTGAGTCCTTGAGAACTCAGTTCCTCACTTTCTCTTCTAAATAAAATGTGTCTTTTGAAGCCAAAAATGCTAAAATTGTTAAAAGATTATTATCCCTGTACGATTCGGGCTAATTTATCATTGAAGAAAGCCGAAGCTTTCTATTTTTCTAACCAAGAAAAAAAAACCATTTCCATGTAGTTTCTGCAAATTTTATCCAGCTCATCTGAGTACTTGAACAATTTTAGACAAATAAATAGTTTTATAAAGCTACTAAATTCTGTAGAATTTTTTATAGCATTCAAACTTAGATTTTTTACAAATTTATAACTATAAACTTGTGATCTAGTCAAGTTAACTTTGTCGGACGGTTTTCCTTACCTTGTTTCCAATCTGGTTTTCTTCATTAAATCTTTTTGCCACACACTCCAACGTAGAGGGGATTAAATGTGCAGATTTAGGAATATTACAAACTGATTTACCATTACTGATAAAAAATAATCAATTTTCGAATGCTGCTAGTTGTTCCCGTCCTGACCTACATGTTGTTTTCCTATTATAAACAGAATATTAAAAAGTAACAGAAATGTTAAAGCTAAGCAACTCTTTAAATGTAAGCCACAATGAAAAATAAAAAATAGCTGCAGATGACATTTTAACTACGTACTTACCCCAAAATATTTGGGTGTATGTATAAGTTTCTGCCGCGTTCCTTTTATGTCTTTATTATTATATAAAAAGAAAATGACTGAATATTTTTTTAATCTTGAGGTTTAGTCATAACCATATTGTGATAAAGTAATAAACTATTTGACTTCAAAATTGAATTCAGTTTCAGAAAGTTCTACTTTTTCTACAAATCCGTAAAGTTGACGAATACTTTAGAAAGTCACAGTTGATATTCTGGTGTGCAATAAATAATTTTTTTCTAATGAATAGTCACGTAGAACTGTTCTAAGTTGGCAAATCATGATATGATATACTAGAGATCTGGTTAGCGAAACTTTCGAAAACAGATTTTTCAACTACACAATAAAACTTCACAGAAAGATAGTTTTGAGTACAAATGAAGATGATTAAAAATGTGTGTCTGATAGATGTTCGGTAAAAAAAATCCATTTTTTAGTAGAGGATATTATCATTCCTGACTTCACAGTAGTATTTGATTTGTCTGTGGAGTCTGTGAAAGAGGATGTAAGTAAATTTTTAAAGAAGTAATGATTTATATCTTTTGTAGTTGCTATCAAATCTTTAGATAAGTCTAGAATCAATTGTGTAATTATATTCGTGCTTCCGTGTGTCTCTCGATAATAAATCACATATTATGTAGAATATTTAGGTAAAGGTGTTGATTATCACCAGTTTCAAACAGCTCTGTGACAACAATTCTGCAATGAAGTGTAGCTTTTCCACCTGACAGAATGCTCTGATCCCCCACAGCAAACCTAATAAACGCAAGAAGAAAACCAAGGATTGAATTTTCTTTAACGAATGTGAGATTAGAAAGACTACTGTAAGAGTCGCGTCCGTCTCTGTCGGTGGTCAAGCGAACTTTTGTTCATTTGAACAATTGGAAATGACATCATTGTCCCCGTAATGGTTTTCTTGACGTACGGAGGTGTCAAACATGTCGTTTTGTCAACGCACCGACAGAGAAGAGGAATTTTACTTTGATCGAGTCGGCTAGGCGCCAGAGGCATTTCAGCTACCCCAAGGACAAGGGTCAAAGGGGGGGGTTCGATCTCCCCTAAAACCAAGGTTTCCTGTTGGGAAAAGACGAAAGTGGGAGGGAATCCAGGTTGAACATTTGAGATGAGCAGGTTGAGCTAGAGTCCTCTCTGGAGACTTTACTTATACACTTTAATATTTCTTTATATGTTTTTTTGTTGTAATAAATCAACCTTGTTAAGTTTAATCCTCTACGGCTGGTTATTTCGTCTAGAAACCTGCTCCTTATACTAGACCCATGCGAAGTCATATCCAAAATGACTAGGGTGTGACGGACTACCGAACATAGAGACAGCTCGACCGCTAGGCGTTAACAACTACCAAGAGTGATACCATCTCAAATGAAATCAAAACTGCCTCTTAACTTCTTATTTTCGATGATGTCTCAATTGTCTCTATTAATGGCATGTCCAATTTATACATTCATCGCATGACAAAAATATGATTCCCCAATGAACAGATGTAAAAAGAATTCATCGTAATATTTGACGAGCATGTAGACCACATTGAAAAAGTCTGCTGGCCACTGAAAAATGCAATATCTGGCATTAGCAAACCACTGCACGCTAAAAGACTTTCTAATCATGTGTACTATCTGTCTCTGTTAACCTGAAAAAGGAAGGCCGTTCCATGCATTTATAGCTGTTTGTGAACAATTGAGAATAAACCCTTGGACAGACAATTCTCATTTTTTAAGAGGCTCAAGTCATTTTAAAGCATATGAAGTGTTCTGAAGACATATTAATAAGTGCAATGATTAGTAGAATTAATGAACCTGCTGATCGTTGATCTTAAATTGTCAAATCAAGGCAGAAAATCTACTAAAACTTCAGTTAATTTTCTTGATTGGTTAGAGCGCTGACCGTCGGTACCGGAGTTCGTGGGTTCGAATCCCACTATGGCATGGATGATCGTAGCCGTTCGGAATCGGCTTTAAGCAGTAGGTCCCGGTCTCATTAGCCCTCGTGTGAAAAACAGTAGACCGTAGCGCTCCAAACAAAACAAAACCAACCGTCAGTTAATTTTCTACACTAAATTTTTTGAGAGAATTAAGACAGGGAATACTTTTACAACGATAAATATTTCTTTAGATCTTCTATTTTCCCAAATTACACATTTTTAAACACATTTTTCTAAATTATCATTCATTATGTAACAAAAAATGTTTTTTAAAATATCTATCAGTAAGTTTAGCTTTAATAAAGGAGTACTGTACTTGTGGAGAATGAATAGCTACTACAGTAACTTATAATTCAGCATTTTTAATTTTATAGTAATCTATATTACATGAATCTGGTGCCTGGTGTCACTCACACACGGATTTTCAGTGCTGTGCATCGGAATATCCGTGAGACATAGAAGAGTTTCACCTCTGACAAATATTCAAACTTTGAGTTTTTCATGAAAAAACGCTCATTAGACATTATATCAGAACATAAGTTTTCCTGAGTTGAAGTATCCATTTTTATTTGGTTTGGATACCAAACATATATTAAGTCATACTTATAGTTAATCTCATGCAGCACATGTTTTTTACTGCCATATATTGTTTTTTCATTCTATTTCCCATTGTTCATAGTAGTTTTGGAACCGTCCCCGATCGCTTACTTAAAAACATTAAAATATTTCTTCGTTGCACACAAATAAACAGTTTCTCAGTTACGCGACGATATACATCTGCTAGAAATAAGCAAGCAATGAATGATCATTTCTATCAAACACGAAAGCAGTGTGACTCTTTCGAATGATAAGTTTATTGTTAATAAAGATACAAATTACTTACCTTATCCGATTTAATATGAATTGATTGAAATATATTTTTTTACTAATTTGCACAACTGATTGACAGTTATTTGTAAAAAAGTAGGAAGCAGTTAAAACATGTTTAACTTTTTTAAAAAATAGTTTTCATTTTCTAATTAATATTTTTGTCTGAAGTAATTAAAAACCTTATAACAAAAGAGAGAATTTATTGTGCCAATTTTTTTATTATAATAGAACATGCAATTGTCTTCATATGATACACTTCTATCCATTCAGAGCAAGTACTACTGTGATATACTGTTGACTATCAGTCCTGTATAATCTACGTCTATGTGTAAAGTAGAAAACTTACTAGTATCATAGATTAGTTTTAAAGCTTTATTTCATATACCAGAATGAAATACATTGGGATTTCTAGACATTTCGATTTGACAACGTCCAGATTGCAATGCTCCAATAATTATTTATTTTACAAAGTTCAGTAGGCGTTATTGTAATATAATCGATTCTAAATTTATTTTTGATCGCTTAACAATACTCTAGTAACACCGCATTTTCCCAAAATAAGGTGTAGGAAATCTCGTGCATAGGGAGCTATCATATGCTGCAATTTAGAATTTTAATGTCGAGAATATTTAATTTCCCTGCCCTCTCTCGGTACCGGAGTTCGTGGCTTCGAATCACACTGTGGCATGGATATTCGTAGCCTTTCGGAATCGGCTTTAAGCTGTAGGTCTCGGTCTCATTAACCTCGTGTTGCAAAAAAGTAGACAGAAGTACTCCAAACCAAACCAAACCCTGCCCTCTCTATAATTTTGGTATTTTATTATAATAAGCATCGGTTGCATTCAAAACGCTATTCTACCATATCAGGATAACATTTTTTTAAATATCTCTATAAACACCATCATCTAAACAGCTTTATTTTTATTATTAAAATGATTTACTATAATACTATTATTAAATACTTTCAGCAATTTTACTCCAACTATAGCCTTTAATATTGCGATAATTCAGTTAGCAACAACAACAAAAAATAATTGTAATATTTATTCCATTTTAAAGACACAGTTACTGTCATAGTTTTCTATGTTGGAGTTTGCATGTCTAATATCAGAATATATTATATTTGTTCATTTTAAGGTAGGTAATATTATATTTTATTATAATTAGCTTTACTTAGAGATCTGACATCTTTTAACCCAGTAAAGTTATAAATCTTTTACTGGCATAGTTATCCAAAGACAGAATTTAATAAACATCTTTTTTATTTGTTCATTAAAAATATTTTCTAATATAAATTTTAGAAAGCGTTCAGTATTTTTCCATAAAAAGCTATCACTGAATATTACCTAAATCTAATTGTCCAGAGCAGAATAAAAAAACTGTTATATTTTATCCTCCTATAAAATTAATAGGTAATTAAGCGGTATTATAACCTATGTTTTAATTAAGAGCATTAATGTAAAGATTATTTATAGCTCAGTTTATGTTATACAATATAGCAAGTTTTAATTGTGAGTAACCCTCCCTTTATCTGAATGATTATGTTTTTTACCGAAGACTTGTCTGGGCATATTATTGTCTAGAGAGTTTTTTCTTAGGCTATCTGAAACATTTTTCTTATATAGGTTTGTAAAATATTTTAATAATTTTTGCTTTCTTATACAAAATAATGGAATTTTTGTAAACATAAAAAAATTCTGTGTTTAGATACCTTCAGTAATATTCGTTTTGACTGAGTCAGAATAAATTTTTAAAAGTTTCAGAGTTTAGTCTATATGGACGTAAAAAGTAAACTTTCATTTTGTATTTGTAAGTATTCTATTCGACAATTACTAAGCGCCTTCTGCTTAGTGTCATCTTGACATTTGTACGTACAAATATGTAAGTACGTTTGTATATTGCATTATTCAGAAATGATTAGCTGTAGATGATGGAAATTTTGAGTTTAAAACTATTATAATGTGTTGTTGTACCTCTGTATTTGATTGAAATATACGGTCTTTATAGTAAAAATATTCAGTATAACGTATATAACTTTATGGAGCTAACTCAAAAACAGTTAACCCCAAAAAGTTTTTTTTTTATTTAAGACTATTATAATGTTTAGTTGAGAATCACTCCTTTTGATTGCAATCCGCATATAAATTCTAAATAACATGTATTGACACTGAGGGACATAACTGAAAAACATTTAGCCTTAAAATGCCGAAATTTCGTATTTAGGACTATTATAACATAGCTGTGCACATCCATTTTTTATTGCAATACACAGTGTATATATTAACAAAAAGTCTCAACATATGACACTACAGACGTACAATAATGAAAATCATTGATATTGACTCATTGATATGCAATTGTAACAATGCTTACAGAAATCATTTTTAGAAAACAAAATGAAAAATCTATACGTGAAGAAGCATTTTAGCTTGTACTGTTTATTATATCCTGGTAATAAAGAAGAAAGTATTGTAATCGTAAAAATTTCTGGTTTAGAACGAAATATCTATAGAACGAAAAATTTCAGAATGACAAACATTGACGCTGCAGGTCTCTACCAGATGGCAGCATTTAAATTATACTCGTTCAACACGGTTGCTTTATAAAATGAAACCTACTTTGAATCTTGCAGAGACTATGAAAATGATAATTCTAATGACAAACCATGCAAAATAATATTTTTTTTACAATGCATTTTCAGCAATGAGAAAATTAGGGAAAAACTAGCAATTTAGTGTTAACAATAAGTTACATTCGATTCAGCTCTTTTTACCCCTTCCCGTGGGTCATCGTCGGGGCAAGACCGGTTTGAACTACAGATAAACTTTGGACTTCTCCCAGCCAATAGATATGTCCATTCATTTGACGGATTTTGACCCCCCCCCCGCCGTTCTGGAGTGGACCCCTGTTTTTTTTTCTCCGCTAGGCAGTCTGATTTTTTTGAGCGGACAAGGTTGTTACCAGAAGAGTAGAAGGTGAATGGCTGGCATCCAAGGTTTGTTGTAGAACCCTTTGGAAAAGAATATTCGCCATTTTTTTTTAGGACAGACGCCGACTCCAGAGCAGAACTTTCTTTTCTAGAGTCCGTAGAAGAACTTTCTTTACTTAAAACTAGATAGAATATATTTTTCCGTCAGGCGCAGAGCAGGGAATGACACATGAAAAACATTTTTCGATTACAATGTTGGTCCTCACAGTGTAATGACACGGAGATTATTCCCAAGAGAGAGAAGCTTAGTCGGGACTTTTAACCGTCGGAAAGGAACTTAGATCATTGGAAAAGTGAACCCTACGACGAGGAAACATGGAAAATGTGGCTGCGAGAGGACAGAATATTAGCATTTATTTCAGAGTTAGCTTTGGGAAATGGTATCAAAGACTTGTATTCGCGAACACTAATTTTAATTCTAAGATTTTGTGGTTGGGAAAATACATTTGATAGAACAAGAATGAAAAAAGAAGAAATTTTAAGAGATATTTTAAGTATAACAATTTTGATATGTTACACATTCATACACACACACACACAAACATATATATATATATATATATATATATATAAATGTGTGTATATATATATATATAAATGTGTGTATATATATATATATATATATATATATATAAATTATAAGTTTTCCATAATATTGGGTCCAAATCAGATTTTTCTATAGAAAGAATATATTCCTAATGCAGTAATCAAGCGAAGCACACAATAACTGTAATGCTCGTATTTAACTTTTAATTTAAATATAAAGAGGTAAATAAACGTCATTTAGCCCTATGTTGCAATTTAGATATTTAATAAACATAATATTTCAAATAAAATTCGATTTATAGAATACGAGTTATTTTAAAGATAAATTACTATTTAACCATAAATAGATAAAAGCCATTTTTGGAAGGAGTACCCCTGCACAATATTCTTTAGGGGTTTTTTCTTTTGCTATTTAAAAATGTTTTTTATATAAACTATAAAAAAGCTTTCAGCATTTTTTAAAAAGCGTTTTCCTCTTGTTAAATGGCTACATGACTGAGAAACAAAAAATAACTATTTATTTATTTATTTATTTCACACGAGCTTTTTTGAAAATTCTTTTCTTCAAATGTGACTTTATAAAAACATTATGCATACATAAACATTTAGATGGGAGTTGGGATTCCCGTTAAAGAAGCCACAGATTTAAAAAAAATAGAGAAGAATATTTTATGTTTTGTGCAACTGTTAAGACAGGTGACCAAACTGACATTTTTTTACTATATTAAAAATATTTTATCCAAATTTTTTAAAATATTTTATCCAAAGGATAAAATATTTTTTTTAACAGATGTTCATATAAATTACCAAACTTCCACTAATTTAAAATAATTTAGTTTAAAGATAATCAGTGTTTTTATCGTACTATTGATAAATTCTTATTTTTGATATAATAAGCATTAGACAGGATTTATTTAATAATTACTTAAAAGCATTGTCCAACAATTCCATTTTTTTTTAAAGTATTAACTCTATCCCTCACAATTTCCCTCATTGAAAGTTTTAATTCTTTGTTATTTTGCAATTTTTCATTACAACTTTTTAAATAAACTAATATATATTTTAATCAAATTTAATGAATGTTTGTGCTTTAAGTATAGACATTTGTATTTTTAATCTGATTATAGGTAATTTTTCATTTTATATACGCAAAATGTTGAAATATTACTTAGAATTCAATATTTATCATTTCACAAAAATGTTATGACTATTTGTCAAGTTTTAAGCTACATTTAAAACATCAGACAAAAAAAATCCTCATTAATACATTTACAAATGAATTTTCATCAATCTTTAATATAATTATTAAAATTTTCAAGCAAATAATTTTCATTTCTTTCTTTCAATTATATTTTCTTATATATGTATGTTTTACGCATCTTTTAAGAATTTTGCTTATTATGTAACATTTATAATGGAATTACTAGTTTATGGAGCATAAATTTGCTTATTTAATACAATAAAACTTTTCTGTGGCTCATTATAAGATATAACATCGTGTATGCTGTTCTTATTAATTTCATACATGCCTCATCGAGACTTATAGAAATATTAAGTATTGGAATTGTAAGTCTACATATTGCTACATTCAAATTATTACATTCAAATGCATTCAAATTGTTACTATTAGAACAACTATTAATTTCCTATAATAGTATTTTTTTTTAGTCTAATTTAAATGTTCCTAGAATTTTTTTAAAACAACAATGTTTGGACTCATTACAAATACAGCAATTTTATTGTTATTTAGTTACTATAAATGTTACTATTAATCTCCAATTAGTTTTCATTATTATTGAAAAAATTATTTGATAAAAATGCTTTTAAGATTGTTTAAGCTATTATAGAATTTATTACTTAAACTACTGTTAGACAAATAATTAATATTAGTTAAGTTATATTACTTTTTAATTAATTATACGTATTACCATTGCAATTATTTTAAATCGTAAATAGACATATATATATATATATATATATATATATATATATATATATATATATATATATATATATATATGTATATATATATATATATATATATATATATATATATATATATATATATATATATATATATATATATATATATATATATATATTATATATGTATATATATATGTATATATATATATATGTTTATATATATATATATATATATATATATATATATATATATATATATATATATATATATATATATATTATATATATGTATATATATGTATATATAATGTATATATATATATATATGTATATATATGTATATATATGTATATATATGTATATATATATATATATGTATATATATATATATATATATATATATATATATATATATATATATATATATATGTATATATATATATGTATATATATATATATGTATATATATATATATGTATATATATGTATAATATATGTATATATATGTATATATATATTATAATATATATTTATATATATATATATATATAAATATATATATATATATAATATATATATATATAATATATATATATATATATATATATATATATATATATAATATATATATATATATATATATATATATATATATATATATATATATATATATATATATATATAAATATATATATATATATATATATATATATATATATATATATTATATATATATATATATAATATATTTATATATATATATATTATATAATATATATATATATATAAATAATATATATATATATATTATTATATATATAATATTTCATATATAAATATATATATAATAATATTATAATGTATATTATAAATAATATAATTTTTTAAATATTTAATTTTTTTAAATATTATTAATCATAATATTATATTTTTTATATTCTAAAACAATATATAATAAAAAAATTTGATTATCTTTATAGACTCTGTTTGGTAAATTAATATTTTGATTTCGATATTCCACAAATGCTAAAATAAAGTTGATACTCGTGTTTCATTTTTTTCAGAATCTGATCCAAAATTCTTTATGTCTATCTTACTTATATAATTATTACTAAAAGGAACAATTCATTTTTTCTAATAACAGCATTACACGTTACTTGTTACTAAATGTTATGCATTTTAGGAATACCTCAAACATTTCAGGTGCAATTCTGACATTTCTTTGAAATCCATCTAATTTTTATCTTTTAGAGTTTAAAAAAATATTAAACGGTGAAATGTTTTGAAACACAAAAAATGCCAATTTTGTACTTAAACGAAATTTTGCTTGATATTTGTGAAAAAAATTTGGGAGTTTTACTGTTTTCTTTTCATAATTTCTTTAAATGCTTATAACAGTTTTTTTCTAAAGCCCGAAAAGCATCCTGCAAATTAATCTAACCATTTATGTGTTAAAGGAAAGAGCAATTGGGCATTTTTTATCTTGCTTTTATGAACATTTAATATTTTTTTAAATTGATATTTTACCTGAAATGTTAACTAGTTTTACATAATATAAGTCCTATCATGAATAAAGATTTTAAATATACTTTTTGAAAAGAGATGAATTATTTTTGGAAGTCTACTGAAAACTTAAAGTGTGTTTTAAATTTTATTTCATGGGAAAAACGTCGGGGAATTTTCAAGTAAATGTTTTGTCATGTAAGTTAACTTTTTTGCGGTAGATGGCAGCACAGTATTCTTGCTTGACTGAAAATTTATATAACGGATGTTTGAACTAATCATAAAAATCTCGTAAAACTGTAGGGAAACAACAACAACAAAAAAAAAAAAAATTCTCATCCCAATGGTATAAAATTGGTATGCGAAATGGATATAAAATTTTATGTTTTAGAAATATTATATCTTTGTTGCTTAATGTACGTATTTTTTTCATCGGTAATACTTTTTTGTGTGAGGATAATACATATATTATTTCTTTGAATTGCTTATATAAGATTATTCATTTTTGGTTGGAAATAACTCAAAACCCTAAAGAAAGCGAAAATCTTTTTTAAGAATATGTCAATACATTAAGACAAGCCGAGAACCATGTACTTTTTCTTTTACATGTAAAAATATATTCCATTGAAACATTATTACTAGTCACAGAAATATAATAAATGTTTTCTAAATTGTATTTTCATGATTCTAGATTCATTTCTCACGCGAGATTTTTATTGTTTTTATGCGAACGGAATTTTGTGGTTAAAAACCTTGCTATGTAATTTTGCTGGATAACAAGTGACTTTTAATCCATATAATTCAGATTGATTTTGAAATATTTTTCGAAAATAATGGTAATATTATTAGGGAAACACTAATTGTAATTGGAAATATATATATAAAATACGAATTGTAAAGTATAACCAGGATAACGGTTATTTAGAAGAAATATATTTATTTTAATATCAATGTTTCTCAAGATAAATTATTATTTATTAACTATATATTACTGAAAAAGGGAGGGCACAGTTTGAATTTCTTGGATATAATAAATAATATTTTAAATGCAGTGAAACATTTTATGTTAAACATCCTATTATTTATTTCAATGAATCTCACAAATCTAAACTTTACGCACACTGCTCAAAATGTCTGTAAAAGACTGACAGCATATTTACCAATGACTGTAATCCTAAACTTAATTAAATTAATTTTCATTTGTAAATTAATGTATTTTTCATATAAAGGTAATAAAAAAGATTAAGTTATAAAAATTTCGAACTTATATAAATAGGTTATAAGAATTATCTTTATAGTTTTATTCTATATGTGCTTAAATTAGGAAACAAATATTTAAGCCAGCCAGACTTGCACGTAAGTCTTTGAAACAAAAATTAGTTAAAAAGTAATTAACTTCCAGAAGTAAAATAAAAGGTAAACTAGGTAAATAATAGGTACACTAGGTGGACTATGTAATTTCAGTGAATAAAAAATTCTTCCTTATTATGAGAAAGGATTTTATTGTGAATTTAATAGATCTACTTCCAGATTTAATTTTAAATCTCTGTCAATATATTTATGAAAAATGGTTAAAATTTAATATTAAAAAATATTAATAACCTGAGAGGAACTACATTGGAAATGTAGCATGGAAGTAATGTGGTCATTTTCATTTATGGGATATTTTGCAGGCTTTAATATAAATCTTTCTTGTTATCTAAATATTAAAATTATATATAAAAGAGAAAAATATCAAGTACACTACAGACTAAAGATTTTTTCCATACAAAAATTTTTGTAATATATTTTTAAGTACACGTTTAAAATATACTGATTTTAGGAAACTTTTATTTTCGTAGCTAAAAGGTGAATAATTTATAAATTTAGAACAATAATTAGACACTTCAAAGTGCAACTGAAGTATTTCAAATGTACATAAAATTTAAAATTCTTATTTTACAAAAATGTTGAAATTTATTGTTAGCAATAAAGTATGTAGTGCTAAAAATTATGTTCATTATAGTATATGTTAGATAAATTTTACCTCTTATTCCCAGTTACATTAAAAAATTAATGATATAGAAATTTACTATGTTCTGTCATATTTGGAACAGATGAAATCAGTGATCTTAATTGTAGCATTTTTCTCTTTTTTAAATGTCAATGTTCGTATAAAATGGATAACATCTTAGTGGCATGTAGACATTGCTTTTTACTTATTCCTGATTATTCTGGCAATTAAATTTTAAATTAAAGTTATAAATCAATCAGTGGTTAATAAAAATTAGAGATTGTTATAATATTTTTAATGTGTTTTGAATACTTCGAAAGTTTTTATCAAAAGGATTTTTTTAAGTAGTGCAAATTTTTGTAATAAATCAGGTACCTTCACATTAAATTTTAAGCAAAAGTAAATAATTATGCCAGGAGCATATCATGAACTGTAATTTCCATGTCTAAATTAAAGTTTATTTCCGTAAGAATACAAATACGTTGTTGCCACAGAAACAAAACAAACACCTTTAACCCAGGGAAAAAACATCACTGACATCACAGCACTTTAAAAATGAGAAAACAAGCAAATATAAGATTTTACAATGATCTAATCAGAAATATAATTCAAATTTCCTTGTTTTTGTTCTAGATTTAGCATAATTTAGAAGCATGTCAATATACGCCAACTTCTTTATAGCGAAAAATAATTTTCCATACCTATTTTCATTTATTATTAATAGTTATGTATGCACCTGATCAAATGGTACTTTGGGTTTGTCTGTAAAATAGGTTTGCGTGTCCTCTTATATCGGTAATAGTCAGAAAAACTTCGGACTTCAGTATTTAGAACATTTCATGATGACTAAAAGTGTTTTAGTTTAATGAAAGTGCTTACGACGCATTTGAGAAACTAAATATTTTTTATTATTACCAAAAGTTTTAGAAATTCCTTTTTCCAACTTAAACAGAATAAGAAAACGGTAAAATAACATTAATACTTTTTAAAGATATATCTCTAACATTATACAATGCTATTGAACTTTAATCCAAACAGATCTTATCGATCACGCTTAACGGCAGCAATTTGCCTTCTTTTTACTAACGGAAATGTAGAATATCCCCTCAATTATAAAATGAACCTCTATTTTCGTTAAGTAAATTTTGTCCAGAAAACTATTATCGTATCTTAAACAAGAATTGTAGTTCAAAATTGTTTAATTCTGTATTTTGCTTTAGGTATATATTGAAATAACATGAATGGATCTCCTACATTTAGTGGTATAAAATTGTTCTTCTGAAAACCAGTACAAAAATATATCACGCGATACTGTAATAAATCATTTTCGCATTAAGCAAGGCGCTTTTACTCTTTTGAAGGAATAGTTCATCGAGATTTATAAAACTATACAGCAAGGTCACCTAATTGTCGAAAGATATTTTATCATTTCAGATGAAATTTGTGTATGAGACTCGAAAAAAGTTTTTGATCCACAAGAAAAGAAAATTTCACGTAATTTTATTGTCTTTTTACATTGATCTATATCTATGAAAACATGTATTTAAATTTGTTCAGAGTTCTTAGAGGTGAGTTATAGTTTTTGTTTCTAGCATAATAAAAAAAATTGCAGTATAGCTTATAGTTTTAAAGCTTTAAAAATATTGTCTGAAAACTAAAATAACAAATTTTGGTCCAGAATATAATAATATATCGAAATTAAAATGGTAAGTGATATCATTGATAAATATTTTCATAGATTTTCGTTATTTGAATAATTTTAAAGCTTATAAATAATCGTTGAAATTCCTACTAATATTTTTAATTTTGTAAATTGGATCGATATTATAAAATTTTCAAACTTCTCACATGAATGTGCTTTTTAAGTGGGAACGTCAAAAATTATATTAATAGAAAACTTCCCCTAAGACAATTGTGCTTTGATATACATTAGCAAATAAAACAAGTACAGCAAAATTTTCTTTTATATTAATGTCATCTTATGTATAAAGTAGCGCTTTCACAAGTGGGATTGGTTAATTGGTTTGGTGCTCTACAGCTACTGTTTTGCTACACGAGCATTAATCACAAATAAAGACGTGGTTTAGTTTTAAAATAAACAAAAAATATTGAATTTCATAACTGTTTTATGAAGAATCTATAACACTTTACATTTAAAATATTCATAAATATATAGAGTCTTTCATAAAATATGCAGCTTTTAAAAATACAATAAATCAAACCAAAGCAAAATTAAAAAAAAAATATTTCATTCAATATTTTTTATTTAATAATAAATATGATATTTTTTAAATGTGAAACAGGATATACAGAATTTGGTCACACTAAAAGAACCATTTCCTACTCTTGACCTTATTTCGATTTTGTAGAGAACTACTCGAGAGAAGTTTTTTGGAAACTTTAAGCACGAATAGTGAATGCATTAATTCATAATTCTTCTAAAAAAGGATCTACAACTGTATTTAGGGGAACAACAAAAAAATTAAAGAAATAAAGTTGAAGTTTGATCAGCATGCTCAGAAAAAAGTTGAGAATGATCTGTAAATTTAACCAAATATGACCGTTAGTATGCGCAATAGTTATGTGTATTTCCTTGTTTAAAAAACATTTAATCTTTTATAGGATGTTTGTTCAATACGGGTCTAATGATTTTTTTTTTTAAACTTGGAGATTATTTGACAGACAATATCAGCAATATACACTAACATTTGACAAGAATGTATTAAATAATCGTAAATATAAGGCCTTTTAATGGAAATAACTTTTATTTGCAGATGTGTGAAAGATACATTTTTTCTGCTCCTACAATTTAATAGTCAACTATACAGGGCAACTTATATTAACCCGTTCCGGTAAAATGACGAGTCTAGCTCGTCATTAGTTTTTCATTCCATACCGCACAATGACGAGCTACACTCGTCATGCGATTAAAGTTACTGTTAAATATGATAATTAATTTAGATTAAAATTTCTAGTGTACTGAATTTGGCAACACTTTTATCACTTGTGAAAATCACAAGTCACTATTGCATATTGTTTACTTAGAATTTCTTGGTACAAGTCATTGCCAAATTAATGAGTCAGAATAAAAGAAAACCTACTAAGAAATGCCGTGTGTGTTACAAGAATCAAATTAAAAGTGAGACTACTCGGCGGTGTAAATAATTAAGAATTCCTTTGCACTTTGTTTTGAAAAGTACCACTAGCTTGAAGACTATTATCTGTATACCTTATTAATGTTTTCCTCTGATATTTTCTTTTTGATATTATTTAACACTATGTAAAATGTGGATTTTAATTAAGAATATGTAAGAATTGTAAAATGAAACAAGTTTTTTAAATAAAAATTAAATGGTTATTTCATGCACAGTTTTTCATTATTAAATCATACCGGAAGGGATTAAGGTTTCCCTTAAAAATCTTTAAATTCATCAAATCATTGACATTTTTAGAGCTGCTTATTAGTAAGTTCATGAAATGAAAAACTGATAGGAACTTTTCTCAATTTGTACTTGTTTTTCTTAGAACATTCTTTTTTACAAAGGTAACCATTCTGTAACTGTTAATAATATTTTAGGTCACTTTTTTTTTAAGTAGCACATTTTTATAGTACATCGCATCAACTACTTGATATTTTTAATTTTCATAATACAAGAAAGGTCTCAACTGAGTATTCCTTATATTTGAAATGGTTTTTCACTAGGAGAATACGATGTTCAATACTGAAATGTTTTATGGCTACAAAATGTGGAAACTACAAGTGAACTTCAAATAGAAGTAAAATTAAGAAAAGTGTTGATGATCGTAGCACGAAGCTTTAAATAATTGTATTTAGTGAAACATATTGATATTTAGCAGAAATAATGCAGGTTTAATTTTTTTAAATTAACTGGGAGGAAATAAAAGCATATTCACCACTGGAAGCTTGATCCTTGTTATGCAGAAATTATTTTGCAGAAACAAATTATTTCAATACTTAAATTAGGAATAATGTACAGTAAAGCGTATAGGTTTAGAACAGTAATCTTGAAATTTTATTGAACCACAGAAGAGTTAGAACTATAAGATTTCTTTTGGGAGCCCTAACCAACGCTTAGAAAAATGTATATTAAACAAATATTTAAAGTGAAACAATATGCTATGTTTGCTCCATATGAAGAAAATAAATTAAATGTATTGTATTGTATTAAGAATTTTTAAACGAAATTAATATACTATAACAGCATTAACGCTTGCTCTGTGTAAAACCTAAAATTTCATTATAATTATTGAGATATGAGTGTTTGCATTTCTTTACACACCTTTTCAAAGCTTATACTTACATTTAGTTTATTTTTCTCTATTTTTGCAAGTGTACGCTGGAAAATATTTTTATCTATAACACGTCTTTTTAAATAGCATTAAAATATTTATAGTTGAGTGAGAAACATCAGTATTTGCTGTATGAGTCAGCAACTATAATTTTAGTAGGTAATTTTCAAATAAAACTAAATTTAACTTTATATTTTTAGCTTATAAACACGAGTCAATAACTGTGAGTGTTTTATAATTTTTTCGCGTAATTTTTTACTCGTGCAATCTAGAATATTTCTAGAAACCACGTGTTTCAGTCGGACGTCAGTTTTAACTGCATTCCACGGAATACAGTTTAAAAACTTCTAGTTTAAAATTAAAATATAATACAAGCATCACGTATTAGGTAATGTTTTAAATTTCTTTCGGTATATTTGATGTTAAATATTTTATAGTCTAACAAGAATATAGCTAATTTAACATCCAAATGCTTTAAGCAAAACATGTAGTTTTAAATATGCTATAAACTCGAGTGAATATATTGTTTAAAATATCCCACCATAATAATTACAATACAAAAATGTGCATTAGAAATACTTCAAGTAATATAGCAATCTATCCTTAAGTTAATATATTAAAAACATATAAAACCCAGCTCTTAAAAAGAGGAGAGTAGTAAAAGTAAAGTATTCATCAAGAATAAATCAAAAATGATAGTAACTGTAGCATTTTCAAAGATGAGAAAAAGTGTGTTTGCTCACAGGAAAGCATTGTTCTTTTAGTTTCGTGCATATTATAGGGAGGAAATCATAAATCAAGAGAACTCTTGGAACACCAGAAGTCTCTATAGATTTCTTGCACTTTCTGACTCTTTAGGTGCATTTCATAAATCGTCTGTATGAGATATGAAATCATAAATAGGATCCGGAGATATGTTCATACCAATAAGTTTTACTTTTATATACAGAAAAAACTATAGCGCAAGCATTTCCAACAAAGGGTTTATTTTGTGGCCTTTATATGCTTTACATAGTAGACATTCATTTTCCTTAATTAAAATCCAATAAAAGTTAAAATACAAAACAAATGAATATTTTTGCAGCATACATATTGTTAACAGCTTGTCGATTCTTTAGTTCATATTTTTTTAGATTATACAGATAAACTGATTGCAAGAAAAATATTACGAAGTTATAAACTAGTAAAATCAGGTATATTGAAATTAAATCGTCATGAATTCAGTTAAGGTGAATTTGAGTAACTTTTAATTGTTAAGTAATTTTTAAAATAACAAAAAGGCTTGTAACTATATCGTAAATAAATGTACAATGCTCTTAAAAGAACATTAGCTTAACAACTTTTTGGCTTAACAAATTTTTTCTACCATGCTGTGCCCCAAAAGAGCAACATTTTTAATAACAAATTTACTCTTGAAACAACTGTATATATCCAAATCCACAATGAAATTTGCTACAAATAATACTTTATTTTATAGTAATTGATTTCATAATTTTACGGATTTTATTACTTTAAGGTCAAGAATGAGTCAAATCGTATCATTGACAAGTACCTTTTAAGCAATTAAATTATTTATTTATTGTGTCATATTGCGTCCCAAAGTAATTAAATTTCTAATTTACAACCTTAAGCGAAAATAAATTATATGCTTTATAATTTAAATCTGTTGGAAGTACGGATTTTATTATTTTACAGTGTAAACAAAGTGACATTTTTAGCTAGCGTTTTTATAGTACAATTTACCGAACTAGAAAGTACCCTTTACAAAGATGCACTTTAGAACAATGCATTTATATGCATTCATAAAATACAAAAAGTGTGAGAAAGACATGAACTATTATTAGTAGCGCTTAATATACGAAGCAAGTGAAAAGAAGGATCTCTTCTTGATTTCTCTTTACAAAACAAATAGTAAAAACTTGACTTATAAAATTGTGTACTTACGTTTTATAATCAAATTTTCACTAGTTTACCCCAACCCTCTCATAAAACCCCTATAAAATAAGTAAAAGAAATGAACTATGGCAGTCATGTTTTAAGGCTGTGGAATAAATGTAAACTGAAAAATCTAGTCTATCCGCATATTGATACCTGTATAATTCTACTGACTTACGGACAAATGAAAGAGTACCGTTTCCAAGACCCCCGAATAGCTTACGATCAAAACTCTGATGCGGTTTATAATTTTCAACACGTTTGGTACTACAGGTCCTTTATAAGCCCGTTTGTCAAACTTAGTTTGGCTCAATATGTTTCAAGAGGAATCACAGTAATTAAACTCTATACAATTCAACTCTAACATTCCATTTTATTTATCTTTTATACATTTATTTTGAGGTAAAAATATTGGTC
>CM063503.1:112956767-112964267 GCA_032207245.1 Pardosa pseudoannulata
AGTTGTTTTATATTTTGATTTCTTACTTCCCCGTGTTTATTCTTACATTTAAAATGTACAAATAATAGTGAGCCCCAGAATTGATCATCAGTTCGACAGGAGTTTCTAACTACTTTAAGCAACTTAAGATACTAAATCTTTGTTTTTAATCAAACTATGCATATTATCGCATACTGTTACATCTGCCTTATTTGCAGGCAACTTTGAAAGTGACATAAACAATAATGCTTAAAGCTTTCAAAAATGAAAAAGGTCAAAGATGAAAAGGTCTATTTAATATCAAATAAGACAAAAAAATATGGTATAATCCAAGCTATTGCAAACAAAGTATTAGTAAGAAATTAATGATTGTCGTAGTGTCTCCTACAATCGAATATAAAAAAAAGACTGAGTAAAATGTTAAAATAAACCCAAAGTACTGTCAAAAGGAAATTTAAGGTGCAATATTTATAGAAAATAATTCTTTATTTATCTCAGTGGCTTTATAACAGTGAAACATCATAAAAAAGGTACAAGTCTTCCTTTGAAAAATATCACACGATTCCTTAATAAATAAAGAATGATACAGGTATTTCATGTAAACATTTTCAACATATTCCTGGAAAGTCCTTTTAGGTGACACTAATTTACTATTGTCCTTTTGGTGTCTTGAAGCTACCTCTTTATATGCTCAAGCACACTACAATTGATGTGCTGAAAAGTTTTTAAAGAGAAGTGAAAGTCAATAAGCCTGGAAAATTTAATTAAAGACCTTCTATAATTAGAAATTTAGGCAAAAGCTTATAGCTCAATGTATAATCCCTAAAATCAAGTACTTTAGAAAATAAGTTTTGCATTTTAGACGTTAATTATTCGGCCCCAAAATCATTATAAACAGTGTAAATACTCTCTATATATATTCTACCGGTTTCAAAATAATTCAAAAATGTTTATAATGAACAAGAAAAATGTAACCTAAAGCATTTTGCACATGAAATGATAATGAAATAGGTCGGTACTAACGTTTAGTTACGAACGTGTCATATATATATATATATATATATATATATATATATATATATATATGACACGTTCATATACACACACACATATATATATATATATATATATATATATATATGACACGTTCATATACACACATATATATATATATGTGTGTGTGTGTGTATCTTTATATAAATACATCAAATTGGAGCAAATGTTTATTTTATCTACTAAAATTTTCATACTAAAATATTGTTAAAAATTATCTACTAAAATATTGTTATGCAAAAGAATTTATAATCTAATATTAAATTAGAAAAATGAATATATTTTAATTTTTTCAAGTTAGAGTTATATTATATGAATAAATTTTTTAAAACATTATATACTAATAAAAAGGTGTAAATTTAAAACTAATTTATATGTCACCTATTTAAAATTTATTTCTAAATTACTTCTGTAATCCAACTACTACAATAGATTTTAAGAATTTTGAATTGTAATAAAACTTAAATTTAGAATCATAAAATTTTCAAATAAAGTTCTTTATTTTATGTTTTATATTTAGGAAAGATATTTAAAAAAATTTAAAATCCTAATTTATTCATTTTTTTTCTATAAAATAACAGTGACTGCACATTTGCACAGAAAATCAATGCTGTGCTTGTTATGATATATTCCAAATGTTGAAAAAAAATCTTGAGAAAAAAAAGGACTCACCACAAAAAAAAAATTGAAATATGATTATTCATGCTTGATACAAACGTATCGATATAAACTAAAAAATAACTTTGGCATTTTGTGAAGTAAAATTCATTAAACTATTGCTGTTAAAAATATATAACTTCGAATGCAAAGTCAGTAGTGTACCATCAGTCAAAAGTAAACGAACTCGGATTCCCAAACAAATCACAATTTTTCTTCTTCATTCTTAAGAAAATAGAAAACATTTGTTTTAAGAAAGTCAATACCTGAACACAAAGAGAGGAAACAGAAGTATCAGATGCATTATGAAGTGATTTTTCTATCTGTATTTCTTTGTTTTTCAGTTTTAGGCGCGCATTTTATCCCCTCCCGGTTTTTTTTTTTCTGAATTAAATATATTGTGCATTGTAGGGTTAATTGAATTTTTCTACTCCCGACTTCTAATCAGAAAGAGAAAGAGAAAAAAAATCTATTTCTTCTTAGATAAGCAGTTTATGAAAGGTTTGTGTTGGGGCGCCTGTTTTTCTGTTACTCCTGAGCCTTTTCATTACGTTTGCAACGATGGGAGCAGAGAGAAAAGCACAAGAAACAGCATACAGGATCTCGATCTTAAAAACCCAACTTAGAGAATTGGATTTGTTCTGTTTTATTTTGAGGTAGGTTTTAATAATCTTAGAGGGGCCTTGGAGTAGAAGCTCACATATATGTATATACCTCGTAAAGAATTTTAAAAATAAAAAGGCATATTTTCCCAATTGTCGCGTAGCATAAAGTTTTCTTTTAAATTAGTGTTATCCGAGAGGTAATTTATTAATTTATTTTTTGCCTTTGCTCCAAATTTGTTATTCCAGAAATGGGAAAATAATGGAATGCAGGTGATGTCAGCGAGCGCGAATTCTTTTCTTAATGACGATGGTCTTAGTCTACATTTTTATAAATGATTTTTTTTTGACGAATTTCATTTAAATTTTATTTCTCTAGTAAAAATTATAACTGAGCTTTTTTGACCAGAAAGTGATGCTTCATTATTTTACTTTTTACTTCAGAGGTTTTTTTTCTTAATAATTTCAAACATAAGAGTATGTAACATCAACTAAAACCAACGACAGTTTTAAAGTACTTTTAGTTGCCATCTATTGATTACAGTGAAATAAAAAAATTAATTAGTATCAAGATAAGCAACGTTTTAAAATAAGAAAAATTAAGTATGCTACGACTAAAAAATTAGAAAATATTTGCGAACATTAAAATAGCATGTGCATAAATCTTAATAAAAGGCTATTCAAGGTTGAACATAAGTATATCAGCATTAAATAAATTTATATATATAATTCTAATAGAACTCCTCCTAAACGGCTGGACTGATTTTGATGAAGTTTTGTGTAATTAAGTGCATTCAAGAATGGTTTTGATTCACAATTTGACCAAATTGAAAAATTTTTTTTTTATTAAAAATCCAGAATTGAGATTATTGAAATGCCGCTTGAAACTATTCCCAGTCAAAGAATCTGTGGCACAGTGGTCAGCGCAAAGTGTTTCAGTACGGGAAGTTCCAGGATCGAATCTCCGTGTAGGGGCATTTTAATTTAATCTAGTTACGTTTGTGATGACTGTACGGGTGATAGCGTTTTATTATTTTATATTAACTTTTTTCTTCAAAATAATCGAATTTTTAACTTAAAAAAAAAAAACATTTTACAATTTTTATATTTACAGCATTAAAACAGAACAATGTCTGTTGGATCGTCGAGAATACATATATATATATATATATATATATATATATATATATATATATATGTATATATATATGTATATATATATATATATATATATATATATATATATACATATATATATATATATATATTATATATATATATATATATATATATATATATATATATATATATATATATATATATATATATATTATATATATATATATATATATATATATATATATATATATATACATATATATATATATATATATATATATATATATATATATATATATATATATATATATATATATATATATATATTATATATATATATATATATACATATATATATATATATTTATATATATATATATGTATATGTATATATGTATATATATATATATATATATATATATACATATATATATATATATTATATATATATATATGTATATGTATATGTGTGTATATATATATATATATATATATACATATATATATATATTTATATATATATATGTATATATATGTATATATATATATATATATATATATATATATATATATATATATATATATATATATATATATATATATATATATATATATATATATATATATATATATATATATATATATATGTATATATATATATATATATATATATATATATATATATATATATATATATATATATATATATATATATATATATATATATATATATATATATATATATATATATATATATATATATATATATATATATATGTATATATATATATATATATATATATATATATATATATATATATATATATATATATATATATATATATATATATATATATATATATATATATATATATATATATATATATACACACTAGATGACTCGACATATATAATATATAAACAACGTGAGAACTTTAACATGTTGTTACACCTGAATTAGCCACTATTACTTTCAATTGTACGGACTTACTGGGAAATGGCAAACCTAAACAATAACCAGTTGTCGCTCCGGTACAAGAAGGTAGGGCCAAAGTCCATGGTGGAACTTCTTTTATTTAAGACTAACGAATGAACATCATCACCCGAAAAGAACAGAGCAATGAACAAATACGAAAACACTTTACTATTACAAATTTCACACCAAAGTGAAAGATAACGGAGATATTTTCATGAGACGAGCTGTTTAGTCAGCGTTATTAACAATCAGAAATGAACTTCGATAATTGGAAGGAGTGAAGTATTGTTTTATACAGCAGAAAAAGGTGACCAGTAGACAGAAAATTAGCATTTCACACTTAGCTTTAGGACACTGGTAAAATGAATTTTAAGTCATTGACTACTCGTTTATACTTTTTGCAACACGAGATGTAATGAGACCGGGACCTACTGCTTAAAGCCGATTCCGAACGGCTACGAACATCCATGCCATTGTGGGACTCGAACCCATGAACTCCGGTTCTTAAGGCCAGCACCCTAACCATTCGGGCATCGTTCGGCTGTTTAGGTAAGATATTATATGACTGGGAAAATAGATATGAAAAAATGAGAAAGCGGAAAGGAGAATTTTGCATAGATATTTTAGGCGTAATAATTTTCATATATTACACACACTCTCTCACACACAAACACACACATATATGTATATTAAAGATTTAACCTGAACGGAAACAAAGTATTTTTTCTCATTTTAATTCTGCAAAAAATGCAGTTATTTCTGTGTTCCCATGTCCTATCTTGCATATTTTAATGCTTTATTATTTGTGGTTCTCATAGAATTCGCATGATACATTTGAATACACAGTTCTGGCATATCACAATTGGTTAACCATTTGAGCCCATAAATATACCACAAAAGTTCTGCATTTACGAACACTTTTGGAGAAATGTGTCTGTTACTCACTGGGGAATTAAGTTTCCATAATTTTGTTCGTCTCTACAGCGGATTGCCATCATTTGTATCTTAATCCAAGTCATATCAAATGTGATTATGCATGTGTTTTTATAAGTTTAATGTATAGATATAATTTTATATATCAGACAGGACAAACTAATAATTGTACCTAAAAGAATTTTTCCATAAAATAAAAATAGTTCAATCAATTAGATTGTAAATAAGACTGTACGCCAAATTCAGTTCCACTGAGCACGTGAAGTTGAACTTACATTACAATAATGTACAAATAAAAAAGAAAGTCACGGCCTACAGTTTAAGGTAGATTTAATGTGTTGCTAAACTTTTGTCCCTACTCTTATGAAATTTAAAAAGCACATTTAATAGTTTAAAGAGTATTTAAAAGTGCTCGCGCGTTACCTCTTTTTGTTTATGAATAAATTTTTACACTGAATTAATAAAAAAATTAACTTTAGTGTTTATCTTCTGCTGATTTTTTTGTACTAGTATATAATAAAATACTTTTTTAGTGACGAAGACGTAAACTGAATGAACGTATTTTTGACAATAAATGTTTTCTTGTCAAAATTATGATTAAAAACCTTTATCAACAGACAATAGTACTTCCTTATTTTATTTGCTTTATTTTTAGCATTTTTAGTATTTTAAATAATTCAAGTACAATCTATCGACATGAACAACGACATAGAGCAGTTTTTCCATCCAATAAATACAGAGACAGAAGAGGAATAAAGAAAAATATATAATTATCAAAGTGGATGATACTTTAAAATGAGATAAAAAGTATGCTGCTATATAAAAATTGATAATAAATAGTGAGTTAACAAAAAAATCTGAATAAGGATAGTTTAAAAATATACATTCAATTTTCAAACATGCATGTACTAATAATAATATAAATCTTAAAATAGAAACCATTTACTATATGTGTATATATATATATATATATATATATATATATATATATATATATATATATATATATATATATATATATATATATATATATGTATATATATGTATATATATATATATATATATATATATATATATATATATATATATATATATATATATATATATATATATATATATATATATATATATATATATATATATATATATATATATATATATATATATAAATGTATATAAATATATGTATATATATATAGATATATGTATATATATATATGTATATATTATATATATATATATATATATATATATATATATATATATAATATATATATATATATATACACACATAAATATATATGTATATATAATGTATATATATGTATGTATATATATATTATATATATATATATATATATATATATATATATATATATATATATATATATATATATATATATATATATATATATATATATATATATATATATATATATATATATATATATATATATATATATATATATATATATATATATATATATATATATATATATATATATATATATATATATATATATATATATATATATATATATATATATATATATATATATAGAGAGAGAGAGAGAGGGGGATGATATAGATAGAGATATAGATAAAGATATAATAGATATAATAAATATAGATTTATAAATATAGATATAACGTATGTTTGAATTGAATCAGGAGTATATAAATTCCTGAAAGTGAAAATCCCACAAACTAAAATTTAAGGAAAACAAATATAAAAGCTTTGAAGTTGTTGTACCATAAAATATTGTACGGGGAAAAAGTTTTGAGCAGTTGTCATAATTGCTTCGATTTTATTTCGTAACCGCTTACGTTTAGATGGACATAAACAATTACAAAAGACACATATTTTGACTCCTCTTTTCTGGTAGCAAATTCTTGCGCAATAACTGGAATTCAGCAGTTCTTTTTCGGGAACATTCCATTGCAGCTTCCAAAGCAAATGGAAAATATTTCAGTTTTTTTTGGCGCATTTAATTTTCATTCTTCATCATCAGTGACAAAATTAGCGACAGTACCTGCTCTCTGCTAAATAACACCGCTTGCTTCCCTCCTTGTCCACCACTCTAAACGTTAGACACTCCTTTAAAACACCTCGAATTTTTAAATTACCTGTGTATTTACGCATTTCCTAACGACTCGTAATTTCCGCAAATGGACCTCCAA
>CM063503.1:112969267-112996767 GCA_032207245.1 Pardosa pseudoannulata
TAAAACACAAATTACTTCAGTTGGATATAAAAATTTAGTTTCTAATACCCATTTTTCAAATTTTATATCAGGATTAATAAAATATCTTTTTTTTTACTTGGTGTATAATTGCGATGTTATCTAAAAACTTTACTTTTTAAATGACAAAATTAAGCAAATTTCAAAAGTTAGAGGTATGAAACAACTTGTTAAAAGTTTTTCATAAAAGTGCGAAACAGTTATAGTATAAAGACTAAAACACAAATTACTTCAGTTGGATATAAAAATTTAGTTTCTAATACCCATTTTTCAAATTTTATATCGGGAGTAATAAAATATCTTTTTTTTTTGTGTATAATTGTGATGTTATCTAAAAACTTTACTTTTTAAATGACAAAATTAAGCAAATTTCAAAAGTTAGAGGTATGAAACAACTTGTTAAAAGTTTTTCATAAAAGTGCAAAACAGTCTATTTTGAAATAAATAATAATAAATGATAATAAATAATAAAGAGACTGTGATGATGCAAATGTTTAGTCTTGTAAGGTACTATGTACACTGTAAAGAACTGATTTAACAAAAATATAATTTTTTAAAATTAAAAATGATAAAGAAGAAACGAAAAACTTAAAAAATAAAAAACCTATAGGAATGACAGCTACTGCGTCTATTATTTTTAATGTAATTAAAGCTTTAGATTTAATTAAAATAAAAAGTTTTGCAGTAGGAAAAAGAGTCATTGTAAAAATGTCATTACATTAAGACTATTGTACTTTAATTACACTTATTAATACATTCATACATACATACATTTATTCATACACAGAGATACAGAGAAAGAGGGTTAGATGTTACATAATTATAGAGTAAAAGTAATCAATGATAATGTTTGGAATCGCAATGTTAGTATACGTGTTTTTATGGGGTAGTTTACCAATAATACCACAGATATTAAAAAATGATTTTCGAAATTTCTACTTGATAAATTAGAGGAATTTACCTAAGGTAAGAAAAGAATCTGGAAAAATTGTGATTGTTTATGGTTTGACATTTATTGAACTTGCTGTTCGTACGAAATAAATGCAGTATATATTTTTGTGGCGAATTCCTAAAATATGTTATTAAATTTATCATATTGTCATAAAAAATTTTACATGCAGTGTCCATATTTTCCAAAATTTATTATATGCTGTGTTTTCATTAATTTTAGAATCGATGAGTTAATACTTGTTGCTTAAACCTTAATGCTTATTTTATATATACAGAAACTTAGTTCCTGTTAAAATATAGGATTCTAAAATATTTTATGATTGAAATATAAACAAGAATTATAGTGACCTTATAAAATAACAAAATATGGCTATATAAAGATTATTATTATATATTTAGCTGCTAATACTGATACTGGATGTTCAAAACTGTTCGTCATTACAGTTAAATAGATAAAAACTGAGAAAAGCAAATTGTAGAAAAATAATTGTATGTGATGATACTGCATGTTATTAAATTGTGTAAAATAGATTCAAAAAATTTTCTAACCTAGTTTGAAGCTAAGTACTAAGCGATTTTTCTTTGAAAGTAGACTCTCCTAATTCAAAATTTATCATCGTTACTCCCGCTTTCATAACAAGTGATAAAAATGAATTTTGGGAAACTATATATTAAAATTGCATTTTGATAAAAGGTATATTATATTTCTAAACTTTGTAAATTTGAAAATGTAAAACATACTAGTTAAATGCTCTATATATAATATTAACAATATTTAATAAAATTAAATATTGTTAATATTATATAAAGAGCCTATTATATAGAGGGATTTAATATGACATTTCTCATGAATGGTAAGAATTTAATCAGGCAATAATTTAAGTGTAATTTTTTTATATTTGCAGTTTATATATTTATCAAATTTACAATATTTTATGAACAATTTCTTTTATTTTACTGATTATTTCTATCATTCTGTCATGTATTATGGAGACTTATAGTATATGTTTTTAAATTTAACCTTATTTCTACTTTTACTTTAATATTTGTTTAAATATCAATAAATGAAACATATAACATCGTGAAATATCATCTATTATGTTTACTTCATTATAACATTACATCTTCAGCAATATATGAATTAAAGTACAGCACTATGTTAAAAAAAGTTAAAATAGAATGCAAAAATATATGATTCCATTTTTCTTTATTTCTTTTCTATTATTAATGCTTATAATTGTGCATAAATCTGTCAGTGTCTACTTAAGACTAAACATTATCTAATATTTTAATAACTGGCCATAATATTTTCACATTATGATCTATACTAATTTAAAACTATATGATTAAACCCACCACCATTTCGTTCAAATTTATATTTTGATAACTTATGTAATCACTGTAATTTTCTAATGTCTCTTGATTTTTGAAAAATATTACATACATTTATATGGTTTATAATTTACAAATAAAGCATGTACTTGTATTAAAAAAACTTAGAGACCTGTAATGGGTGATTAACAGAAAGGGTCATGTGATTAATAATATTTTCCTATATATAAAAAATTTATTATAAATGAAATTATATCCAAACAATATAGTCAAAATGTATACTGACTAGTAAAATTATTTTATGTACTTTTAAATAAACGTAAAATATACCTTCCGGATGTTTTACGATATATTAGACTTCACAAACATTATTTTCATTTAAATCTAAAATAAAATGTTATGGAATTGATTAGAATATATTCACTACCATATTAGACTGCAGATTTAAGCGTAATATTCAAATATTTTATTTCTATTGATTACACTTATTCAGATTGTATTTACTCTAAGGTTTAAAAAAATTTCGCATTAAGCAACAGAGATATAAAAGAAAAAGAAAAAAATCTATAATTTGTAAATCCATTGGATGTATCACAAATTTTTTGTCAATTCCAGCTCTATTTTAATGATGATGTAGCCCCTTTATTAACTAACGCGGTGTTCCAGCAAATGAAGTAACGAGTAGGAGAAAGTCCTATGTTTGTTTGAGCCTTTGATGTTTCATTAGAAAAGAAACCAGTGCATATTAAGACGGATTTAGCTACCCACGAATGAGACAAGACATCGTATTCGAAAGAGTCATGATTAATATACATGAGCATTTACATGCATAAACGAAAGCAGTACGCAACTGTTGCACAAGTTGAATTTACTTTAGGCAGGAATATCAATTAGGAATCACTGTGCTCTGAAATTTCTAATGAGCTCGGTTGAAAAGACTGCTTATTCCTGCTTCCGGCGGCAACATTGACTGGGGAGTGAAATTTTTGCATTACCATGCTCGGTTGTCGAGAATGCGAGCTGAGTATTTTTTTCAGATATTTACACTTTCGCTTGTCTTGGAAAGATGTCCGGATTTTTAGCGAGCCCCAGGTTGCCTTGCTCTTAATGTTTGCGCATTAATGAAAGGGTCCAAATGAAAGGACGAATTCATAATTATTTGATTGAATATTTATAAACTTTACTTCGTAAAGTGCTTTTCGAATCAATTAAATTAAAATAAATTGAGAAACATCATAATTTTCTGTGCGAATGAAACATTGTCCATACTAGCGATGTGATATTCATTCCAGATGAAGCTACACATTTCAAATATTCGCTAAAACGGTGAAATTCTATTCACTAAATTTCATAAATCTTCAACATTTAAAGCTAAATATTTTATCAAAAATAAAGATTAAATTCCATCCATTCCATACGCACCCTAAGGATTTTCCCAAGTTTAGATACTAATGAAATAAATGCTGAAGTCTTTATTTCGATTTGCCAACATTTTGAGCTAATTCTAGCTAAATTACTATCTTTTGTGTTTGAGCCTGATATTAGTATGAAGATCGCATAAACTGTTTGAAGTAGCATAACTATAAGGATACGTAACAATTGCCTTAAAATAAGAGATAATGTGCAGATAAAACTTAATTCTAAATAATGTTTCCTTACTATGTACTTTATTTATTGAAATAAATATCCTCTATACGAAAAAGTAGATTCATAAAATTTTAAGAAAGCATGTAGAACAAATGATAAAATCCTTAGATAAAGGATTTATAAGGAAAAAAAGAATATATACATACTTACATATTTACGTGTATACATACAAACACATAAAATTGAGCTCATATACATATATATATATAGATATCATATATATGTATGTACATATATATACAATATCTATATATGTATGTGTGTATACATATATAAAGAGAGAGTGGGAAAAGAATATTCCTCATACTGTGTCAATCAGTGGTAAAATTTTATTATTTTTAACAGTTTTATTAATAAACCGAATTAAAAACGTTGAAGTAAATCTAAATTCATGTAGGTTTTGATGAAATATACGAAATTATTTATTTAACAATTTATATATACGAAAGAATTCAATACAGATCATGTAACAAGAATAAAAAGAAGCAGCTACACGATTTCGACTCTTTGTTAACAGTAAAAATGGGCTTACTCGGTGAATCCTCAGCATGAAATGAATCAATATTCTTTCAACCCGGCAAAGAAAAGATTTAGAAATAGGTTATAGGCTACTTGGCAAGTCTGTACATTAAGTTTTCATCAGAAACCACCTGTTCCAACTCATCTGGTTCCTATGGAGACAGGATGAGTGAGTGAGTGAAGAATAACATTCTCTCTATTATTTGAGAGCACATGATGGTTCTGTCCACGCAAACCACGTGCTTTCGAATGCACACACCGTTAGTAGGGAAATGAAAAGTTAAAGGGTAAACCCAGAAATAAAAATTTCAAATCAGTTTCACTGAATTTAAAATATTGTCTTTCCTTTTACAAATTTATGTGAGACATGTACTTCCTTTGATACATTTTCCAATTTATATTAAACATTTTGTGTTAAAGATTTCTTATAAGCTATTGGAGAGAAAATAATATAAAGGTATTTATTTTCTGCATTTAAACTGAAGTATTAAAGCTAAATGAATATTCAATCTGCATTTTTAATTTATTTCCTTTTTTCTGTTTATATCTATTAGTATGTATCACATTTTTTAGATTACTAATATTAAAACTATTTTATGTATTTAATATTTTGATAGTGAATATTAATAAGCATTAAAAAATTTAATAAATAGATAAGTAGTTTTGGTCATTGTTCATTGTTTGCATTTATTTGGCTGTCATATTTAAATTAAGCTTCATATTTACCTAGTTCCGTAATTAAACTACAAAGATTTAATCAACAAAATATATCAGTAATTTTAACGGAAGTAAAAAATAAAAATGCATTCATGTGGTATGTTGAAACAGAAACATCGAAACTAAATAAATATTTAAGGTGTAATTTTAATTCTTTTGCTTTATTCTAACTATATAGGTTTAATCCTAATATATAAGTCACATTTACAAGATTTAACTTATGAATACTAAACCATTAATTTATTCACTCCATATTTTTACACAGACATAATTTTAAAAACTACTTTTATTTAGAAAAATAGTGTTATTCATTGATTAATGTGTGTATATATTCAACCATAATTTTTGCATTAAACTTAGTTATTGTGCAGTTTTTTCAGAAAATTGTCAGTGGTATTTATCCTTTTCATGTGAAATGGCCTGACATACTTTTATTTTTAATTACTTAATTTACATTCGTCACCTTAGCGTATGACTATCAGTAGATGTAATTATTCATTCTATTTATACCTTAAGCGTTTGTTATGTTAACCACAAGTAAAACAGAATACCAATTCGCATATATTTATTCGAATAAAATTAAATATATCTTCAGCCTATATACAGTGATTACAAAAGAATTTAAAATAGCTACGGTTGTTAATAAAAATTCACATTTAAAATATTTTGTGTAGATATAGTGTATTGCAGTAACAGTTTAAAGATAAACTTTTATTGAAATTCGACATTTCCATTTACTTTTTATTTTTCCAATGAATAGGCTGAAAATAAAAATATAATAACTAATTTAAAACGCGCGTTGCACTTAATGCTAATTCATTTAGTACCAAATAGAAACAAATGAATACTTAAACAAATTAATGTTTCTGATAATTATTTTTCATGTGAAAAAAGAATATACATTACTCCAGAAACATCGTTTAGTAACATGTTTCATATATAATATTTTGTATCTCTTATATAGAACAGTTGATTTTTAGAAAATAGTGACTCTAACTGCAGACTAGTTAGCTATATATATATATATATATATATATATATATATATATATATATATATATATATATATATATATATATATATATATATCTGGCGTGCGGTAGTTTTCATGCAGGGTGTGCAGAGAACATGGATTTTCCAATAAATCTTTAATTATTGGGACTTCTGAATTCTCCATACTGACACGGGTTATTTATTATGAACATAAATTTAAAGATTACAATAAATAAAATAATTACTTACGAGTAGTTGAGTTATAACTATAAAAACAGCTAAACTTATGAGACTTCTACTAGCACTGAAGCAAAAATCATATCTTTTGTTGTATGGTGTCATATCAGAGTCGAAAAAGTAATGCTTCGGGCTCGAAAAACTTGTTTCAGCAAACGTAGCACCACATGGTGCCCACCGCTGCTGTGCTTCATCCGGATGCTCATTGGTGCCGACAAACCGAAAGTCTATTCCACATGTAGAGGATTTCACTGAACGCTGTCACAATAGAACTAACTGTTTCTTGTTCGGTCAGTGAATTAAATTATATTTATTAATTTTTCTTAACATTTGGAAATCATACATTTTGCGAAAAACATCTTGACAATTTTTAAAAACAAAACCAGGGATATGGTGTTACAGATATAACTTATATATTGTCTGTAAGACACAATGAATGGTAAAATTTAGACTGTTCTGTTAAAATTCGTTTCTTTTTTGTCTAACAAAATAGCATTGTTTTTCAGCTAATTATTTCAATATAATACATCACCGAAATTACTTTACCACACTAAAATTTTTCAGTTTATATTGATGAAATACTTCTTTTATATTTCCATGAAAACAAAATCTTACAATATATAAATTTAAACATTAATTATCTGCAAAATCGTATGGCCAGTTAATCAGTTAAAAAACCAAAAGCGCTTCAGCACGTAAGTCCCTGCTCTAATACAACGCTTAATGAACCGTACCTTTGGATGATTCTGAATGCCAAGTGCAGGAAAAATAGCTTCACTTGCCTCAGTGCTATAGTATGCTGTGCTTCTCCAATAGATCATACATATAAAGAGTGTTTTTCTATTAGTGCGCAGTGCGTACACATCAAAACTTCCTATGTTCGTTTGCTTTTGAACACGCTACGTGGTGCAGCACCTAGTACCGCACGCACTGCGGGAATTCAAGCAAGCAAATCAACATAATATTTGAATATATTATAAATAATATTTATTATATACCGTATAAAGATTGGTAGACATAGGTGCAGAAAATTATTGTCCCTCATAATTCTGCCAGGGTATGCAGTGCACACCCTGCACATATGGACAGCACGCCACTGATATATATATATATATATATATATATATTTGTTTATTTATTTATTTACTTATTTATACATTTTGACATTATCTTCAGCATTTTGAAAATAATGAACTATTATAAAAATATATATATAATATTTAAGATAAAATATTTATTGCTCTTTAAATATTAAAAATATATGTTTAAAGAACTGTTAGTTTTAATAGTTTTAATTTGACCCTTTCCAATTAGAAATATATTTATATTGATTTATCTTTCACTTTAATCTTAAATTTTAGAATTTTCAGATTTATGTCGATTTATAAAATTTTTGAAATTATGCTCGGATATTATGCTCGGATATTTGATATTATGCTCGGAATATACATTCTTGAGAATTGACATTATAAACTAGCTCTTAAAAGTACTAAGTCTTCCTTATTTACATTTTTATTTTATTCAAATGAATGCTCTTTACATTTGGGTAGTAAAACCTATTAATTTAATCTGATATTTTTCATAATATAAAAAGCATTTTTATGTAAATTTGTTAAAGGTTTTTTATATTTACTAAAACTACAGCTAACATAAAGTTCTTAAACTTGTATTGCCATTTAGGGCACTAATTGATACATATAGGGAAAACACTTTCCGAAATTGAAAATAGGAATGTATTTATAATTGCTTTCTATTTGCTCTTCCTAAATGTTATTTTGCATCATTTTTATGCGTAAATTACCCTTGCTTTTAGGGGAAACCTGGTGCATTCGTGCATGTATATCTAATTAATCCTATTCATTTATAGGAAGAATAAACAATGATATCTTCAATTAATACCTAGACAATAGACAGTGCTGCAATTCTCCATAACAGTAAAAATTAATTACTTGCTTCATTAATTTCTACTGTATTCCCAATCGCATTCCAAATCTGATTCTGGATACCGTTTAAAAGAAACAAATTTATTTTATGTGGTTATTCTTTAATATGTTTATGTAAGAAGGTCAAGCCACCACGTGGTTATTGAAACTAAAGCAACTAGCCGGTGCCGATGATTAATTAATTTATATATGAGAATGGAGATAAAAAATAATCTGTATAAATAAGTACCATTTAATCAGTCAAGCGAAGAAACATAAAAAGCATACCGGGAGACCAAAAATAATATGAATGATATTTGTTATTCGCAAATCATGGGAACTTATTTATGATTATTGAAGATTATTAAGATATAACAATCAAAAATATTTTGCAAAAAGAAACACGAAAATATATAGGATAATTTTTAAAAAGAAATATAAGTTTGTTTGAAAATACTGAAAAGAATGCATGTTTTGCAAAACAAGCGTAAATTTTAAAAACAATTAATTAAAAAAATAAACTCATAATTTTATTAAAAATAAACATAGAACACCTGGGCTAGTTCCTACACTAGGTAAACAGCTAAATTTTAATCCAAACCATCATTGCCATCACAAACGAACTTATATCTCTCTAAATTTTGGCGTTAATTAAATTGTATAAACTTTGAAGCTTGTAATTTTTCTTTCATTTGGGAGTGTAGCCCATGGTCATATTCTTAAGTGCTGTACAATGCAAAAGCCTATATTTTAGGCAAATAGTCAGATACTTAACATATCTGTAAAACTGCATAATAATACTTATAAATATATTTGCAATAACTATCCATAGACTCTCCTATTGATTGCATTGAATGGCTTGTAGTGAATTTATGGAAGGATATAAATATTCTTAAAAAATAAAGATGGAGTATTACATACCAAAGTCAGCCTTTCTCATAGCATAAATGTAACTATAACTTTTATATACAAAAAAAAATTAATATATTATTCATTTTAATGTAATATAGGATTCAAATTCTTTTTTTCTTACATTGTCCTCTAAAGGCTTGGGTGAATTTAATAAAAATAAACCCGATTATTCTTCATAAGAAATATCTACGTAAATTTCATATTTTCATCGGCCACTGAAGCCTGAATCCTTTTTCAGTTAAGTGATATAATAATGTTTAAAAACTTCCAAAAAAGGAATCATTCACTCATCACATTAAGATAATGTACTGAAATGAGTGTCACATTAATCCTTTTATATTCGAATTCTAATGGCTAGAAATTTCGCGATTATTGTTTCCTTGGAGGTAAAAGTAACTTAACTACTTTCAGATAAAGTATAGAAGTAATAGAATAAGCAATTAAAAGGTCTACTCTCAACATAATACTAAACTTAGGGATTGTATAGAGGGAAAAATTATTTGTAATAAAGAAATTCGTGAATTTGCATTGGCGCCTAACTTTTAACAAAGGCAGGCTTAGCTGCCACGGGTAGCCACAGCTCTGTCTGCTGAATGTGCACACTGCTCTCTGCTCTAGATTAATGCTCGTGAGCAATATTTATGTAGCTAACTCGTGACATCGCGTCCCTTCCAGTAATGAATATCTACTTAAAATCTTTTAAAATTAATCTACATTTTAAATCCTGACACACACACACATATATATATATATATATATATATATATATATATATATATATATATATATATATATATATATATATATATATATATATATATATATATATATATATATATATATATATATATATATATATATATATATATATATATATATATATATATATATATATATACATATATATATATACATATATATATATATATATATATATATATATATATATATATATATATATATATATATATATATATATATACATATATATACATATATATATATATATATATATATACATACATATATATATATATATATATATATATATATGTATGTATAAAGATTATTGAATAAAGATTACAGTATTATTAAAGAGATTATATTTACGAGTTTTTCATCGTAAGCATGCAAAATATCCAGCTCTTGGTATTTATACTTTTCGAGAAAAATTAAATACATTGACGCTAAAATATAAAATTTGATGAAACAACTTCCTGCGAGACAGCCTCAAGTTTCTTACATCGGCACAAAATGAATTCAGTTCAATGTTTGTTACATAGCAACAGAAAAACGTAAGAATTTAGCAACGATAAAATTGAGTAAAATATTTTGTAATTTGTCTCATAAAAATATTAAAACAAAAAAAAATGTTTTCTTGCTTCTGTTCCATGTAAAAGCCGTTTCCTGGGTAGAGAAAGAGTGTCCAAAGAATTCAACGTAATATAAAACTGCTGTTTTCCTTTGTACGCCATTTGAAACTCAAAATTCCAGTTATGAATCAGAAAAAAAGATTTTGTATTTCAGAAAATGATTGTTCTCAAATTGAAGATTAAAAGAATAAAATAAAGGTTACCTTGTGATTCTAATACATTTTGTATATATGGGTATATTTAAGAATTAGTATATTTCAATCTATTTGAAAAAGAATTTCCAGTTTAAACAAAAGAAAAACTATTTGCTCAAAAGTAAGAAATTAATTTCGAAGACTGTAGTATGAATGGAACATAGTTTAAACAGATGGATATTACTTAAAATGCTTTGTGTGCCGTAAAAGTTTTCAAAATTATTTTAAAAGGTCATGAATTTTTCTGACTGCAAAAATGTGTAACATTCGTGAATTTAAATCTTCACCGTTAGTTAAATACGCAAATAAAATTCAACTAAGAAGAACAATGTTTAATTAATCAACAAAAAACATATTATTCTCTGAAAAGTTTCGACATGGTACATTTTTATGTGTGATAAATGTGAAAACATTTTTTATTGTTACAATAACCAACAACAGCAAAATTTTGAATTCCTTATATATCATTTAAACCTGTAGAAAGATTATTTAAATAACAAAAAAACATTAGTTTAAGTATGAAATTATGAAAAGGAAAACAGTTTTCACAAAACAGGAAATTAATTTTAAGAACTATAATATGACATTTTAACTTCTCTGAAATTTTAAAATATTGCTTTAATGTATGGATTAAAGAGATTGATTCAAAAAATGATTAATTAGTGTAAATGGAGAAGTATCATTTTCAGTCACTTCTAAAAATTAAATGTAACTAAAAGTAGTATTATCATGCCTAAGTATTCAACGAAAAATATTACTTCTCGAAACGTATCAATACTTCTAATCTGTATCATGAATGCAATCATTTGCTTTAACTACTTAGCAGTTTCTATTTTATACCATATAAAACCCGAGAAAAGTAAAATTTGTAAAAGCAAGCTCATATTCAAGTCAATTATATGCAGTGAAAACAGCAATCAAGCGTTCTAAATTTATTAATGTAAACTAATTCTTATTTAGACATTGAAGAAAACATCATTTTTATTTAAAGTTTATTATTTTAGGAAAATAGAGTCAACTAGAAATAACACAGTTAAAATTGGACGTTATCGGAAGCTTAAAATAAAAGTGGTTGTAAGCATAAGAATTCGAGGAAATTTTATAGAGAAAATAAATAATAATCGGGGAAATATCCATTTTTCTGGAGATAACGTGTATAACAGATTATGCACTTCGAAATAAAATCATTTATTTTAAATACAACAACTTAAATAGCTGATAGATTTTAATGAGATTTGACACATAGAAACGATTACATACTTAAATTTCTGAAAATTCGTAAAATGCGAAATTCTTATTCCGAAAATAATGTAACATTGTAATTAAAAAATTAAATAGCAAATAATTTTTAGTAAGTTGTTAAAATATTTATATCCAATATAGAAAAATATTTAATAATACATTTATTCCTCCTACACTTTAACTTAAATTATACTGCAGAAAGTAGAAAAAATATATGCTCGAAATTCAAATAAATACTTAACGTTACACATGATTATTTTTCGTAAACTGTTTAAGCATGCATATTTCAACTATACTTTATTTTCAGGAATAAAAGTAAATAAAGTGCAGGAAAATGTCTTTATCCTGTTTATACTAGGAAAAGCAAAAAAATAGAAAAAAAATTAAATATTTATCTTGAAGAATCTTATATTGTGAAGAATCCTATATCTGATCTTATATTTCTGAAAATATCTCCGAACGATTTTAGTAACAGCGCAATAATGTTATTTGATGACAGGAAGGAGGCAAGCAGATTTAGTCGAGAGTGAGCTTCCGTACTTCACCTGTTCACAACTCAAGAAATCTATTTAATATATATGGTAATAAACCTCGAAGGAAAAGAGTTATTAACTCGTTCTTCTTAGAAGCTCTTGATTGAAAACTCTGTAACACTTTGTTGCATACCAAGACATACAAATTATGTGGTTACTTCCCGAAAAAAAGAATGCATAAATAGGAAAAAATAACAAGAGTTGCTTGTTTTTTGCTTCCATTTTAGACTTTTGAGAAATGATTTTTCACCATCGAAATTCTCTTTAAAAATCCGAATTATGGCATCTATAAAAAATAAATCTACTGTGTAGTTACCCATAAACATATGAATAAAGAAAAGAAAGGTTCACTTTCGAGCGTTGATTATGCTAATTACTCCCGCATCACGTTGTACTGGAGATGGCTCGTTTTGTAAAATTACGAAAGCATGCTGTTTCTCCCAGTGTGTGTAATGAATAATGAAAATGGAAGTATAATAACACGAAGGTGAAAAAGAAGGTTTGGAGGCTGACAATACTTTAAGAAGTTACTATCTGCTTTAATTGTTTTATGGTTTAGGCTATTACATTTTTTCATTATCTTTCTCCTTTTAAATATTTTTACAGAGATCTATACGTTTTACTTGTGGATAAAAGTGGTTTCTATGTATGACTTTTAACTTTTCTCAAATTGAGAAATTATTTTCTGAAAGAAATATTTAATAGAAGTTATGCTAGTGATTCTTAATTCCTACAGAAATTAAAAGAAATCAGAAAAAATATTTAGTTTAATAAAAAAAAATTAGCAAAGAGATTTTGGTAATTTTACATATAATTATAATTCCTATATTAAGACATATCTCTTACTTAAACTGAAACAATTTCCATGTATGGGTTTTAAATAATTTTCATTTTTTTCAGGAATAAGCAATAAAGGTTTGACTGTTAATTTAAATGTCTGAAATACTGTAAAAAACGTCTGTAAAAATTAAATTCAGTTTAAAAAGGGAGTAAGTTACATAATAAAAATATTATATAACTTACTCCCGTGCTAAACAAGTGTTGTTACAGGATTCATAACAGCTGTATATAAGCGAAATAAAGTTCAAATCTAGTATTTGTGTTTTTGACAGTAAAGTTTTATCTTTCTCTAACCACTATGTATTTAAATTTCTAATTGACAGTTTTTACTTTAATTTCTTAATAATTAATATATCAAGTATATTTAACCTATTCTATACCTTTAACCTCTCAAAATGAAAACAAATATCGTAAAATAAAACGTATTCTTTTTGTATATTATAGAATAAAATTTTAAGTACACAATTTTCATTAATTTTGATCAATACATTATCATAATTTGAAACTTGATGGCAAACGTATCGGTTATTCTAAGCAAGTTTAGTTATTGTAATTAAAATTGATAATGGTTAATATTATTAAATAATTAAAATATTTCTAAACTCAAAAAATTTTAGATATACCTTGTAATTAAATTAATTCAAAGATATACATCTTATTTAAAGTTTATATATATTGCGTAATCAAGATCATTTTATTAATTTCATGTCTAACTTTACCATAAAATTACACACACACACACGCACACACACAAACACACACACACACACACACACACACACACACACACACACACACACACACACACACACACATATATATATATATATATATATATATATATATATAGACAGAGATATACATATAATGTATTTCAGTATAATTTCCTTGATCAGGCCAAGTTTAACACATTATTCGAAAATTCTGGAGTAAGTATCAATACAGATCGTTTTTAACTTTTCCAATGAAATAAATTTGTATTATTTAATACGCTTTGCTAATATATTGTAGTCAATATTTTAAAATATTATTTGAGTCATATTTAAAAGTAATGTATTGAAAATACTTATCAAAATTTTGGAAGGAATTTACCGCTTTTAAAATTCAAATCTGATTGTAATACTTTCCTGCCTGTCTGTGTATATATTCAGTAACCAAATGCTGGAGTTGATTTTTTAAATAAAATTGTTCCTTCGAGAGCTAACTAAAATAAATTCCACGGCAAAAATAAAGGCAATTTTTCCGCTTCATTTTTGAGACCCCGAAACTCTCCATTTAGCCATGTCATTAGGCATTTCTCTGTCGGAATATAAAGACTTGAAGTTTACAGTGTTTCTATAAGGCAGGAGTTTTCATGAATACCTGCATAAACAATAAATCCAGAAAAATGCTGGCTGTAGAAGAGCAGCTAAGACTGTAAAATTCACGCGAAAATTTCATGAATAACTAAGTGGGAAAGCTTTGCTTTGCTCGAACTCCAACGGACAGGCAGTAGAAATAAGTTTTTTTTAAGCATATAATGCTACTTGGAAAAATTTCCCTTGTATCATTTTAGAAAGATTTTAAAATCTGATTTGCATGTTTCTTTATTTCTTATGTTTTCGAATAATCATTGTGAAATTAAACTTGATTTCAAATCAATCAATAATTCGTAGAAGGGATAAATGAATAATAACCATTTAATTTGATTGCCTTTTTGGAACTCGAAATTTTAATTTAAAATGGTTCTTGCTGATTAATTGGAAAGTTACATTTCAGTACTATAATGTTTTTTTTATAGATTCAGTTTAATTGAAATAATTTTTCAACGTTTCGAAAAATATATGGTCAAATCATAAATATAAGCAAACAAAACTTTGTCTGTAAGTAATTTTTTTAAACTATGTATATTCTATGTTAAATTTATATATAAATAATATCTAAAACATTTCAATTTAAAATTAAATTTTTTATTACTTCCAAGCATTTGAAAATCTTGATTCTCAATCAAACCATGCACAAAATCTAAATGATCTATATTTCAAGTTTTGCATCTGCAAAATTATTTATAAAGAAAAAAAATTATCTCTTTTTGTTTTAGGAAAAGTTGTGTGTCCATTTATTTCACAATACCAATTTGATTATATTTTATTTAATCTTGAATTGCCTGACAAAAAGAGAATTTTGGGAACTTTAACAAAATTGAAAGTCTTCTGTATAGTAAAATAATTTAAAGACTATTTTGATAGTAATAGTGAATGACTGTTAGGAATGAAATACAAAAATTACTGAAGTATGAAAGTTTCTTTTACTTTTTTCCTCTTAACAGTAACTTTCAAAAGTAAGAAAAAGGTAAAAGAACAACAATTCTTTCTTTTATGTATGTACAAATATGAAAGGATGGAGGTATCATTAAAAGATGTTTACATTAAATAATGTGTTATATAAATATACGCCAGTACATGTTTTTTGTATTATAAAAATCAGGATATTTAATAAGAAATTTAGCTGAAACTATTAATAATTGCTCCCTGATAAATGCATATCAGAGAATTTTCCAATGGTTATAACACTTTGAAAGAAACACCCAGTGAGATTGTGCATTTACTTTTAGTTTGGAGTAGTAAATTATACAAGTATACACAATGGCCACTTTGTTCATCTAAATTTTCTCCTTGCCAAATCTAGGGTATTTGGAAATAAAAGGTTTATAGTCATAATTATAAAAGTTTTAATTACAATCATATTTATGAAAACTTATATGTTATATATTTATTGATTACGAAACAAGTTTAATTAAATTAACCAAAAATGCAATATTTTTTATTTGGTTTTCTTTTCAAATATCTCTTCAGTATTTTTAAAAGTCTGTTGTTCAGTTTTGTGGGTTTGTCTGCTGATAATAATGGAACAGGCACGCATATTAAGAAATTTTCGGTGGTATCCAAAAAACGTTTCTTACTAACCCTGTAGTATAATGTTACTTGTAAGTATTAGTTAAGTTCTATGTGGACTCAAGCACCTTAGAAGAAAATGACTTTTATTTGATGAAATGTCAAACAGTACCTAACCATCAATGTTTGCCATAAATACAAGCTAATGATGGAAGGAAAATTTTACATTGTTTGTTGCTAAACTCTCCCCTTTAAATCTCTTTTTTTCACTGATGATCCTGATAAACGTGAAATGAGGAATCTAAATTATAATGCTTTTCAATAAAAGAATGTTCACATTCATATGTAGTATGGTCGTTAATGTATATACTCACACTATAGATATTTGGATTTTATTGTAATATATTACGAAAGCAAGAAATGTTTCTTGTTTCACCAGTGAAAGACTTGAGTATCATCATGAACAATAACTCAATAGCTCTTTCCTAATATAACTAGAATAAAGCTCTCTTTCTGTTAAATCTTGTAAAAAAGCCCAGTAAAGTTTCTTGTCCTTTAAATATTTAGATTGAGATTAAGCTTTAAAATTACGTAATTTCGAAAATTGTTCAACAAATATATCAAGAAATTCTTCTGTTAACTCATTTACGCGATTGATCTAGTCCTGTCTAAGCAAATAAAATACGTATAACTTTTCTTCTCGTTTCATCACATTTTATGGGGGATACACAGACGTGGAACTGAAATTATATGATATTTACAAAATTATTATCAAGAATCAGAAGGAACTTATGTTGTGAAGCGAGAATTTTTAAATTATATTTTATTTAAAAATAATCCGGAAAATAAGTTAAGGAGAAAATTTTCAGATATCTAGTATAAACATTAATCTCTAATGCCATATAATTATAATACAATATATAATAATAAAATACTATATAAAAAACTTTTCCATCCTATTGAAAACATCATCTTAAAAAGTAAACAAAAGGATTATTTGATAAATTATACTCTATCAAAAAATATTCCATGAGAAAATGTAAGATGAAAGCAGAAAGTAAAATTTCACGATATATAATATGCACAACAGTGTTACTATATATATAAAGACTTGGACATTCCAGTTATTATTTTAATTATTTATTATCCATTAAGGAATAAAAAATACTTCAAAAAATTATGCAAACCTGTTGTAAGTCTGTAATATAAAAATGAGAAATCTTTCAATATATTGATAACTTATCGAAATATGGGATTTCAAATAGGCAATGCTTAGTGCCACATTTTTTGTGTTACATTTTTAATTCAGATTTAATAATAAAATTACCATTTTTGAAATCTAATATTTTCTATATACTAGTAGACATGTTTAATATACTAAAATATTGATTAACTTTATGTCCTTGATATTGTCAGTCTAAGCTTATTTGCTCATTTTGTATGGAATAACCCTATAGCTAGTACCAGTCCTTTATGCTTTTAAATATTCCTGTATTTAATTAAAAAAAGTGATCTTCAAAACTACCCAAATAATTCAAAGATACAAAAAATTATTTTTTAATTAAAAAAAAAAAACTCAAACTATGCGTACACATCATACTAAAAGTAAATATTTCGAATATAAATATTAATTTCTTGTTATTAAACATTTTTTATTGTTGTTGTTGAACATCCTTGTTTTAACCCATAATAATGTTTTATATTCGATTTAATAGTTTTCCTTTTATTGATTCTTTATTTTAGTGATTATTATTTTTTAAAGTGTTCTAAGAGCACTATATGTTTATCTACACATTGGATACTTTTAACTTTAAGTTTTTCTCCCAAAATTTGGCATATTTGTTAAGAATGTTAAGCATTTTCCCATGTTACAAATTTTTTAATGCAAGCAAAGAATGTAAAAATTATTAAAAATATGCACTTTTAAATACCTCTGTTAAGTAACTTGTACTTAAAATTATTGAAAATCTTTTAACAGATAAATTGCAATATAAATCCAAAACATAAAATTAAACTATGAAGGTAACTAGCTTATTTGACTTAGGAACATTTTTAAAGGATACTACTGGACGACTCAAATTATATGATAAATCGTTTCGTTTAAACCGAAATGTTAATTTACTATAGATTTTATCGTCTTATATATTTTATGAGGCAATTATATTTCATTATATGTTAGCCATGAAGGTAATATTTTAATCCTTCAAAAATCAAGATTCGTCTTTGTCTCCTGAGGTACATTTTTGTTTTTTGTATACAATAATTTTGTTTCTTTACTGAAATAAATTTTTCATTCAAATTTGCCCCTCATTATTTAATTATTAAGAATATTTATTTATTTACCATACAATATACAATACTTTTTATTAGAGTATTAAAACAATTAATTTATATGTTTATTTTACATATATTTCTCCTTCCGGGCTTATTCTCTCAATTAGTATACTCACAGTTTAGTTTTATCCTAAAGCAATTCAATTGAAAGTCAATTGTATAAATACTTCAAGATTCATTATTTAAGTTCTTTGCATGATCATCAGTCTTATATGGTACATAGGTTTATAAAAGTCAGTAATCGGAAATAAAATAATTAGAGAAAATTACTACTGGAAATTTTGGGATTACATTTAATTTACAGGTATTATATTTTTTCAGGGGAATATATTCTTATTATATAAAGCTAAATTCAGAAGTTACCTCAAAAAGATAATAAAACTTTATAAACTAAAACAGTATGAATTACTTAAAATTTGTATTAAAAAAACACCAATTCCACATGTTTTAACCATAACTCCTTGGATGTTATTATAAAATTATTAGAAATATTAGAACATGATGTGACTTAAATGTTTTATATAATTTCTTTGCAATCATACATTGAAAAATTTGGATTCAATAATGCATATAGTGCGTCAATTTGCTTTCTAAATAAAATATTGGGAAAATATTCTAATAATACATGTTTGTGTATGCAGGTGAAGCTTTAAGTAATCTATCAAAGTAACGTTCGTATAATAATTTTAGCCTCATTGACTGGTAGTTAAATGAAGATAAAATATTAATAGGGAAAAATTGCTAATGAATTTTAAAATAGTTAAAATGGCATTTCATTTATTTAGGTAATTTTCCATCCACAAGATTTTAATTGTATATTACTTATTCTTTAAATAAATTTGAAGGGCATTGTGAGGTAAATATATATATCATAGTTGCATTGCATTCTTTTATAGCTTGATATCTCAATGTATAACTCAAAAGAACTTTGGTCATTACTTCAAAATTAATAAAAGTCAATTCATCTTATTAATAACACATGATCTAAGTAGTAAAATTTTTCTATGTGTTCGATGACTCTTAGAAAAAATTATTTTTGCAACTTTTTGATTAAATTTTATTCATTTTTTCTAAAATTTCTAAAATTTTCTTACTTTTTTATAATACTAAAATGTAAATTTATATCATATCAGTTATTTTTAATAAAAAATGCAGTGATTAAGTAACTTTCTTACAATACCTTTTACAAGAGTATGCCATCATACTAATTGACCTACAGTGCTTTTCTCTCTGCCTCTCTCTCTCTCTCTATCTCTCTCTATCTATCTATCTATCTATACACACACACACACACACACACACACACACACACATATATATATATATATATATATGTATATATATATGTATATATATATATATAATGTATATATATATATATGTATATATATATATATATATATATATATATATACAGAGGGGTTGAACATAAAAAAAGGAAACATCGAGTCAATGATGATGAGCGTAAAGTTTAACTATGATGAAGCCTGTATGTTGCCCAGTTATATTTACAGTCTTACATGTACTTTGAAGTGTATGGGGCTTCAATAGCTACCATTACGAATATTTTGTTTCATACATGACAATAAAAAAAATATAATCCTCTAGACCAGAGCACGGACAGAAGTCTGTGCTGTATGAATGTAACAGACGGTTGTTTAAAGGAAATGTGATGATAAATAGGTGACAGCTGGAAAAATTACTTCTGAGCTTAATGTTGGGATCGAATTGCAAAAGTCACTGTCGAACTTAATGTCTAGCTCGTACACCAAAAGTTAACCCTAAACTTAATGCCAAGATCTTGAACTATTTCAGTCACTAAAAGGATAAGAAGGGAGATTCGTAACCGACGAATTTTAAGTCAATCTATAATTCCCAAACAACATATCTGTTGTGAAAATACTTATTTCAGGAAAACCACAAAATCTGAGCTATGTAGAAACCAAATTTTGTTGGATATGTCATGTTTCATACTGTTTATAACTGGGGCCTAGTTTACGTCAGGTGAATGCCGTCTCAAGCATATAATACATACTAATTGGTTCCAAGAATAGTTTCTTCATGAATTTGGCAGCTATATTACCGTGAAAGGTCACATTACAGAGAAGGATTATATGATCCTTTTGGATAATCATGTCCATTCCAGGATACAATGTTCGATACATAATGATAATAGAGTTCAAAGGCGACAACGATCCTGCTTAAAATGCATCTTGCATCTTCCCGGATTTATCATTTTTAAGGTGATATGTGGAACCTCGTCTGGACACACCAATCACGAGATATCAATATTAAACACTTTTTGGTCTAAAAATATAGAAATGTGCATGATCACTATCCACCTATTTCGCATTTACCTAAATTTGTCACTATTTTGCATGAAAAATGGCATCAATATCAATCGGAAACCCTACAATATAAACCATATTTAACCTTCCTAGAAGACCTTAATTCTGTTTTGAATAGCAACGGTATTCCTACACAGCATTAAGCATAGTAAAATGTTTTTCGTAGGTGTTTCTATCTTTTTCTTTAACACGTATATATATATATATATATATATATATATATATATATATATATATATATATATATATATATATATATTATATATATATATATATATATATATATATATATATATATATATATATATATATATATATAGGGAGAGAGAGACAAAGATAAAGAAAGATTCATTGATTAGAGACTTAATAAACAGGTAAAGGAAACTATGATTGTTATAAATTTAAACAATAAATCAAGCATTAATTTATAGGGTTTCATTATTTTCTTACAATTAACATTTGTTTTCATTTTTTGCCTCATATTTTTGTGTATTTTATATGAACATGCATTGACTAATAGAGGTATATGAAATTTATTCGGTGACGTTTACTCTCTGTCTTCCACGACGATAAGCAAAATTAATTTTAATTGCATATTTTAAAATAGAATTTTCGACTTGTTCTGAAATCCCTCAACTTAAATTCATATTTTCAAAAGAATATATATATATATATATTACATTAATCATTCACAGTAAAAAAGACAGAGATTAAATACGTTTGTCCCAATGTCCGTTCAAAAAATCCTACTACACAAAATTATTACTTTAAAATAAATAAGCGACAAATGCTTTCATAAAGTGGCAAGAGTTCTTTCGTCAGTAAAAAACAGTATGTTAATAAAACGTTTGAATTGACATCTGAAATCTCTCAGAGTGTTTTATTCACGATTTGGTATGCTACAAAAATGTTTATTCTAAGATCAAAATATGAATTTCGTTGCAGATATATGGCTGCATGTTCTCACTTTGCATGCGAAGTTCTTATGAATCTCAACTGTTAGAAAATAGAATGCATTCGAAAATTCTTTTTATGTTTTGAAAGAAGAAAAAGAATCATCCAGTTTATGCAAAATTTTCGTTTACTTTTTATGAAATATGGAGAGGGCATTTTAAGGGTTATATACCATTATAAATGTCTAATATACCAAAATCTAAGAAAATTGCTCAATTTGTGATGCAAAAATATTACTTGTTGAATTTTTTACTTAATTTATAGGTAAATAATACCTAAAATTTATATATAAATAACACTTTAAAAGCAGACTTCTCAGTCACAGTTTTTCTATATATTGTTTTACGCTGAATAATTTTGATTGTTATTTTAAGATACTTCATGGATAAATGATTGGTAAATTTGTCAATCATAGTACTTATTTTATATATATTTACAGGTTATTCTAGTCAGTCACATTTAATAAATTTCTTTTTTACTTGTTGATTTACTTCATAAATTTAATGAGGTAGCACAAAGCAGTAGACGCTATAGCATATTTCTAAATTGTTAAATTAGGACATATAAAAATGAATACAGATTTTTAAAAAATGCAGTATAACTAAATCAATCATATTAAGAACATTCTCATTGTATTTTTTAAAATATCTTTTTAAAAATTAATTTTTTTTCCTTTTTCTATAATGTTCAACTTTTACATCTAACATCGTCTTATTATTACTTAGATATTTTCAACACATTGGAATATTATATTACTGATTGGTGAGAACGCAATATTTAGAAAATATTTTTCTGTTGGGCGTTTTATTTTTATAAAAAAAATTAGAATTTTCTGCATTTAAAGGTTTAAAACTGCAAAGCTCGTTAAAATGTAATACATAGACCGATTTTTATGCATATTGGTGGTTTTGCTTATTATATTAGAACCAATGAAATATTTAGTTGATCTACGAAGCCTTTTAAAATTACTAAAATCTTGAAGTAATTCTTAAATCTGATTCAAAAAATTATAAATTCCTTATTTTAGTTAGATGTCAGCAAAGCTTCACAATTACAAAAAACAAACTAAAGTAAAAGACAAAACAAGGAAAGTGAGAGAAAACGAAATACAATTATGACACAGTTAATATTCAAAATTTTCTTGTCAATCAAAAGCTTTAGAATAGCAATGGCATGGAGAAATCTTCTTGTTTCCAATTTTTGCATACATTTATGCCTTATCTGCATTTACATAAAAATCAAAAGAAATGTAGATATTTAATTTTACGATACAAAAATGATGCTAAACGAGTACTTGCCGCAGTAAGGTAAGAAATTATTAAATTTGAAGATTCTTCGAGATAATATTTTGAAAACAACTTGTTTAATTTTTCTCCCGTTCTCTTACATAATTTAGAATATCTAATATTGTATTAGAGCAATCAAAAATGTTTTGTTCAATGCTTAATATCATTTTTCAGGAATGTAAAATTCCTGAACAAATTTTTACATTACCAAATGCATAAACAGAACTCACTAAGTTGGCAATATACATTTTCTGTAAAATTCTTTATATTTAATTGTTATATAATTTTGCTTTTAACACTTTTAAATGTAAAGTAATAAGAAAAGTATTAATTTAATTGAAAAACATTTTAATTCTTTTTATAAAAATGTATTATTTACTAAGGAAGCAAAAAAATATGCATTATTTTCGTATACAAATATATCTTATTATAATTTATTTTTTCTTTAAAAAATAAAATATTTTATTAACTAAAGGGAAATGTTTAAGTAAGTCATACAGTGTGATATATAAATATATTACGTATCTCTTTCACAATGTACAGAAAATCATTAACATTTTTTTGACATAAAGCAGAGGGTTAATGGGGTAATAAGAGAACTGAATTCTTTTAAATATTCAACTGTTAGCTGTGTTCTTACAAAATACATAAATTATGCTGTTGGATAAAGATAAATATATAAATTAATAAAATTTAGAATGCTTTTCAAGTTAAAGAAATATTCTTAAAGACTGAGTCACCTTACAACATTTGTTAAATATATTTATATTTCATTACATTTTATTTACTTTTATTCTATTAAGTTTCAAATAGGCTACAAAAATAAAACCATCTTTTCATTTAATTTCTATATACTATTTATGTAAGACTCTTATTTATGTGTGTTGATGTTTTAGTAACAATTTCGTTGTTTAACGCGAATTTCATGACAAAGACTTAAATAAAATGTATTACAATTTTAGTAATTCAAGTGTTTGCATTTTTTAAGTCCCCAATAAGGTAATACATCATAGTGGAAATAATGCTCTTAGATTTTATAACATAGTTCTAAGATATAAAAAAAATTTGAATGTAGTTAAATATTTATTTTATCGCATATTTTTGAATGGTTATGATTTGCTAGAAAAGACCTTTTTATTCTGGACGACAAAATTCAATTTTTGTAAGCTTTTGCTATTGAGAAGTTATTTTATATTTTTAAAGACTATCATGGAAAGTTCAATAATATTATTATAATTTATAAATATATCGAGTTCTCTATATGCACTAACATCATCTAGAATTATAGGAACCATTTTAAATAAATTTAATCATTCTAAAGCAGCAAAAAAGGTTTCTATACAGAAATTAAACGTTTATAACAAATACTAATTTGACGGTAAACAGGAGAGAATCATAATTAAAAAGTAAAGCTTTTATTTAATTGATTATATCATTCGTAAATTATTTATTTAGTAGATATTTATCACACTTCATTGTCACATATTAGGAAGTTCTAGTTGAAATATATAATTCTATACATCTATAATGCAACGTTTAGAACTGAATTAAAAAAAATTAAATTTGCTTGACATATTCATAATACCATTTGTTTTACAACTGTTTTATATGTATCTATGTACCTGTCTCTCCGTATATATATATATATATATATATATATATATATATATATATATATATATATATATATATATATATATATATATATATATATGTATATATATATCTTGTCTCTATCTCTCTACACAACCAAACAAATACACACACACACACATATATATATATCTGTATATATATACATATATACTAAATTGACTTATAATTTGGAATGTGATAATTGACATCAAATATAAGTGATAAATTAATTTCAATATATTCAATATAGCAAGTAGCTCAGAATCATACTATTTTATGTACATAAATATATACATGGGAGATCATCACAATATGGATGAGAGTAAATCTTCGAGAACTCAGGTATTGAAGTCAAATTGAGAGCGAAACAAAAAATATCATTGTTTCAAGTGTGCTTAAATGCTTATTTAATCTTTTGATCGAGACAGATTTAATATTAAAAACTGATGATAATAAACAACTGAAATCACTTTACAGTCTTTTCGACTATATTCGTATACATCCAGTTTTTGAAAGTGTAAGAAGTGAGCTATAAATAAATATGTAAGTCCCTATGTATAGCTCTCGAGTAATACTGAGTATGAACAAAATCTATCATAGTATCAAGGGTGATTACACCCGACTTTAAATTTTTGTTAATTATAGACCTTATATTTCTAATTGAGATTTAGGGGGAAATGAAAATATATAATAATTTTCTTCAATATTTTCAATATGTTAAGTATACAAGATAAATCTTACACCATGCCTCCAATACTTATATAAAGATCCAGAAAATGGTGATTTTCGAGCAAATTTTGAGGCTTGAAGTGCTGATAAAGTTTTGAAGGTAAATAAGTAATACTATCACAATTTCTTCTTTAAAACGTGAAAAAAGATTTATAAAATAACTAAGGAAGACGCACTTAATCTTAAATCTTGGATAACCTTCTGTCCCTACATTATTAATTGAAAATGTTTAAGGCAATTTTTTATGTATGTCAAGTCAATTTGAGGGTAATAAAGGAGAATTAAAACTATTCTGGATTTGTATCAAAATCCACTTGTTTTGAACCTAACCCACAAACTTGTGTAAGGAAATTCATAAGGAAAATCTTTGCTTATACAAATTAAAACCGTTAATATATTTTTCAGTTATTCTTAGTTTTAGGAAAAAGGCCCATCTTAAAAAGTTATTAAAACTTTGTACAATAATTATCAGAAAAACTATTTGAGTATCCAAATATTTGATTTTGATACACAAAATTATTTTTACACAGTACTATATATTTTAATATATTTTCCACAGTTTGCAATAAATTAGGCTTTGTTATTTATAGTTTAAGCAACATAAAAATTATTTTAAGTTTTAACCTCCATGTTAACAACTACAAACAAATTATATTCTATAATATTCTAAAAAACTATTATTTTACTATTATTTTGTATTTGTAATTAACCCGAGAATATAAAATATAAAAGAGAAAGTTATTAAATTAATTTGGCAATGTATTTTAAAACTTTCGTCGGTAATTTTCTATAATTATTTTTACAAGTATAAATCAATGCGTCGTGTAGCTCTGAATAAAAAATAGATTAAAATATCATTTATTTTTATTCTAATGGAAAAAAAAACAATTTTGAATCCTGGCAATCCCAATCTGCTCCGATTCATAGATTTTTTATACCGCATCTTTCCTTGTTTTATTCGTGTATTTCTGGGTATGGATGCAGGTCAATGCTAAAGTTAAACTGACTGTAGCACCTGAATCACTTTTGAAATTACTCGTACTTCCAGGTACTGGTTTTATTAGCACGAAGTTCATTCTTGGGCCTCGCTAACTGTTAGAGGGCGTCAGTGACAAATCACACCCCAGAGACCACAGCACTGGCCGCAATCTCTTGCTCCTGTCTCTTTCCAAAACCACGTACTTCACCTCCGCTAGGTGTCGCACTCTACCTAAATACTGAGAAACTCTTCGCTGAAGGTTGGAGAAAAGGAATAATCTAAATTTATAGTGTTCTTTTTGCTAAGAATAGTGCGAGCCGAATTGGATTGAAACCTTAAATTTCGTAGAATCACCTAGATGACTAAATTTAATAATTAAACTCCACAGATGATTTTAATTTGATGTGCACAATATTAAAAACTTAGGATGGAGATTGGAATAATACGTTAATATTTAACTTTGATTATTCACATAACTTCATAAAAACTTTTAAAACAAGCCACTTTAAAATGTTTACAGTTGGTTTATCCTAATTCAAAATTGTTTCAAATATTTTGATTGAATTTCATTTAAATGATGTATTTTCTTGAAACATTTAGATTTGGTTAAAACCAAATTTAATCGAAATATTCACAAATGTAATACAAATATGAATTGCACTTTTTAGATTCTCGGATATAAAATTTACTATTTTCTCAGCAAAGTACAAATAGAGTCAAAAGGAGCAGGGATAAATATAAGTACAGGGTAGACTGTAGCTACTTGTTTCTACAGTTTTTAATGTAGAAGGTATTAATTTTTTTCAGAAAAGTGAACTTTTTAATACTTATCAGTAATTGAAAAATAAAATTATTCTTTTTTAAAATACATTAAGTTGACGATAGTTCAAACTATTAAATGCTGTCAAAGTAATTTATACTGTAATTTTTCC
>CM063503.1:113001767-113029267 GCA_032207245.1 Pardosa pseudoannulata
TATATAATGTTTGGTTTGGTTGAATTTTGAAATTTATTTCCTTTTTAGAAGTAATATATTGATATTTTTCAGAATTAAAAATATTTTACGTTTCATTTATGTCACTTTTTTAGTCCTAATGTCACCAATGTTGATTAGAGCTATTTAGTGATTTTTTACTACACAAATATGCGGTAGCCAAAATCCAACTATATTGACATATAGGTATTCTTTACATAGTATCTTAGAACATTGAAGTGGGCGAATAAGGAATTTACTCATAATAATTAATCTACTCCGTTTGTCATAAAAATTACTTTGTAACATAAATTTCAGGGGATTAATAGTATATAATAGATGTCATTCAATGTCTTATTTATTAACGTTTAAATAAAATCCTCCGATTTATTGCATCATTACTTAACATATTAAAATTATATCCATTTATTACACAAACCTTTAACACTTAAAGTTTTTTCCCAAATATTAAATTAAATATTTTAGAAACACAGAGAGCTGTTTCTAACAGATACCTCACATTTAAACTATTTTTAAAATTTCATTAAAAAGTATTCTGAAATAAATAGGTTATTTTTTGTGTTTATGTGCTTTTCTTACTAACTTTTGCTGAATTTAAGCATTTACAATATTTCTATTATTATTATATTTATTACACTAATATGGAAGTGTTTAATTTTTTACATGAATAAATTAAATTGCTTTTAGGATTTTAAAGTAATTTATCTTGCATTTCTTATTATCCCATAATGTATAGTAAAATATATTGCTCATTATTTATTATATATTATATATATATATATATATATATATATATATATATATATATATATATATATATATATATATATATATATATATATATATATATATATATATATATATATATATATATATATATATATATATATATATATATGATTTTTAAACATTATTATTAAAATTAGTAAATATTTATTACTGGAAATAAAATCTTAAGTACCTTCAACACAATCTGAACTGTTTAATTGCATACAAATATTTATTATAACAATACAAGTGTTATTTTGCTCAACACAAAGTCTTTTTATACAAAAGTCCTTAAAACACAGACATTCATTTACTATGAATAGTTATCAAACAATTAATATTTTTTAATAGACATTGAAAAATCTTTACAATAATTTAAGCAAGTAGTATTTTTAAGTTCACAAATAATTGCAGAACCATAAAATTGCTTGGAAAATCGACTACCCTCATATCCTAAGATGTACACGAAAGAATTAGATTTCTCACACAGAAACAAAACCACTACTACGAGTTTATATAAAATATATGCTAAAAATAGGACAATGTTTAAACAAGAATTGTAGGTCTGATTTCATGCATTTTCATTTTCAATTTCTGAAAACCGTACAGTTTTAGCAGCAAAAATTTTTAATCACACATTTCTATTAATTTTACGAATGTATTGAACCTAAGGTTATGAATACATTTGTTTGGAGTCACGTCGTTTGCATGCTTTTTTTCTAGACACTTTTTCTTCTTTTTACACTGTATATTGTTTCTTGATGAGTCAATCGGATTTATTTTAGCTATGTTTTCAGATTATAATCATTGTTTTACTTCCTCGCATGCCATGTTTGTGTACTTATGAAATCAAATGTGATATAATTGCATTTTTAGGTGGGAATAGTCCTTTAAAAATTATATATATATATATATATATATATATATATATATATATATATATATATATATATATATATATATATATATATATATATATATATATATATATATATATATATATATATATATATATATATATATATATATATATATATATATATATATATATATATATATATATATATATATATATATATATATATATATATATATATATATATATATATATATATATATATATATATATATATATATATATATATATATATATATATATATATATATATATATATATATATATATATATATATATATATATATATATATATATATATATATATATATATATATATATATATATATATATGTGTGTGTGTGTGTGTGTGTGTGTGTGTGTGTGTGTATGAATATACATATATTTACCTATTAAAAAATGCTTTATAGCATAATTTCCAAAATTTGTATAGAAATTTGCATTAAGCTCTCTTGAAAAACTTGGCTTTGAACGTGGTCGGTTACCTTAATACATGAAATGTTTTATTTTAGTTTTGAGCTTCTGCAAAAGAGCCAAACCGCGACTGGTATTCGCCAGCAAATTTTCCGATCGAATAGGGAGAGAGCGCGCCAGGTAATTCTGGTAGGCGGAGCGATGCGTCGCCAAGTCTGGGATGAGTCGGCGATGAGTCTATCGTATGTGGAGCAAGAGCGAGAAAAGGTTTTATCAGTCCGTATACCGCTGAGAACTTCTTGGAGTTCAGCGCCGTACGTTTCAGGTAGAGACAGCGCTGCAGGGGAGCCTGCAATACGAAAGGACACGTGCTAGACACACAACGGTCCAGTCTGCTCGAAGAGCTTGGGTTTTAGGCCGCTTCCTTAACGAATTCTTTGTATATGAGTTGGGAAGGAATGTCAACACCTAGCAGTAATAATAGCCCTCTAACTTTGAGCCAAAGCATGGACTCGGTGCACACCTGTACAGAGGAAGAGGTAAGTTTGGAACTTTTACAATGTTGATAGTGACATGTTGCTGATAATGCTGGGTGGTCCTTGAAATTTTTCTTGCTTATGACTGAAGAAGTAGTAATTAAAAAATACTTTAATAATGACAAGAGTAATTTACGTCATTTTTCAATTAACAAGTAAAATTATTTAAAATATATGATTTCAAAATTGACAGTTTATTATTAATTGAAAAGACTACTTTTTTAATTTAAATAAAGAAACTATAATTTATTTAAACCGATGGTGTATGTTTAAACCAAAAAAATAATAGTTACGTATAAGTTATAAGTTCACGTCATGAAATAGGTGAGACTACGCATTTACAAATTATTTCAAGTTTGATTTTTTACATGATTTTTCAAAAATATAAAATAGCAAAATTTTTTTAAAGAAGAGAAAATTGCACATTATACTCAGTAAATAAAATGCTTTTTACATATTTATTACTGTGATTATTTCTTCGTAGCATAAAAAATATTTAAATACTTATTTAACCTGCTTTAATATTAATCTATATTATTTTAATGGTTTTTAAAAAGGCTTAATAGTTAATACTTACATGTTTTAATTTTTTTATTTTTATTTAAAAATTCTATTAAAAGTTTGACTAAAGCATTATACAATTCAAACAGAATTCTTGAACATTTTTTGTAGTTCATATTAATAATATCTAAATATATGATAACTTTCATAGGATTGATTGTCTTAATATTAATAAAAACTGTATTTGATATTAGAATTTATGAATTAGTGTCTATTATATTGTGGGAATAAATAAATTGATAATTATTGATAAGATCTTGAAAATATGGAAGTAAAATAAATATTTCCTTTAAAACTAATATTATAATGGAATTAAGTGATATAATTTTTGAATATTCATCTCTTATGCAGCTTTTAAATCAATAACTTCTCTTTAATTAAGTGTCAAAATACTTTAAATTAGTACAAAACTTCCTCTCTCAGCCAATCTACAGCTCTCGCAGTCAATTTTTGACATGCTTTCCCCGAACAATCCCTACATGTAAGCTCTTGCTTAAAAAGAAGAGACAACAGTTTTCCTCGATAGAATCATTGAAGTTAAGCGGCTGTCAACACCAAATGTCAACAATCAGGATTCCGAAAAGTGAATATTATGTCTGCTGTTGTCTTCGGAAGAAAATTTGTGTATCTTTTGTTGATAAATAGTTGTCAATAGAAATCACGTACTTAAGAGAGTAAGAGATTATTATTTAGGTCATTAGATTATTATTGCTTTTGGAAAAGTACTTTTTACCGTTACGTAAACGTTGTTAAATATTAAATAAAATATATTTCAATTTATTCTAAACTCACAAACAGAAATCTCGCTATTAGGAGTATTTACATTTCTTTGGTGTATTTGTCAAAAGAAATGCAAAAATATAAAAAATAGTATTTGATAGAAAATGTACCATTTGTAATATTTATTTTCCGCATTGGTAAACATAACTCTTTGTTATAATTTCAAAAATTTCAAGGTTCACTAAATTATCAGCATTTTTTATTGATAAATGTTTACTAACTGTCAAACTGCCTTTTGCTATTCTTCCTTACCATATGAGAAATAAATTAATTACACAACGTTTATTTTTATATTTGTTTTTAAAATAAACAAGGGGTTTAAACAAGTCTGAAAATCATGGACATTTTTTACAACGTATTTCTTTGTGATAGTCTTTTAAATTTTAAGTTTCGTTCCCTGATTTATCCAAACAGCATAAACAATCTATTCAAAATATTAGGAAAAAAGCATTTCAATTACATACACACTTGGAATATAAACTCTTATATTAGCATGCGTATGTGTATATATAATTCATATCAAATTACTTCTAAATTAAATATATAGGAAATATCATAAGATTGTGTATTGGGATTTTAAATTCCCCAATAAATTATCATGAAAAACATGTTCAACTTTTCTTTAAAGACACTGAATTCATGTAATATAAATACAGTCATGGCAAAATAAATTTGGTGTGTAAGGAAAAGCAGTACGTGTTCTTATTTTCATTTTAATATTTAATTTTAAAATTCTGTACCGCAAAGGTAAAGTAAAAATTTCATTTTTAAAGTTTTGGTAAAGAACTTTGCACTGCCGTAAAGGTAAGGTGTTTCTAATTTTATAGAAAATCTATGTACATATATAAATGTATATTAACCTGTATAACAAACTATAATTAAATTTAGTTTGTTACTACTTTTACCTTAATAGAACGGTAGGTGCATTTTTGTTGTTATACATCTATTTGCATAAGATTTTAAATTTAGATAAAATCTAAATTTAATTTATAATATATTTTATTTCAACAGAGCTGTATCAGAAAATTGAAAGTTTAAAGAGCATCTTGCAGCATTATCATTTCAAATTAAATACTTGTGTTAAAAATAGTATGTGGCATTTGAAAATAAATCAATTCAAGTTTTATAAATTCATAATTCTGAGTAAAACTGCCATAAATATTGTAAGAAAGTGAAAGATGTATTAGCAGTATGATTAAAATTATAAAATAGTTCAAAAAAACATACTGACATAGAAAATATTCAATTTTTTAAGGTAGCTAATTTATTTAACATACATTTTTTTACTAAATTTTTGGAAATTTTAATCAAACTCTATCCTTAATAATTCATAAATATTTCATAATTATACACTTTAAGAAATTTCAAGTGAACTGTATAACTTTATTAAGGCTGACAAGATTGAATTAACTGGATAAGATTTTTATTGAATGGTAATCTTTTACATACATCAAATTATCAGATTAATGACCTCCTTTTATTGATTAACTGACAGATTAATTTTATTTATTTATTTATTTTTTTTTAAAAGAAACATTCTGCAATGAGAACATTTTTAAAGGGTCGTGTCAATTAACAGTCTAGTATTAAAAACTCTATGATGCCTAGGCATACTGTAAAATATACAATGTCATGTAGATATGCTAGTACCATGAAATAATTTTACCTGCATCGTGTCTAAAATGTGCTTTTAAATACTTTTTGAATAACAAAAAAATTCTTAAAATCATAAAATAAAACTTTAATATAAGAATGTGAAATACTTATAAGTAGCCAAAATTCCAGATTATAGATTACAACAACACTATTTATTATGAATTTAAAATTTTCATAGCTGAAACATTTATTAAATGTAGGTTTTTGATTTACTGGTTCTCTTTAAAATTGTTGAAACAAAGTAATGCTACAATTATAAACACCAAACATACGTCTCATAAAACACGTTCAAAAGGGGATAGCAATAAAAAGATTTCAGCTGTTTGCCAAAGATATAAATTAATTTCTTATGTACAAAGTACTAAGTTTATAACGTATGTACAAAGTACTAAGTTGCAAAATTTTAAATGTTAAATAATCTGAATTTTCTTCACTTATATATAGCTTAGACTTCATAAGTAATCAAATAAATAATAAGTAATTAAATATTAAATATTGAAAAATAACTAACAGTCATCCGTGGACGTAAATTTAAGACTTTTGTGAACAAAGTAACCCTTGACGGTAAATTTAAATAATTTGCACTGATAATAAAACTGCATTATATTAAATGTAAATATAAGTTGGAAGATTAATGTTATTTTAAGATAATATTAACTATTGTTTGGGTGAAATGCAATGAAAATAATATTTAAAATACCAGAGTAATATTTTTAGAAGTTTTTTTTAATTATAAGTTCTTTTAACACAAGCGTAATGATTTTTACCCCTAAATTATAATTTAAAAATTAAAATAAATGTTGATAACTTTTAAAGAGGTATATAAATTAAAAATATTTTTTCTACGGAGCAAATACTATCAACTAGTAATATGAAAAAATGAAATTTTAACATAAAATCTCATAAAAATTGTTTAGGGTATAAAATGAGGTATTTTTAATAAATGGCTAATATTTAACACTGGGAATCCCTTAACTGTTATTCAACTACTATTCGCCAATCTAAATGGAAGTGCGGTTTGCGGCAATAACCCATCAGTGAAAGTTGTGTTAATTTTAAAAAGGTGCGGTGTAATTTTAAAAATTTCCAAACGGTCGAGGTGCTTCTTCCCTTTTCCATGTGATGTGTCTGCCAGTTGCAGATATCTCGGCTGAGTAAAATGCTTTTTCTGCTTTCACATCGGAGGGAAACGATAGCATTGTGCAGTATTTCTATTCTTACCTGTTCTCCCGCACACTTTCTCTTTCATTTTGTGTAGAATCCACGAGATGTCACTTTGCCTCTGGCCACATCTGAGGCTGCCGAGCTATATTTTAGACAGTTCATATGATCTTTATATTCTCTCCAAATTTTTGGTCTTCCCGTCACTAAAAAGAAAATTAGCATTCCAAAAAAGGGATGTGAATGAAAGCTCTTTCAATTCATAAATAATTTGAAAAGATCCTATGAGATAATATAAAACATTACCTTTTTAAAATTAATGCAAATCATCAACAGTTATAGAAGTAAAATGATTTTCAGTATATTCATATAATTTTAAAATCTGAAATGCTTGATTCAAATGTACCTTATAGTTTCTCATTGTTTATTTTGCATAAAAAGTTGATAACAAAATAAAATAATTTTTTAACATATGAAAATGCATTTTATCATCATAAACATACTATGATGGACAGAAAAACCTACATCTAAAATAAAAAAATGTAGCGCTAATACTACTCTTTCATAAATATCTGTCCATCATTTTCTCTCTTCTTACACACAGACACACACACAGACACACACACACACACACACACACACACACATATATATATATATATATATATATATATATATATATATATATATATAATTATTTGTCTATAAAAAACAAAAATATCTTTAAAAAGTGAACAATGCTGAAAGACATTTTCTTAATAAGGTAACTATTGTTTTCATGTAAGTTTCAATAAATGCAAATTTTCGTTTAACATTTATTGGTCTGGTCAAGAAATAAACACAAAATATTTCCTAACGTCTTACGTCACAGAGTTTTTAAAATTACTTACTGATTATTAATACTGAATTATTAATAATAAATATTTAAGATTTAAAAATAAATAAATTCAAAATATTTTTTCGTCTTAATATTTCAGAATCATTTCAGAAAAAATTATGCATTGAAATAATATCCTACTAAAATGATCAATTGAATGTTTTCTGTACATTTTAAATATTAAGTATTAAAAAATGAATTGTAGCAAAGACTTGAAAAGTTGTAGTAGAATGGAAATAAATTATTTCATTGTTGGAACTTCTTAATGAGGTAAGTGCAACAGGTTTATAGTAAAGTTATTCTACATTTGTATATCATAATCAAATTCTACACTACAAAAACAAAAACTTTTGCAGGTTTTAAAATAAATTTTTGCAAACGGATTTATAAATTGCTCAAAAACACCCAACATAATTTCCTTCTTTAAGCACAATAAATATTATTAGCTTTAATACAATATTAAATGTGTATACCATTTATAACTTTAATATCATGGGCATACATATTACTTACGGTATTTATAAATTTAGTGACATTTTACCCATATTTTAAAGCAGAAATAGTATGTGCGATTAAGAAATTTAATCGTTTTGACATACTTTCATGTTTTATAATTACAATTATTTTACTATAATTAAATTGGGAGCTTAAAATCCTAATGTCACAAAGAATGAAATTTAAATACAAAAAATTACTTTTAGTATTTCTGACGAATAAAATCGTTTTGCAGTAATAGAAAATAAACAAAAAGAGAAATAACAAGTTTATTTATCACCCAATTAATTTTCCCACTTCTTTTTTAGTAGAGTTTTATAATTTTAACTGATTATCAGTGAGATGATTTAAGAACTTCTTCGGGTATCGCAGTAGAATCCACCGGAAGGCTGACGTCGCCCAAGCGGCAGTCACCCACAGTATGCCCCGTTCAATTATGTTACGTTCGATTGTAACAACGAATCCTTAATAAATTACTTAATTCGAGGCATAATTATATAAAGGTTAAACTTTTAAGATTCCAACATAAAATGAAATGAAGTACAAACTAACATGAATTTAATTAGGGAAATAAATGTATAATAGTTTCACAATGTTGAGTTATTTTGAATATTTTCATATAAATCATTAATTACTCTTGAATTTAATACTCTTCATCAGCATCTATATTATTCAATATAACACACATATATCGCAAAAATTATCACACTTTCCAAACTCATCCGAGTAATAAAATTTAAATTATATAGATTACTTAGATATACATCATTAGAATAGATATACATCATTAATTAAAATTATTATTTTTCATATCTATATTTCATTATTATTTTATAATTATTTTATATTTATTCATACTTTTTGGAAGTTTCAAGAGGAAGTCATAAAATTTTATCATGGTAAGTAAGGTTGCAATCGGCAGTTTCGCAGAATACAGTGATGTTTGATTTAAATTATTTACCCATTAATTGTTTTAAATTTCTATAAACCAAAGCTTTTTGTCCGTGTGGTATAAAATTATATTGACTTGTAAGACAAACTACGCATTTTCACAGTGTAGAGCACAAATGTACCGCACCCCTTAATTCAACAAGTACATTAATTTAACCATATATTAGTAAATGGAAACTGTACGTAGATATATAAAAAACAAGTTCTATTTTCGTTTCTGGAAACATATATGTCATAGTAATTGTATAAACACGATACGTTTGGATCAAATGTGCAAGAGAAAGTTTGCTCAAAGCAAGGTAAGTTTTTTTTGCTACTTTTATCTTCCGATATTCAGAACATTGCTGACAGACATTAACAATGCATAAATGATGCTAATATATCATCTGATGTGAGAAATTTAATTTAATTTTAAACTACTTAAGGTTTACCCCTTTTTCGATGTATACATTAAAAAACACCTTTTTTGCGTAAAAAACCATGTTAACAATAGATCGTAATTTATCGATATACTTTTTTATGTTATTTATCAAATCTTTGTTTCTACAAAGAGCAGAAACGATTACAGAAACAATGTTTTACTGCATGTTTGTAAAGGTCTGTGTTATATATGTTTCACTATTTTGCGTGGTTATGCAAAACAATTCATCAAATTGTCTTTCCAGTTTTTCCACCAGAAACTCGACCTAAGTTTAAACGTAAAAATTAGGTCTTTATCAGTTTTTTGGTATAAATTTCATGCATAAAGAGTTTGGTAATTTTTGCGTGGGGTAAAAAATGAGACTAAAAGGGAATTTCCGTACAATCAGTACAAATTCATGAAACCTTATTAAGTTTCATATCATAAACTATTCAGAAATATACGTAACTGTAAAACATTAGTACGAGATAATATAGATATTATAGCATTAAAAATATGACTTTAAAAGAAGCAGTTCAATGACAATCAAAATTCATGTAATTTAAATTCTTCCAACTTTGGAGAAACTATGGTGAGGGGAAGACCCCACCCTCATTTAAAATACATATTGCTTTCTACACACTTTCAGACTACCTATTCTGCAATGTTATTGTACTATTGAGTATTATGCATTATTAATCGTGGATATGCATCCTGTTTTCATATGAGGTAAGTGAGTGATTTATCCCACATTTTGTCATTGTAAACATAATAAGGTGAGTTTTGCATAATTTCCTACACAATTCCAATATTCTTTAAAATATATAAAACTCTTATTTTACTCAGTATTTAATTTTAACGTAACATATATGGATATTTTGACTTTTTTCTCTTTTAAATCAATAAGAATCTATAATATATAAAGTACAAAATTTACATATAAAAAAGAAAAACAAATTTACACAATTAAAATACTTAATACATACATAGGTACACACAATTATAAAAAAACAAGCTTTTGTTATTCAATAAATTATATTTAATACGATTAAACGTTGTTAATGTAATTGTTATAAAAGTTGATATACTAACTTCTTTATATTACCGAAGTATTTAAATTACTTAGAAACTGTTTATGCATCAATTCAAAAGACAGATTTTAAATCTAAAAATACTTCCGATTATTGGGTTAAATTTAGATATATGAATACTGAGACAATTTTTAAAAACTGATTCATTAATCTTACATATAACTAACTAATATCAAACGTATTCTATATTAATTAACTCACAATGCTTCATAAATTAGGGAAAAGGAATCAATTGCTTATAAAATGTTTTATTTATAATAAAGTTATAATAGCTTCGTAGTTCTGATATATTTTTTCTACGTTTAAAATTATGTTGCAGTAATTTGTGTACATTGATTTATTTTTTAGCTCTATCTAATTAAAAAATCATTTTCTTTAGATTGAAAAATATCAAATAATGAGTAGATATTGTTTAATTCTGAATTACATTTTTTTATATAAATTGTGAATAAATAATATTTTATTAAAATTCATGAAAATATAATTGTCTTTTCACGTTTAAAAAATCTCAGCGTTATTTTTTACTCTTACGGAATTACTTTTTTAAAATTTATAAAATAAAGTATAAAGTATTTAAATATATAGCTCAAATTGAATAACATTTATATATTTGCTTTAAAAAATGACAAATATTTATGCTAATATTCATATTAAAGAACAATTACATATAGTTTGACTCAGGTAATGACTATATTAAATTTTTGTTATTTAATCAGAATAAATATAAAAGTGAATCCCATTTGTTATTATGTTATGTTTACAAAATATATTTTTTTCTTGAAATACATGCATTTTCTCAACAGAAACTACCTTTATATATTTATATGAAATTTAATTATCCTATATGAATCCATCAATAACTAATATGTATAAAACACCAATTTAGCTAGCAGTTTACAATGGTCTAATAAATATAAATTATTATCAACGTAATTTCTTACTAAAGTTATTTTAAAATAAAATTTTAAACCAACTTACGGCTAGAATCGGGTAATAATATTTTTATTAATAACCCAGGTAAATGAAAACTAGTTTTATACTGTGTTTCGTGTAAATTTCATAGAAATTATTAGGTTCTTAAATTTTTAGAAACATTATAGTAATCTACGTATTAGCTTATATGGAAATGTATTAAAATTTTGCCAAAAAAAATTGTTGCGCATGCATAACATTTTCATCTAAATGTTAAAAATAAACATAGCATATTATTTGAAATTTATGAAACTTCTCTTTATCATTCCCATTAAAAATATCAAAATTAATGAAACCATTAAAAATATTATTTTTCATGCATGCAGTTAAAAATTACAAAATGTTATTTTTACTAAAAAAAATTACCTTCTGAATATAAACTATCATTTTTTGTTGTATGCATCATCAGGCATATATATATATATATATATATATATATATATATATATATATATATATATATATATATATATATATATATATATATATATATATATATATATATATATATGTATATATATATATATATGTATATATATATATATATATATATATATATATATATATATATATATATGTTGTATGCATATACATAAATATATATATATATATATATATATATATATATATATATATATATATTATATATATATATATATATATATATATGTGTGTGTGTGTGTGTGTGTGTGTGTGTGTGTGTGTGTGTATGTGTGTATGTGTGTGTGTGAAAGTGTGTGTGTGCTTTTGCATAACGAGTGTTGATGATTTTGAACACATGAGAACCGCAAACATAGATTTCTATAATGTTTTGTATGATTCTTATATTGATAATTGACGCTGAAGAATTACGGTATACATAAACTGATCTCGAATACAACAATTATGACGGTACACTGTTATCATCTACTATTCATGCGATTAAGAGTCAGAAGATTTGTGATGTTACAAATATTTCAAATTCCCTCTGTATTGGAGATGAAAATGAACACAATAAAAAATGTCTGATTTATTTTTCTTTTTAGTATATAATTTTATGCCTAAATAATTTAAGCCATTTAATGAAATAGTTCATGTCCTGATTTCAAGGTATCAAATTTCCTAATTATATATTCCAATTATGCAAAATATTCTTCTTAAATATGTAAATAATATACAAAATTGAACGCCTTCTTCTTTCAACCTGTTGTGAGAACTCATTGTATTTGTTTTCTTTGTACATACCTTTTTATTGACTTAGTATTTTTAATGATTTACGTGCACTGCACTGTGACTCTCATTTGACTGTGTACCATTATACCCGAACACGCTTTTAAAAATTAATAACTCAGTATTTCGCTATTAATCATGTAAAATTATTTTTAAGGGAAAGCAGCGTATCGTTTTATTGTATAATAAATCAAAATAATATGTAATTAAATTTAAATGTGCAATCTTACTTTACATATTATACACTTAACTTTCTGCTTAATATTATCTTGTTGTATCATTTTAATATGAATTCAGTTGTACATCGATTCTCTAAAATAGTTTTAAATTCTTATAAATACAGTTTATACCATCGTATTTTGTTGATAATTAAGTGTAAGTGGTCTAAACCATAGCATTTTACTGAATTTGTTGAGTAAAGTTAGTGTACATTTTTATGAATATAGTGTAATTATTTAAAAATCTGTTATTAAAATTTATAAATAAATTAAAATGAAATTATTTTTACTTACTTATATCATAAAACTTATTTTCTTAATAATCTTATGATTAACGTAAACTTTTGAAATAAACGATAAAACAAATTGCCACATTTTGTTTCATATACTCTCAAGAGAGTTTTCTAAAGAATAAGCAAATTTTTTTATGATCATTGAAACAATTAATTACACAATTTTGTCCATACAACTAAGGTATATTGAAAGGAATCTCATTAAAAAGAAAAGGGGCGAAGGAATAAACACTGAAAGTTACAAAAATATTGATACTTTAAAACAAGTGTTTTCTACGTGTGATTATAAATGTAATTTCGAGCTAATATAGTTTTAGACAGAACAAACAATATCTCACATTTATATTATACTATAATTTCAATATCATGTTGCAGCATATTTACTGCTCGACACAGATGTACATTGATGATTGATCATACTTGAATTCTATTGCACTATGAGTTCTATTGCACTTACACAAGTTTTAAGCGCCACTTATTTATTAGAATATAATTATAATGTGCATGTGTTGAATATAAATTGTATTGATAATTACTGAATAAAAATCATTAGTCTGAGTGTTATATACTTTTAATTAAATATAGGACAGAAATTTTTTTAACTACAATCAAAAATGTTATAAATGTAGTAAATTAGAAGTATATATGAGAATTATATCTGGTTATATAAAATAGAAATTTTAATGAAAAATAATTAATTAGATTACATTTACCATTATTTAGTCATTATTGAAGGAATTGTAATTTTTAGTCTGGAATTTCACCTTCTCAAGTGCACTTATCTTGCTTATTTTTATATGTTTAATAAATGCTTAATAAAATAGTTTTATGTACTATTTTAAAACTGTTTAACATACATTCTGTCAATGAGACACCATTTTTACTTTATAAATAATGGTAAAGTATATTTTATAAATGAAAACTTTATACGTTACAGATTCATGAAATCCCAATTTTGTTCTTTCCCATTTCTTTGCATGGCTAAAACAATTTATTTAAGTTGACTTATTTATACCAAATCATATTTTTATATTTTGAAGAAGCATATCTTGAAGTTAAAATATTTATTTCATTATTGTTTATTTAAAGTTTTCATTTACAAAATGTGATTGTTATCATAATGCTAATAATAAGATATCAATATAAAAACAAGGAATTGTTTTGCTGAAAAATTTGTTTAATGTAATATTAAGGTATTCACTAAAATATTTAATAATTTTTATAGTGTAACTATATAATTTAATTTAATTATACTCTGTAGTAACGTTAATATGATTATAACACTATGTATTCATTTCATATTTATCAATTTATTTTCTATGTTTATTTGAATTTTGTTTAGCAATATCATAAATGGTATTTATTTTTATTTAGTTAAAAACACACAGATAATTTATATAAATTAAATATGTACTATAAATTTAACTAGTTATTCACCTTTAGTTACTATTTCCATCAAAATATTTGAATTTATTTCTTGACAATTAAGTTCAATTTCTTAAAATTTCCCTCCAAAATTTATAAAGATAATAATTTCTAGTTAAAGTGAATTTTTGGCAAAAGTATATAGCATGACATCTAAAATTTAACTCAAAAATAAAATTCCTAAGTTAGGAAGATCGCATCGCATCATTACCAATATCTCATTATCTATTGTTGACGGGGTTGTTCGGTATCGGTTACAGCGTGATACTAAAACCCCGTATCATTATCTACAGTTTTGTTGTCATAATATCCCTGGTCTCGTTAGATACACAACTATAGTCTGTACTGCCTAATCTTGAAATAAAAATCCCTGCAGCAGGATAGAAAGTATTTTATATTTTAGAACTGTTTGTGTAGGATGTAAATCTTTTCAAATATAAAAATCATTTCTCTTGTGTTTGTTTTGAATAAAAATTATACCTTTGCATTTTAAACGCAGAAAGATATATATTCAAAGATAATAATCCCGAATTTATTTTATATGCTCTTAGAATATTTTGCGGTTTCACAATGTGTCAGTTATAAAGTTTAGAATTCATTCAAGATAATAAATATTTTTCTATATCGCTTTAAAAATGTTTATAATTTAAGTGTATAGATAAAAAATAATATATTAAAATATTAAAAAACGCATATATTAAATATGACGGACATAAGTATTAAAATTTAGATTACTAAATTCAGCAAATGACAAATTATAATTTAATCATGCATTTGATTTTAATTTACAGAAGCATCTTTTAATAAACAGAAAGATTAAGTTAATTTTTATTCCCGTTTCCTCCCTGATTTTTCTTGAATTTCATTGAGCTATGTGTGTTTACTATTTGGACATGCTGTTAACTGCGTAGGAAAGGAATTGCGCAAAAAATGCAGTAAAAGGTTTTGTGAAATATAATGATATAGATAACTGAAAATTCATGCACAATCTTGTGCATAAAGTTGTAATGCATGTAAAGTGGGAAGAATTGGGAAAATATTTTATATAAGTTCTTAAAAAACTTGAAAAAGGCTTTAACAATTTAAATTATAATTACACAAACTGTTCAACAGACTTTACCTTTTAAAGTATGCTTTGATTAAGATCTGAAATACAAAAATCCCTATGCTTACTGTTATGCCTAAAACCTAAAACACATTATAAAGGTACAATTCACCCTTAAACTTCATTCTTATTAAACGATTACGACTAAAGTTATAGAAAACATATCTTTATGTACATAAAAGCTACATTAGACCTATAACGGGTATCTTAAAAATGTAAGTCCTAAGTTAGAAAAATTCAGTACCAGTATACCATTATACATTGTTGATAATATAATCTTTAGTTGAGCGGGCAGTTCAATATCTGTTACTGTACTATAATTCCATGTCATAATCTGCAGTTTTGTTGTCATAATATCGCTGGCATCTCTCGATACAAAGCTAAGTTTTGTGTCCTCTAATCTCGATTTACAAATTCTTTTACCATGATAGAAAGTATTTTATAAATTAAGATTTTTCTGTTTTATTTAGATTCTTTCAAATAAGTAATTCTCTTATATCATTTAAAAACACTTAGACTCTGAGCACATTTTAAATTAAAAAAATAAATAATTAGAACTAAATGCCACAAATGTATACTTTTCAATATTTAGTTTGTGGTCTTTCAATTTATCAGTAGCAAAGTTGATAGTGTATATGAAATAAAAAATATTCTTTAATTTTGTTGAAATTATTATTCCTAAAATTAAAAAAATTAAATATTTTCTCTTTGAGGTGAGTATTTTGTGAAAGAATATGGCATGAGATTTAGAATTTAACTCTAAAGACTGTAATTTCTCTATAAAGTTATTTTTAAAATGTAATATTAATAACAGATATGACACAATCTGCTAGTTTATGCAACATTTATTATCTATAACTCATACTCTTTTACAGGCAGGCCTATTCGCTTTCAGTTACAGTGTGCACTACAATCCTGCATCATTGTCTAAAGTTTTGTTGTCATAATATATCATGCCTTTTTACATGCAGAACGGAAGTTCCTGCAATATATACCAAAGTATTTTATATTGTAAAACTCTTCGTAGGAGATATGCATCAACTGTAATTGATAAATGATGATTGTCATACTAATTAACATAAAAATATCTTTGAACTTTAAAAAATGAAAAACTGTAATTAAATTTCGTAATATTGGATGAAAAACTAAAAATTAATAATTTAAATTCCTTAGGTTATTTTTTAATATATCGTTTTAAGATATCAATTTTAAACTTCAGATTCATGTAAGAAATTTATAGGTTTTAATTTTCAGATCGTTTAGAAATGCTGTCATCTAAATTATTTATTGCATTTAATATTAATCAATTATATATATTCATGTTTTATATCTCATCAGCTTTATATATTCATGTTTTAATTTGAAAACTTTTACGAAATCAGATTCAATGTTTAGAATTTAAATCTTCCCCGAAACTTGAATTTCTTTAAAGTGTAAAACTTAATTATTTACTTTTAAATTACTAATAAATCAAGAAGAATTTTATTAATGCCAATGAAAATATGAATTAAAACATGTCTAAAAGATCTCGCTGCTGTCATGTATGTTCGTAGCCGTTCGTAGCCTCGTATAGCAAAAAGGCAGAACCAAAAAAGGCTCAAACCAAACCAAAAAAATTTCTGTAAGATAAAAATTATTTTTATCTACAAACAGTCGCCAATCTTTGTTTTAGTATTGAACAAATAACACATAATAGGAAAATAATATAACATTAAATAATATAACAGTTTATATACACAATAAATTATTATTATTTAACTTTCAAAAGTTCATAAAATGATAATTCTGTGTAATACATTTACCTTACTACAATACATTTCTCAATAAAAATCTGATGTGTTTACATTTATACACAGAGCTAATTCTTCATAGTATCTTGTGTATCTTGTGTTTCAAGCTTATCAAATTAAATCTATATTCAGAGTACTTTTCATATCATGTAATTAATATCATTTTTATGTGAATATTAGTTTGAAAAATGCATAACGACGCTTTAAAGGATATTTAACAGAAAATAATTTGCCAGTTGTATTACCGAAATATAACAATAATTGTTGAATCGTTAATCATATTTAATTGGGTATTTTTCTTAAATAACAGTAGAAGTAGTTGACTAAAAATGAGCTCTTAATTTCTATTTTTTATAAAACTTATATAAAAACTCATACGAATGCATGTGTAGAAGTAATTTTGTAATTTATTTTTTTTTCTGAGAATGATATTTTTAATACGTAAAATATATCTTTGTATTTTTATATATTTTTCAAAATATTACTTTAAGTATTCACTGAACCATAGATAATGAATTTAAATTATGTTAATAGATTAGTTTTTAAAAATATAGAAATTAATACTAATTCTTCTTTTTAATGAATCAATTATCAATCCCTTTAATTAGAAATACACTTTTGAATTTAAACGCTTCTCCAATATCTAATAGTTAAATATATCTTAATTGAGTGTATTTTAGTAGTATGAGGCCAATTGAATAATATTTTCTGGATATGTAATCATCGCTCCTGTTTTCAAGTTTTCATACGGCAAACTTAACTTCTGAAGGGCTACAATTTCCCGTTTGTCAAAGGGAGCACTTAAAGAAATCTAGATTAAAGCCCGAGTGTTTGATATTCTCCGCATTCGATTGATGGAGTGTAAAAGGCCAGCTATGCTTATCTCACACTACCCTCCATCATACAGCATGCGGCGCACAAACCCCCTTACAACGATGAACGTGCTCCCTTCTCTTTGCGTGGCCTCTTTTCGCCGTGAAATTTCATCACACACATACACACACATGTACACACACAAACACACGTCTCCTCCTTTCTTTCCCCTCTATGTAGACGCATGGAATTCCAACACGTCTTCTGTAGACTACAGAGTCTGTTCTTTCTCCCAAAGCTTACCCTTCTCAAATGCATATATTTTACAAATAGTATTGCATATGAGAACTCTGCATTTCGGGAAAGAATCTCTTTATTATAAGTGTATATATATATATATGTATATATATATATATATATATATATATATATATATATATATATATATATATATATAAGTATATGAAGATAAATATACATTTAAATACATATGCATTTATATAGAAATGCATATGCTATGTGTATGAAAAAAAACTGAAAGAATGCATTTAAGTAGAGACGGTGCTTTTACATGAAATATGGCAAGTTTCTATAAAAGTAGATATTTTAATGAGTCTGTTTTATTGCGTTTTCTTTACTGTCAGTAATCTTAGATAAATTTTAAATTTGAATATTTATAGTAATTTACAATGCTGTAATATACCAGATTAATACCAGTTTTTGCATCGAAAATATGATAAAGTCAACGGTGCTATTGAAATCGATAGTTTCATTATGAGTTAATCTATTAAACAGAATTTTAGTTGGATAAATAGAAACAAGTGTAAAGCCATAGTAAAGTAAGGTTTTCTGAAAGGCAAACTTATTTCAATAGTTCAAAAATACAGCTGATTAAAATAACCTAACCTTTAAGTTCTAATTGAAATAAAATTTAATTTTAGATAATGCATAAAAATACTAAACATATTTTTAAATATTATAATTAAATATGCCATCAAAAACAATTAGTAACGAAATTTTGAACTGTATAAAAGTTAAATTTTCATTTTATGATCGAAGAATGACTAGAAAAGCCTTTCGAATCTGGTTTATATGTTTAGACTTTAACGAATACATCTGATTCTTATAAAACTACAGATAGCAAAGACTTAATCCCAATACGCCCATCTAATTGCGAATTAACAAAATCTGAAGCACTCTCATATAAATTTATAATTTTCTGGATGAAATTAAATTATTATCTTAAAAGAATTAGGCATAGTGATTAACCAATCCATAGGTTTACCCGTATAAGACTCAGATTATAGCAAAAGAACCATTCTCAATACCTATGTACTCCATTCGGATCTTTAATTTAAAAAAGTTAGTCCTATATTAGTTTACAGTTTTTCTAAGACTTATTACAATAATATAACTATAAGTAAAACTGCTGTTCTGTTTCCGCTCAAAATAAAAAATTAGTATGTTGAGGTGTTGTAGCATTTTTCCTTTTACTTTGGTTTATACTGCTTCAAACATAGAGTAGTCCAGTAAATACTGGACTGTAAAATAAATGTATACCATATTGTAAGTCATGTTTTACTTTTTTTTTCTTTACTAGAAAAATATGCGAGTTTCTTTTTCACTGGCTTGGTATTCCATATATTTAGAATACGATTTGGGAGTGTTTAACATTATGCATGTCTGAAAAATTCAAAACTGCACATGTTTTTACCTAACGTTTATAGTTGCAACGAATATTTTCCAGTTCATCATTTTTTTTGGGGGGGACAGACGTAACTGTAAGTAAAAGTTAGATAAAAATTAGCATAAGTTAACAAAAGCAATACTTATAAATCTTTGGCTACAGATTTAATTGTCCGTAATACTGACTTAAATATTTGATTACTGATTTAAGTTTTTGTAATATAAAATTGTTTATCAGAATTGTTTGTTTTGAGATACAATATCAAACTAAGTGGTTAAAAATTATATTTATTTTTTAAAGTAAAATTTTATGGAAGCTGTGTTATGCAGTAGTATTTAACGCTCATTAGTATATTTAATTTCTTTACATTTAAATTTAAATTTTTCCCAAAAATTGTGTACCAGATTTTAGGTTTATCTGACATTTTTTGAATAGTTATTTTTTTTTAATATCAACAATATCGTTTCTCAACAACATATGTTTAGATCTGATTAATAAAGCTTATGAAAATATATTCTTGCGTAAATAAATGTACACAAATCCAAGTATCTTGAGGGAAAAGTATTGTTAAAAGTCGCTAAACACCCAGAATAGCATGAATTATTTGAATTATATTTAAATATCTAAGAAAACCAACATGGTCTTCAATTTCACAAAATGACATGTAAATACGTTTAACTGTCGTGTCAAGTTAATTTGGCATTTGTTCATATTATCCATTTAACCGCTCATTTATCAAGCTTGCATATATTTTGCCAAGTATCATTTTCTTTCGGAAAATAGTGAATTGATGATAATTTAGTTGTAAGATAAAGAGAAATATATAATTTGTAATTCATATTAATATGAAAAAATGGATATAACTGAAAGTTATTTTATTTCCCTTTAATTGAATCCTTAAAATTATCTTGAAATATTATTTTGGTGTTGTTTGTTTCTACCAATGAAATCCACCAAGGAATTTTGATATCCTGTAATATTATGATCAGATTTTATTACTTATTTCTAAAAGCAACATTCTTATTTGTTTGAAAAATTATTTTTTATCACTATATTATTTTTATCACGATATTTAAAATATATTTAATACGTTGTTGTAAATACTAGAACATTCGTGTACAAAAATATAACCTTGTAATCTAGCAATGGTTAGATTCTCTGTGTGTACTATATATATGTATATATATATATATATATATATATATATATATATATATATATATATATATATATATATATATATATATATATATATATATATATATATATATATATATATACATATATATATATATATATATATATATATATATATATATATATATATATATATATATATATATATATATATATATATATATATATATATATATATATATATATATATATATATATATATATATATATATATATATATATATATATATATATATATATAGATATATATATATATATATATATATATATATATATATATATATATATATATATATATATATATATATATATATATATATATATATATATAGATATAGATAGATAGATAGATAGATAGATAGATAGATAGATAGATAGATAGATATTCTAGACATAAAAGTTGCGCAAAAGAATAGCTAAAATAGAAGAATCTAACAAAAAAAATCTCAAATTGGATACAAAGATAAAGTAGGTTGATTTGTATATTAATTACTAATTTTTTGCAGTCGAACCAATGTTTTCCTCAGTTGTGTTAAGTTTTTAATATTGTTGATGGAGGGATGACAGTTTATCTTTTTTACTTTTGTTTCTTTACTTAACACAAAAAATGTATTTAAAATAAATGTTAGAATTGCGGGAGATCTATAGAAATTATAGAAAAAAATTAAATTTTAAAACTAGTTCCAAAAGTTTCTCTTGCATATGATCTTAATAAAAGATAAGTTCATAATATTAAAAAGATGATAAATGTCATTTTTGCTTCTGTTACACGTTTAGAAGGAATGTTCAATCCTGATTTTTTAAAATACGCAACGAGGAATGGTTTTTTTAAAATGGGAATATATTATTCCTTTATTTAAAGTATATACGATAGTAAAATATATTACAAGAGAATATGCAGTTATAAAAGAAAGTATTTACATAAAGATCCTTCGAAACTTATTCTGTAAAATTCCACATATATTAAAATGTTTTTCATTATTTTGACTTTCATATATTTCTGTATATAAACTCAACTGGGTATGAAACTCTGTTTAATAGTTTCAATTTATGTAGAGTAATTTTTTTTAAATTTGTACAGTTTTTTAGTAACCGTTTCACTAAATTGCCCACTCTCTAACTGAAAAAAACAGCATATTAAAAACATAGCTGTCAGGTTTTTGATCGGTACTTGAATAAAAATTTTAAAATTTGAGGCAAATTTAGAAGAAAATAATTTGCACACGAGTACTTTGGATTCACTAATAATGCAAAAAACATTGAACCGAAAAGAAATATTTTTAATTTTAAAACAGATATTTATTAGATTTTATTTTTAATTTTAATTTTTTTAATTTTAATTTACCCAAAACAATTGTTGAATATAATAATCATTATGTTTTATTTTTTATTTTAAAATTTTATGCCCTACTACTTGTTTAAAAAAATACAATTCGTATTTTTTGTTGAATTCTGCTGTTTTCCCGACTCGATTTATAGCATTATATGAAAAATGTATGGAAATCATGGTAGAATTAGGTTAATATGCATAAGAAGGAGGAACAATGAAAAATGTACATTCATATTTATGCTAACATTTAGCCCAAATCAAAGAAAAAAAATGTAATCGATATTTTTTAACACTCATAGTTAACTGTGCTAACTATAATGCATTTGCTTTCTTAAATATAGACATATTTAATATTCTTTCATCGAATTTAAATAATGATAATAATATAATATATACTGCAGTTACAGACAATCAAGTAGTTTGAAGAAAAACTGCAAGAAAAAATATAAAGTTCTAAAAACAATCTTAATAAATTATCTTTGATTATTATAAATAGGTTTTAAACTTTAAAATACAAATCACTCATAACAAGTTGAAAATATGCAGTAAATGAAAAATACTGATAAAATGTTATTAAATTCTTAATAGTATAACTGTTATAGCTGATATCATCTGGTTGTGTAGCAAATAGTACAGATTTTTTTAAATGGAATTTAAAAATTTAACCTATGAATTTATCTCTCTAATATGTCAACCGTTAACAAGAAATTTTACCCACTGTGCAGCATAGTCATTTTTTTCTGTTCAGTTAGTCATTTATTTCCTCTCTGAGAATTTTCTTTATAAATATGTTAAATCGTATTTGAATGTGGTGTGTTATCTTTAGTGTTTAGAAATTAATATATAATGCATCATTCCTGACTTTTATTAATATTTTTTCAAAAGCAATTTGTAAAATACCAATTGCATGTTCTTAGTTTTATATACTTTGTGAGTAGCTATAATATCAAGAATTAATCGTTTTTAGAAAAATAACTGAGGTATAGCTGATAAGAAATCACATAACTGTATTAAAAGCTGTTTGCCTGAGTTTAAAAATTCACAAATGAACACGAATCACTTCATTAAAATGAATTATGTATTATTATTAATAAAAACTTTGAAAATCCTATTTTTTTTAAATTCAGACATAATAAATTTTAAATTTCTATATTTTACAATTTTTTGTTATGCATCAAAGAGATTTCATACGATATGAATGTGCGCAGTATTAAGAATGAATCACTTTTTGAGAGATTACCACGATGAAATGGAGTGGTGCACCTAACAGAATATCACTTGTCAACATTGAACAGCTTTTGTCCCCAAAGTTGGGATTTCATGGAGAAACACAAAGCAGTTGATACCATACATAAAATATGTATCATTTTAAAACATTGGCATATCGCAAACGTAGAAAATATGATTATAAATATATCATAAGTGAATATCTTATGATTTATTTATTAAAAACTGGTCTACATACTTTTCTTAAAGAATAAAGATTTTAAAAATGAATTTTAAAAAATGTGTAAAAAATTTGAATTTATTGCTTTTCTCTTCACATAAACGCTTACAAAATGGGTAAGAAAATTCTATTTAAAAAGAAGGGTTAATATCTGGGAAAATAATTTTTTCAATAAATATCCTAAACTTAATTTTTTCTTAACTTTTCAGAAAGTTATAGTCATAAAATAATATTGGTCGAGACTATAAGAATTCTATTATATTTCTTGAGTTTTAGCCTAACTCAAAACACATGAATTAGTACGTCTTTATGTAATTGAAAAACAGCTGCTTGGTTATTATTTTTCATTAATTTTTATATTTTAATCAAGTTGGTTAATTCATATCCTTTATGTATGATTGATCTCATGAATATTAAACTGTTTTTATAATCCTTATACATGAAATTCTCTGCATTAATTTTATATTTTGATTGTAATTGAAACACAAAATCATTGACCCACACTTTGTCATATTTGACCTTTATAAGTAGTCATTTAAAATTTTATTTCCACATTTCAACTTTTTGTTCTACATTTTGTTTAGAAATACAGGAATAGTATATATACTTTCCTTTGATTTTAAAAATAAGTATATCAAGTTATTGTTCAGTGCAATAAACGATTCTCTAAAAACAAAGTTCGTATACGGGAAATTTAATTTTCTTGTTTGTTCTATAAGTAAGCCTACTTAACCTATCTTGGTACTATGTGAAGCTATGTGCTATCTATGCTACTATGTATTATTGTATTCAGTACCCTCCAGAAAGGCACTTCATTGACGATCACCCGAGATAACTTTTTGTTTATGATTTTATTAAAATATTCATTATTTTGTTAATTCAAATAAAAATTCCATAATTTCTTATATATTTATCTTTAACCTAATGCTGATATATTTACGCATTTCATAGTACCGTAATTTAAAGAAGATCGAGATCAAGATATAAAACCAAACTCTAAATATACCGAGAGAGCCAAAAGTCCTTTAAAAATCTAAAAATGTATAAAAACGGAAGAAATAATGATAAAGATGTGCGATTTGCATGAAAGGGATAAAAATTAGGCAGATTTTGTTTAGACGCAACGAAAGTTACTTAAAAAGTCACCAGTAGGGTGCGCTGACAGCTTTAGATCGAGAGATTTAGCCGATTTATGCAAATAAATCTAGAATAACCATGATACATGAGGATTTCACATTCAGTTTCAGAATAATATCATTACACTAAGCAGTGTTGTCGGTGAAGGTCTTTCATGTGAAAGGAGAGACACCAAGTGTTGTGTTTTAAAAATTTCGAAAGGAGAAACGACTGAAAAAGAAAAAGAATGACCCCATATAGCGTGCCAGGGTATTGAAAGTTTTAGAAAGGATTGAGGAAACTGGCTCACAGAAGGATCGGCCACGTTGGGGAAGACCCTCGTTGGTGGAGGCTCCAAACCTTTGATCAAGACAGAGTGATCAATCACAGTTGCAAAACCACATGGATATATATATATATATATATATATATATATATATATATATATATATATATATATATATATATATATATATATATATATATATATATATATATATATATACATATATATATATATATATACATACATACATACATATATATATATATATATATATATATATATATATATATATATATATATATATATACATACACACATATATATATATATATATATATATATGTGTGTGTGTGTGTGTGTGTGTGTGTGTGTGTGTGTGTGTGTGTGACTCGTGATGAAATAAATAATATGTAAGAAAATTAGTACATGATTACTAACCTATTTGAGAAACTCTTTATGAACTGAAATAAAAAATTTCCTATCTTATTGTTTACTTGTAATATTTAGGTAAGAAACATCTTTCCTCAATCTTAAAAACTAGCTTTGACACTATGATACATTTAAACTCGGATTTTTAATTAAAAAATTATATGTTAAAACACTTTTCTTTCATTCCAGACAATTGAATTATTTAAATTATTAACATCTTAAGAGTTTAAACTTATAAAATATTTTAAATAGGAAGAATTCTGTTTTTATGCACACTTTAATTTTTTTAATTTTGCAGATTAACGGTGTCAAAAATCCAAGTTATAAATTTTCTGAATCATAAATTTAAAATATTAATTTATTTTCTTAAAATACCCTAAATTGTATATATTTTTTAACATAAACTCTGGATCGGAAATATTGGAATTCGATAACAGTCATTAACAAAACACAATTTGGCATATTAAATTGTTAATGAGATAGCAGTTCCGCAACCTGACATTAACAGCTGTTTTATCGGATCCTATAAGTTCAAACTTTTCACTTTTAACCAGTCAATACTTGAACATGGAGCGAAAAATTAAATCAGAATTAGTAAAACAGCCTCAAGCAAAAATAAACTTATCACATTGTCTTCCCTAAATAAACAATAGACAATAAAAGCAGAAGTTGATATCTAACAGCATCAGCGTTTGTTATTAGGTTTTTATTAGTTTCTGAAGCATTTCTATGCTTATATCTTGCAAACATGTGGTGAAGAATTGCTTTAAGGGTTTGCTTTTGTATATTTAAGATATATTTCTCTATTAATTGACTAAACTGGATAATATTAATTCACTATGAACTTCATTAAAATTATTTTCTAGTGAAATAATATATGTATATAGACATTCAACATACTCTATAAATGATTGTTATACACATAGCTTCAGATGTTAGGATAGCAAGAAGTATAGAAAATTCAACTCTTTAATACATAAAATTCAAAAATATTTTGAATAATTTAGTCAACATAATATATTCGCATATATATTTTTTCGGAAAAATAAATATCTCTGTCTATTCTGTTTTAACTGCTCTAGATCTCGGTCTATTATGTCTTAACTACTGCTAAATTGATTGGTTTTAGTTCTAAATTTCATACTTTATTATTTAACTTAAAATACGATTACAAAATATTAGGTTACTAATTTAACGTTACGATCATAGTTTCTATTATTTGGTTTTAGAGTGCTACGGTCTACTTTTTGAAACACGGGGGCTAATGAGACCGGGACCTATTGATTAAAGCCTATTCCGAACGGCTACGAATCCATGCCATAGTGGGATTCGAACCCACGAACTTCGGTTCCGAAGGCCAGCACCCTAACTATTCGGCCATCGTTTGGTCATAGTTTCTTTTAAAACAATGCTTTTTTTTAATAATTAAGCATTTTTGTAAAGCATATTTCGAATCATTTTGCTCTCTTTAGTATTTTTTTTCTTTGTTATGGTGTAATATTTAAAAACAATCAAAAAGTTTAATGCAGTTTAAATTTACATATACAATTATTTTCTAA
>CM063503.1:113034267-113141767 GCA_032207245.1 Pardosa pseudoannulata
GTATAAGAACTAGACACAGACTTTATTAATATACAGATGTTACATGATTTGTGTTGTTGCACTACATTTCTATTTTAGCCGTAATACATACAACAGACGTATCCGAGATTAATAAATTTATTCTCTATTCTCTGTTTCATATTTTCAAACATTTTAAATACGGCTTAGATTATGGATAGCTGAGAATAGGCAAAATTACCTTTCATGCATATTTAACATTGCCATCTAAAATAGTTTTACATACCATACATTTATGCAGAAATAGTTCTCTAAGCACGTGCACGCTTATGCATTCTCTCTTCGATTAAACTCTTTATATGCTTTATGTATCGTTCATAGAAATTTTCAACATGTTTACAAGCAATTATGCAAATTGTACGGGCGAGATTTCAGAGCGAGTCTATTTTTTAGCATATTAAGCCTTTTAAAAATGTTTCCGTTAGGTTTAGACAATCTCCTATTGCGTCAATATTAGAGAGTAATATTTCTTTTAATTGACTAAATATCAGAGTTAAACGTCCTCTGCAAAACTGAAGTGTGTTTCAAAATGCACAGATAAGTCCATTTTCTATCGCATCTGTTCGTTCCCAAATATTTAATAAATTAATCCTGTTTCATCAATATTTACGCTATTCTCTGAGAAATTACGAGGTTTGATTTTCTAATAAGGAGAGGAAATGGATTTTTGAAGCTGTATAACATATACCATGGTTTAAAATAATCATAAAATAAAACAGTGGGGGATTTACAAGCAGCATCATTCAATCAAATATAAGCGAAATCAAAGTGCTTGTATGTTTGTGAATATGTAAAATGATTTTTACGCTTTGTTCCTTTCTGTTAAATATTTAACTGAACTAAATAGGGATGTTTTGTACATTAGATAAATTAAGCAATAAGACCAAGATATAGAGGCATTTTACTTAGCTTTAAATATTTATGAACTACATAAAATGATTTAAACAAGAAATACATCGGCTGAGAAGGGACTTGTATCTACTGAGAAAGATATCTTTGTGGACAACTAATGAGTACAAATCCTATATTTTACCATTGTGTCAAATTATTTCATATCCGATGACTTATTAAATGTGTATGTTTGCATGAAAACTGCTTTGTGTTATCATAACAAATATCTTAAATATATGAATCATTTAACAGCCAGCAATTGAATTAAATTTATTACGCTGTATAAAATATTGTAAACGTAATGGAAAATTAAATGTATGCAAAATATTTAAGTAAACGTAGTTAGAAAACATTTATTATACAAGATGTTGCTAAATTTGATTGAAAACAGAAGCAGCAGGAAGAGAAAGAAAAATTATCATTGAACATGGGTCGCAAATTGCATTTAGGCGATGACGTTCACAAAAATGGTGGCAAAGAATGCAATGTCAAGAGTGAAAAAAGGGGAGCATTTGAAGTATAAAATATTTATTCTACTTAAGGCAGGATAACAATGGAGTTCAATCGTACCCGGTGTGCTGACAATGTCTGCTATTGCAGGAATAACCTGTTGTGATCTTCTCCAATGTATCAACAAGCGTCTTATAAACAAGTAGTTTTAGGTGGGCCAGGAAATGAAATCTAAGAGATCTCGGTCCGGAAAAAGTTGGAATCCATCAACACGTTCTCCAAGTCCGATCCATCTACCGGAATACGTAGCATCAAGATGGTTACTCACCGCAATAAAAATATGTGCTTGTGTATCATTATATATGAACCACATTTTCATACACACAGTGGCCGGTATTTTCTGCAACAAATCCGGCGTCGCGCGGTGCCTATGAATTTCTCTTCTACAATTTTTATAAGGTTCATGAAACCTGAACTGGCTATCAGTTTACTGTAAGTAGCACAGTCTGATATTATACATTCTACTATAATCTATATACGCTTAGAGTCAGAATTTAACCAATGTATAAACTAGTCTTCAAACTTATACTTTAAAAGACATTAATTGTGCAAATTGCTATAGAAATAACAAAAGTTGTAACTCATAAATATTTAACTAATGTCATGTTTTCGTATTGTATACTTTTAACTTGAATTAAAAACATTCAAAAGAAATAAAATAACCAATGAACATACTGCTTTAAATTTAAAGTTTTTAAAATAAACTAATAGATCAAATTCTTATTAAAGATAATTGAGTAAATTCATGTTTCTACACAGGGGAAAAATATTAATGACTGTTTAAAAAGATTAAATTTTAAATACACAATATTAAATGCAAAAGAATATTTACTTTTAGATTTAAATTTTTTAGAAAAAATAATATAATTGAGAACCTACACAGATAAAATTAAAATGGGGAAAAAAAGTAACATTTTAAAAGTTATATTTTGTTTATTTTAAAAATTGTGTAATATAAGGTGCTTTGTATGATTTAAAAATTTTAAAAATCACTATAAAGTCTCTCATTCATTTTAACTAAAGAAAGGGCTTATGAAGTAATTATAAAAAATAATCATGTAAACAACAGAATACGAAATTAACATACTAAATTGCTAGAATTCCCGTTTCATATTTAGATATTTTAGATTAAAGTTCATTATTTCACCCGTCATTTATTATAAGTTTAAAAAAAGTGTAACTGCATCGAAGATTCCATTGAAAAATATAAAATTTTTCGGAAATTTATTTTTTTTCATTATTTTCTTTTATTGTGGTCTGATTATTGTCAAAGTTTTCATTAAAGTTGGGATAAAATTTTGTAAATAATACCTCTGGGAAGTTTCCATACCTGTATTAACTGCTTATCCTATTACTGACAAGAGACTAATAGAATGTGTACTGGAAAAATCAATATCTCCCTCTCCAAGACTCCTGACTAAGCAGCAGATCACTGTTATGAGTCCTAATTACATAGAATACCATGTTTAAAAATTAATATGTCCTTTTTAAAGTTGTTCAGAGTTCGTCCACTGATTACAACAATGATTACAAGTCCAGGTTTTCGTCATGACTAATTTAATTTCAATCACGACCGAGCACAAAAATTAAAGTCCCGGAAAGGCAAAATTGGACGAACAGCGCTCACTTAATCCTACTTTCTGCTTCGGTTAATCCAGTGGGATTAAGTTAATACCCTCCTGCTTTTGTTAAAGAGCTTGTAATTGCTAGGGGAAGGGAGGGATGACACGGTCAACCTTAGATGAGGTTATTTTCTCAGACATTTTCTGCTTCTTAGAGCCGTAAGAAATATTAGCGAAAGATTTTTTTTCTTTTTCTTTTAGAGAAAGTTGACTTTTACTTCGCATTCAACTCTATCTCTCTGGTAAAATAGTTTCTGTTACTCTAATTTACTGTTCCTTGCAAAACTTTTAGCGAAACAATAGATTAGGATAGTCTGCACAGATTAAAAACTAAAGATTTTATTTTTATTTTTCAATAGTTTAATTTCATCTTATTTGTTCAATTAAAATAGATAAATGGTATAAAAAAAAGGTAAAACGTAAAAAAAACACATCATAATTGGAAATGTATTTCTGAGTTTTGTAATAACCTTTCAAAAAGTTATAAATGTGGGGCATTTACTTCCTTTTAGAATAAAAATATAATAATACAAAATTATTCTCAAACATATCATTATATAGAATTTAAAATTAAAAAAATTAATAATACATAAAAATCATAAAGTTGCTTAAAATTCTCCAAAATTCAAGTACTGTTTTTCTAATCTTTATTTTTCCAGCCATTTAAATTTAAATCATAGACGTGAATCGTTGAGCGTCGGTTTCTTTCCCAGTTCTTAAAACCAAGGACGGAATCAATAATTGCTGCGTATGGCCCTTTCCTTTACCGTTTCTCCAGATTTCGTACAGCTTAGCTTGGGACGGAGTAACAATCCAATTACACTTGTTGCAAACCAGCTTTCTCCAAAGAAAAATTGAGGACTCTTGTGAATTAACTGTAAACATTTTTGAAAAATATTTTAATAACCAAAGCAAAAATCACTGATTTGACCTCTGCTATGCCACCTTGATTAACTATACCTACAGTAAAGCATTTTCACAAGAAGACAGATTTATGGTAACTTTTGACTATTTAATATTATTCATCTCTCTGCTTATGATAGGATGAAAGTAAAGGATATTTTACGTTTACACATGGTCTTAAAGTTCAAAGAGAATGTCTTTCTCGGCATGCGTGCGTATAAACTATACTTTCAAGCAAAAATTATGAATTCAAAAATACGGACTACTTTTGGTGTGATCCGTGAAAAGAAATTTTTCCAGCGATTCACACACAAATATATATATATATATATATATATATATGTATATATTTGTATATGTATATATAATATATATATATATATATATATATATATATATATATATATATATATATATATATATATATATATATATATATATATATATATATATATATATACATATATATATATGACATGTCGTGATCCAGAGTTAAGAAGAATGGAAAACAGTCTTCTTGATAATAATAAGTTTTATTAACTCATCGTTCTTAAGGAAAGCAACATGCACCATTTTCATTGTTCGTGTCGAAGCTATGCTTGAAGGTGTTGACTGCTCCATGTCCACTCGCCAAATCCAACTTCTCTGTTTGCAAGCTCATCAAATAGCTCAGAAATGCTTCCGACTGATCGGATTATCCTGAAAGTTTACGCGAGCGTGGGTCTTTTTCATTTATTTTATTATTATAAAAGAGTTCTCTTTTTAAAATCGTTTTTAACTTACATAATTTCCAACTACCCCTTTTTTAGACCATATATATATATATATATATATATATATATATATATATATATATATACATATATAGATATTCAAAAGGAGTTGAATAAATTAAAATAAGTAAGTAAAATTTTGTTTGATAATTCTACGAGAATGAAACACGTAGATAATTCTACGAGAAATATGGAATGATACTGTCTTGCGGTTTACTGCATTTACTTTTACTAATCATTTCAATTTACTCAAAATAAATAATTTAAATTTCTTTAATTTTCTGAGCTTTATAAATATTTAGAAAAATATAATAATTTAGCACGAGTCCTAAAAATACATATTTTCATTTTCTTATATTGTTTTACGCTTATTTTGTCAAGTTAAATTTGTTCCATAGTAAATTAAATTGCAGAAGTTTTCTTGAACGCTGTAAGGTTAAACTACGAAGTAGATTGTTTTCTGACGAACATTTGAAAAATTGTTTTCATCGTAATATAAATATTGAAAAACTATTTAATATAGTTGTTTATTGTGATTCCCAGATGAACTCAAAAAACATCAGGGAAAAGAGATATCTGCTTTTGCAATATTGTTATATTTTATTTAAAATTCTAATATATTCTAATATAATTCACTACGTATATAGACTGAAAATAATTCTTAGGCATATAACAAAACATCTTTTCTGTCATATAATGCCAAAATTAGCATACTTCAAATTCTTCACATTTTTTACAATTCACATTTTTTACATTCTTCACATTTTTTACAACATTCAAATTATTAATTAAATTAATTTAAAGATTATTTAATATAATATTAAACACATAATGATTGAAGTAAAATAAAATAGACAGCATGAAATAAAATTATATATATATATATATATATATATATTATATATATATATATATATATTGTGTGTATATATATATATATATATATATATATATATATATATATATATATATATATACCTGTGTGTGAGTGTGTAAATAAATCTATAGTACATTTATAAAAACACTTTTATTTATTTTTACTTCATTTACAGTTAAATATTTATATAACAGTTTTTAGCAATCCATAATAAACAAGCAATTTCGGTACAGAGATATGCATGGTTCACAGTTCATTTAAGCACCTTTTCCAGCAGTATCTTATTTATTGATGCAAAAAGAACTATATCAATTTTCTTTATAGCAATTTATTGCTCTATTAATCCTCGAAGGAATATTTCCGTAGGTAACTATCTGAGAAATAAGAACCAAGTTTTTGACAACTGTTGAATATACATGGCTTTATATAAGCATCACGTGCTTGCAGTTTCTTCAATAGAAAATTTAAACTGTTCCATACTAGATTTTTAAAGAATGCTTTATTCTAAAATTACCAAATTTAACATCTTAATTTTTTTAAAGTTTCCAATAGTATTAAATTACCTCAAATATGATTTTCTGTTGTACTGTAATAATAAGTTATATTTATAAATCAAACATTAATTTATATTTCATATACAGTTCGTATATATATTTTTACATTTGCTTCATTTCCTGAATCATCTCTCTGTCTGCACACACACACACACACACACATATATATATATATATATATATATATATATAATATATATATATATATATATATATATATATATATATATATATATATATATATATATATATATATATATATATATATATATATATATATATATATATATATATATATGTGTGTGTGTGTGTGTGTGTGTGTGTGTGTGTAATACCAAACTATCAGTGCGCTCAATCATCAAACTCTAATTTAATTTTCTCCTCTTAATCGAAATAGAGGGTTATTTACAGGCATGAAGATAACGTGAGAATGTTCCAGAGTAATGTTAATCAACTTTGATGTATATGGTTTTGCGCACGACAGAGTAGTAGATTAAAATTGTCAGGCCAGAGTTTCAATTCTATATAGCATGGACTGTGAGAAAGTAAGTCTCTCTGCGTGCGGGGCCATCTCTTTGCAATGTACTTATAGGTCCAAGTATATGAAAATGACCATGACACATATTTGACTTTCTTAATAACGATTCGCATCTAAATAAAGTATTTCTGCTCTCGTCACCAAATGTTCGAGTGTGATATCTTTGAATTTGACAAGTTAAATATTTGTGCCTCTCAACTAACCCCTAGAAGAGTTGGACTGCCTGGTAAAATGCATACTTCAGAGTAAGTGACAATGTCGACATTGTACTCCTTGGTATCAACATACCGTATGTTTAATTTTTTAAATTTCTATTAGAAATAAACTTAATTAAGGGACATTTTTCTCATGATTATACAGAAAATATCATTAAAAATACTTTGATGTATCTCTTCAATAAGTACATGGGGCTTCAATGGATGTGCAAGTCCTTCGAACACTAGAAATGAAATTTAGACAACGAATTCCCTTTGTAACAAACATTCTGATATACGTCACGATTTGGTCAAAAGGAATTTTAGAAAATAAAATTTTACAACCCTCATGGGATAGAAAAAATTCCCGAAGCTGGCGTCGGAATTATACAAAGTAATTTTCGAAAGAATATATTTTAAAATTTCATGTTTAAAAGTGGGGAAATAAGTGATTATTTACAGAAATAGGGATCTTAACATTTGCTTCCACACGAACAAATTAATCCTAGGATTTCACGGAAAAATTCTAGAGACCATTTGATAAATTGATATTTCTGATTATAAAAAACGTGTCCAGCACAAAGACACTTTGGGAAAATTTGTATAACTCAAAACCCATAAACTACAGACTTTTAAAAGATTATTAGAAGTGTCCCTCACAATTCAGTCAAAATGAATTTTAGGAAATAAAGTTTTACATCCCTCATGGGATAGAAAAAATTCTCGAAGCTGGCGTCGGAATTATACAATCTAATTTTCGAAAGAAAATATTTTAAAATTTCAAGTTTGAAAGTGGGAAAATAAATGATTGTTTACAGAAATAGGGCTGTTAATATCTGCTTCCACATGACACAAATTAATTATAGGATTTCACGGAATAATTCTAAGACCATTTGATAAATTGATATTAAGTAAAAAAAAGCGACACTTGGATAAAAACAGAATATGTATGAGAAACAAATTATTGAACATTTGTTGGTACCTCAATTATTAAGTAATTTTGAAAGATTGCCTAATGTTAGAAGGCTGCTCTTTCAATTCCACTGCCGGCATGGATGTTCGTAGCCATTCGCAATTGGCTTTAATCAATAGGTTTCGGTCTCAGTAGCCCTCGTGAGCAAAACACTAGACCACAGCACTCCAAACCAAATAAACCATTAAATTATTTTATGCTGCTTTAAAGATATCTGTACATCCAGGTAGGGGAATGCCATGGCTAGAGTTTTCGGTAGAATCCGGAAGGGGGGAGAAATTATTCAAAACAACCGATATTCTTGACATTTACATATGTTTAGAAACAAAGAAATGAAACAGCAGCACAAGGAATTACATTTACAAATGAGCAATTTCAATAACTTGCCCAAAGGAAGTTTCACAGCTTTACCATGATTTAGATCGAATTTTTGACTAGAAGTGAACATCCCCTTTACGAGGAAAAACAAAAGTATTGACTTGATTCATAGTGGTTAGTTTTATATAATTATAATTCCTCACAGTACTTTAATAAATTTAAAAAATTTTACAGTTGTAAAAAAAGGAAAAATTGTATAACTCAAAACCCAGAAATTATAGACTTTTAAAAGATTATTAGAGTTATGCTAAAAATTGTTATTTTGTAAAAGAAAATTTTTGCATACGAAAAAAAAACAGATTTAAATACATATGGTTAGGATTAGGTAACATAATTCATTTGCACTGAATATTACTTTTGAAACAATAAAAATTTTTCACAGAGATAAATAAATGTCTGACTATGGTAAAACTGTAAATAAAAATTGTTTTTTTCCTTGAAAGAAAATAACTTCATATTTCCAATATAAACAGCTGTTTATAGAAATATCAACTGCTATAATGTCAGAATATTCCAGTATAATTTTTATTAACTCTGATGCTTGCGATTTTACGTCTGTGTTAGGAGTTAAAGTTAAAAGTGTCACAACAGAAATTTTATTCTATGTAGTCTGAACCTTGAGAAATTAAGTTTCTCAACGGTTTTTGCTGTTTGGTCTGTCACTGTGTTCCAGTATATGAAAATGGTGTTCATCCATTTCTGATCTGTCCAATAGCTATCTTCATTTGGAAAAAGTATTTTCTCTCTTTTGCCAATCACTGTGTGTGTGTCATAATTTTAAGAAACTGATGAGTTAAATACTTATACCTCACATGTATTAGTACATACATACACACACACGCGCACACACACACACACACATATATATATATATATATGTATATATATATATATATATATATATATATATATATATATATATATATATATATATATATATATATATATATATATATATATATATATATATATATATATATATATATATATATATATATATATATATATATATATATATATATATATATATATATATATGTCCGGTTTAAGAATGGGGGTTAAGAATTAAGCGACTAATAATTAAAAATAATTAGAACTCACTAACGACAACGTAACAGGAGAAAGACACATACTCAAGAGGAGTAAAAGAACTGAATATAACGGAAATAGACATAGGAAGTTTACTTAGATAGCAACGCCAAAAATACAGTTCTGAGGGGAAACTCGTGCTGATAACATTCTCCACGCTTGTCGTGGCAAAGTATGAGAACAAAGGATTTCTACATTGCATAGCTATGGATAGAAGGATTACAATAAAGAAGATTTTATAAATGAAATGAAATGTGTCTTCGATGCCTTAACCACTCGTCCATGCCATATATATATATATATATATATATATATATATATATATATATATATATATATATATATATATATATATATATATATATATAATATGCATATATATATGTCAGGTCTAAAAAAGTGGTAGTTGGAAATTACGTGAGTTAAAAACGATTTTAAAAAGGGAACTATTTTATAACAATAAAATAAATGAAAAAAGACCCACGCTCGTGTAAGCTTTTCGGATCATCCGGTCAGTCGGAAGCATTTTTGAGCTATTTGATGAGTTTGCAAACAGATAAGATTCAGTCAATGCGTGAACATGGAGCGGTCAACACCTTTTCCACGCTTAGCTCCACCATGAACATGGCTCAGGTTTTGCTTTTAGAAGAAACGATGATTTAATAAGATTATTATTATCAAGAAGACTGTTTTCCATTCGAATTAATTCTGGATCACGACATATATATATATATATATATATATATATACGTCACTAAAATTCGTTTTAATTTTCCGAATGCACATAACACTTAAAATTACATAGTCATTACTATACGGGGAGATTGATAGCAATAATGATTAAATATTTATTAACTTTACTAAAATATCTGTCTAAAGTGGATATAAGAGAATATTTTTTTACTCTAACAGAAAACATCGAATAAATTTGTTCTTTTCATATAAACGGTATAGAAATCTTTCCTCCTGCCTTTTAGAATTCTTTGAAGAAAGCACGTGTCATAAAAAGTTACTGTAAGCCCAGAACTTTCACAAAAAGGTATTTCCAGAGAGTACATCCATGCATGCTCGTTCCTCCTGCTTGGAGGGGAAATCTGTACCATGATTGCTCTTTAATCCCGGAGTTGGGCTTTCCAGTAATTAACACAACAACTCATCTTTCGCCCTTTTCTCAAAAGGTCCCTAGTCTCAAAGAGGGGGAGAGGTGACAAACTGAAGATGGGTTCTATTCTTTTGGAGTAGACATGTATTTGAGGATAAAATAAGATGGAATACTGTTCCATCCATCCGATGCTTCTTGAGGTAGATGGAAGGCAGTTTAGTTTTTTTAAGGGTTATTTCAAATAAAATACATAAAAATTTTTAAGTTAGGTTATTATTTTGAAAAAATATGTTGTAAAGGGTAATAGCTTGTATTATTTACATGTATTCATAAATCATGTCCATTCACTCACTTTTGAATAATTGAATATATGTATTTTTGACAAACATATAGTAAAAAATTAATTTCAAATTTATAAAAGACCTCGACAATTTTTTACTTCTTATGATACATCAAAATAATCAACATCTATTTCTCTATTATCTGTAAATCCCCATTAATTTTTTTCGCTTATTAAACGTTATGGGTGGATGGTAATTTTAAAAATCATAGGTTGTTATCTAAGAAAATTTTAAAGTTTTAATAAAATGTATAAACATTGCTATAAAGTAAGAACCTCTAATAAATATAATTATTTCTCCTAAATTAAGCTAATATATATAAGCAATAAAGCAATACACGTGAAAAGATTGAAAAATATAACATTGATAACACATAAATTTTAAATAACAGCATATATTTGAAATGGTGTAGAATTTTTTATTAGATTACTACTATATTTTCTAAAATGTTGTCCTAAAACTTAAAAGCATAAAAAATGTACAAAGTGTTTTATTAACTATTCTAAAATATGGAATTAAATCGGGAATATATCCGTACTTCTAAAAGTTCTAAAAGTTTCTTTTCACTGATCAAACCAAAAGAATATACACCATATTTACTAATTGGTCTTCCTTACCAATGTTCCGCGTTTTCCAGTCATGCCGATGAAGGCACTTTCTCAAAACTGTATTTTTAGGCGAATATCTAAAATTCGATTATAAGCATTATCTCTTACTCGGTGGGACGCTAAACACAACTTACAGGGTCACGAGTCACAATACATCTTGTCAATGCATCTTCTAATAAGAGAAAGAATAAGACAGCGGTTTTGCTGTGGTATGTTTAAACATTCATCCAGAAAACGAGTGAAACTATCAAAGATAAGAGATTTTAACAGCAAAAATTGGCATATTACGCTTTAGAAGCGTAAAATATCATCACATATAGAATTTATTTCAGACTTTGGTATAGGGGTATGGAAAGAATGTAATATCACTGAATCACGACTTTAATTCAATTTGTATGTCAAAGAAAGTAAAGATTAATAAACAAAACGGTTAAAATTTTGGTTAAAATTTTGAAAACTTTAGGGGAAAATAACTTTTTATATAGTACACATGCTCACACAAACACATTATATATATATATATATATATATATATATATATATATATATATATATATATATATATATATATATATATATATATATATATATATATATATATATATATATATATATATATATATATATATATATATATATATATATATATATATATATATATATATATATATATATATATATATATATATATATATATATATATATACATATATATATATACATATATACATATATATATATATATATATATACATATATATATATATATATATATATATATATATATATATATATATATATATATATATATATATATATATATATATATATATATATATATATATATATATCTGTGTGTATGTGTTTGCAAGAGTTAATATGCCTAATTAGATTTAGACATATGGGTGAAAGTATATAATAAATTTAGACTGAAGTTACAAAAAAAACACGTTTGGTTATACTTTGATACCTTTCTTTGATACCTTTCAAAGTATAGCCGAGCAACAATTATCAACTATCTGTTATGAGACGTTTAATAATGATTTTTGTGCTCTCTTTACTGTCTTCATGTGGTAATTAAAATGTTTGTAAACAAACTTTTAAAAAGATAGCATTAGATGTCATAAAAGCAAAAGTAGGATTATATTCTTTATATTATCTCAATTTCTCTCTCTGTACATATATATATATATATATATACATATAATTTTTATACTATCTATTATACAAATAAGTATTTTGTTTTAAAATAATAATAATAAAATATTTGTTTTCAAAGCACACACCCACCCATATACACACACACACACACACACACACGCACACACACACACACACACACGCGCACACACACACACACACACACACACACACATATATATATATATATATATATATATATATATATATATATATATATATATATATATATATATATATACATATATATATAGACAGTATTGAAAATATTTTAATGTCTACCTAAAGCTAGTGCTGTAAAAAATCTAATATTACATGAAACATTTTTCTAATTTGTAAAATTTCTAGTAAAACAGTATTGTGCTTTCTATAAATTTTTATTAATGAAGCCTAAAATCGAAATGAAAATGTACTCTAAATACAATGGTCAATCTGATTGATTGTTCAGAAGCTTTTACGTGCAGGATGAACGAGGTCCGAAAAACAAATGAATAATCTGTGAGCAGTGGGCGTTGGGAACTGACGTCACAGGGAAAAGCCCAACTGTCATGAAAATCCAATTATGAGGAACAAGTTTTAATCTGAGGCATGGCTTCCGACAAAAGCAATTTGCCATCTGATTTTTCTCTGTACCGAAATTAAGAAAAAAAGTTGCACCAAGTGTATAAAGTGCATACTTGGACAAATCTACTGGAAAAATGAGGAATTTGAATTCAGAAAGTTTGCAGGAATAATATTTCGTAATCACGGAAACAATTTTCTCCTTTTATATGTTTTTATGATTTTTCTATTCCTTTTACAAATGACTAAAATTTTGTGCAACAGCTGAGATTTTTTAGTTTTTAATAAATTCAATTTTTCATGACTTTATTTTTCTGAATTTTGTTGTTACATTTTTTTTCTCTTCCTGAATAGAGAGTTTGTATTTAGTTTAGGTTATTACATTTAAGTATTAACTACAGATTTAGTTCAAATATGTTAAATTCAAAAGAGTTTTTAATCAAAAATTAATAACATTTTATATTCCAGACATATTTATACTTGTATGTATATATAAAGAGATCCATATTTCTAATTGGAGCAAACACTTTACCCTTTTATCAAATATTGGTATTAAATATTAGGTAGTATAATAATTATTTACAAACCTATAAATATAACATAAAGTACGAATCTTGTACAGCAAATTACCTTTTATATCGTTTTTGCTGCTTCAAGTAAAACTTTAAATCCAGGAAGTGCATCTGTTTATGGAGATTTGTGCTTTGATACAATAACGGATTAGCTGAACTCGCAATATTACATCTAATTGAATTTTCAAATAATTTGATATACTTTGTAATCTTGATTCTAGATAATTTAGACCGGCCAATCAAATTTTATAAGCTAGGGGAGTTCCCCTTCAGTATGATTCCCTATCAGAATAGTTTAAAGCGCAGGATTAAATGCTGCGTAATTGGCAAGGATATTTCTCATTGCCATGTTTGAATAATTTGGTGTAATCTTGTACAAATTATATACAGTGAAACGACCTTTACAAACTACTCTACTGACAAGGCATAAATGTATCCTATTTCCCTGAATAATGCAAGTAACTAAAATATAATAATTTACAAAAAAAAGTCACCATTACAATGTTTAGATAATAAACCATTTATATTTATTTGCTTATTAAATACTTTCAATACTAATCTTTATGTACATATATATATGCATATATAACATATATATATATATATATATATATATATATATATATATATATACATATAAATATATATGCATATATATAGACATATATGTATATATATGTATATATATATGTATGTATATATATATGTATACATATATGTATATATATATACATGTATACAGATATATATATATATATATATATATATATATACATATATATATATACAGATATATATATATATATATATATATATATATATATATATATATATATATATACAGATATATATATATATATATATATATATATATATATATATATATATATATATATATATATATATATATATATACATATATATATATATATATATACTACATAAAAAATATAAATATTATGGTTTGACACTTTATTACGCATAACTGGTAACAGGATAACCTGTAAAATATTTCATTTATTTCCTTCAGACCAAATTTGTCAAAGTACAAAGTTTCCTTACTTAATACATTTGACACGTAAAATGTGCGCCATAGCGCTCTGGGAAATCTCTATTTCCATAAAGACGGCTACCACAAGATATCAATTAATTTGACTGATTTTAATTATATTTTTTATCTATTTCATATATTACAGAATTAAGCTTAGTATTAAGTTGAGCTTAGTATTTTCAACACGAAGTTATTATATTGGATGAAAAATTGTGAAAAATTAAATATCGTTAACTGGGAGTTGTTACATTTACTATTTGACGAACTGCATATGAATCAACAGGTTTATCATTTTCACTGATTATTGTGTGTATTTTTAAATCAACAGTTGGTTGGTTGATACGTAACTCCATTATATAAATTTTTTTGCTGTATGAAGGCTAAATAAAAAGCTTTTAATAAAATATAATGATGATATATATGACAAGCCTATGACAAATCAACGAGCCGATGATATCTTGATAATGTCTTTATTGATGGCTATTACACAGTTTTGACATCCAGTCATCAAACATGGATTCAGTTATTTAGCAGGCAAAGACTAACAAAAGAGCCTTGCTTAGCGTGGATTCATTAGTGACCTTACTTCAAGAAGTTCTCTCTCAATTCTTATGCTTCAAGCGTTTTTATATGGCGTTATTATTGATTCACACGACTGTATTAAAGGGTTCGCTGCGTTTCCTCCCTTTATCCCCCTAGATTATTTATTTTCTGTTTTCAAACCTGACATATATATATATATATATATATATATATATATATATATATATATATATATATATATATATATATATATATATATATAATGTATATATATATATATATATACATATACATAAATACATATATATATATATATATATATATATATATATATATATATATATATATATATATATATATATATATATGTATGTATATTTATATATGCTTCCGCGTTATTGAAAATAAGTAATCTTAATCAACTGCTTTGCAATACTTCTAATACAGATACACTGTATTTAGAGATTATTTTTAGGTTATTCTGTTTTTAAAATCCAAATGTAAATATCCTTTTACGTATATTATAATAAATGTAATACCTAACTTTTCGTAAGGTAAGAATTGGAACTGTATTTTGTTTAAAAATTTCCAAAAAAATATGAAATTAAATTATTTAATGAGCACGAACTCCTCTTCTAGAACTTTGTTCATTCTTATTTAGTTACTCTAATAGATATTTCATTTACGCTTTTCTTAATTATCAGTGAAGGAAATTATTTTATTCCCAATGACACAGAAGAAAATATAAGCTCTAAAATCTCCTCATATCAAAATTACAAGGCATAAATTAAGTTTCTCTTGAAATGTACATACACAAATACAGTATCTGCTACTACCAGTGACAGATAAAAAATTGACGAAATAATTATACATAAGAAAACAATTACTCTAGTTTCTTAATTAATTAATGATATAAAAATAACATATCGCAAACTTCTGCTCTGAAATTAAGCTTTTTTTCATTAATTTTCATGTCGTTAAATGCTCTTTTGCTGACAGTAAAATAAAACACGAAAGAAATTACATGTGTAAAACTGATTACAATGTTTTTTTCCACCTTTCTTGTTTTAAAAAAGTTTGTCTCTCCAATATGAACTCATGGTATTAAAATAATCCCTGCATGAAAGCATCTGGTATTAATTTGTAGCAGGTTAAGTCAAATGCTGCGATGTCGGGCCAGAAAGATTTTGGAAGAAATTATAAAAATATGATTCAGGCGTTATGAACGCCACAGCGATTACGAGAAAATTAAAAAAAAATCGCGATGAAATTGCTTTGTACTGAAAGTGGAATGAAACAAAAATAAGACATCCTTGATTGCTTTCTTAACTCTGTCTCTGCTCCTCGACGAGTAACAAAACCAGATTAGTGAAGCTGTATTAATATTTGCAAAGAAATTTGCATCACGTGATGAAAATAATTATGACCATCTTTCTTTTAGCATTGTTCTAGCCCAAGCAATTCGATGATTTTATTGAACTTTTCTTGCAGCACTTACACGCGCACACAGGTACGAAACCTGAGCTCCAAACAGCGAAAGCAGTTGTCACTTTTAATCTAATTTTAAAATGCAAGCGCTCATGCGTAGTCCTGAAGTTTTGCACGAAGGCTCCTTGGATTTCCTCAATCTGATGTACCTTCTGAATGTCATTAATTTTTTCCTTCTTCTTACTTATCCCTTTACAAATTCTTTTTTGCATTTTATTTTATCAAGGGAGAAAGATGTTTTTATTCTTTTACAGAGCATACAATCGATTAAATGTCTAGTGAGTACTATCTTTTCCAGAAAAGATATGTTACAAAATGAAGGTTGAAAAGGGTTGGTAGTTTTCCAAAGCTCATTTCACTGTCGCATTCATGTAATTGTATAATATACAGAAAAGTTAAAGACACATTACAAAGTTTTGAAAATTATGAGCTTAAGCGTTATACACATATAAAATGAACTTAAGTAAATTAACCCTATTATCAAATTTTAAAAATTTTATTGTTTCTAGAAAAGTTCAAACTTTTAAAACTTTTTGATAATACTAAAATATTAATTAAGTGGTTTAATTTTAAATTTTTGTACTATCACTTTGTTTATGTTTTAAACATTCTGGGGTGATATATATTTAACACATTTTTGAACATAATAGGGTGATATATATATATATATATATATATATATATATATATATATATATATATATATATATATATATATATATATTAGTCATTTTGGTGATATATGTTTAATAGTTAATTTACAGAAAACTCTGAGTTTTCACAAAATTACTTTTCGATATTTAATTTGAATTTTAATACTTTATATGAAGTAAAGACTTATAATCCCTAAATATGTTTATTTTAGTGTGCAATATAAATATTTACAAAACTCTTTTATTCATCTGTGAAACACACACACACACACACACACACACACATATATATATATATATATATATATATATATATATATATATATATATATATATATATATATATATATACACACTAGCAATAACTCTAAGTTATAATTTACATAAACATTTTGTATGGACATCACCGTCTTAATTATAATAATTGTTTATAATTTCTTATAAATTGTTTATAAATTATGAAAATATAATTTATAATATATTTCATTGAATACTTCACTTAAAAAATAAGTTTTCATCATTGATCTATGAATTATGATAACATATAATATAAAACGTACAAAGACAATTTGGGCATCGATGCCTTGTCAATAAGGTATGGAGTGTTAATGAAATGTTGCACAAGGAGTTGACATTTTTAAGCACATATTTACAGTCACAATAAATAATGCATATGCAACATATAGAATATTTCATTTAGCACCTAGTTCGGTAGCAGACAATCCTAAAAAATCTGAAGTACCATTTGTTCAGATATTTACATTTTCAGTTGTTTTACATGGGGTCACAAAGTCGTTTAAGAATGAAAGAGGGTTGAGTCTACCCCATACACTTAGTTTATGCTACTCAGTTGTATAGTTGTTACGCAATTCCCACGATTTCCCAGTCCAGGAGTTAATGTTATTCTCTTTTTTAACTTTCAAAATGAACAGTTATACAAGTCCTTTTATACCCTTTTTATTGTCCATTGTAAACCTTATACCTAGCATGTAATTATTTTTTTTGTCCTTGTATATAACGTAATTTTGTAGGAACGAAAGTTCATGATTCCCAACTGAGAAGACATAGAGTAAGTCTATTACTTATTGTATTTTATAGTTCATATTGACGACCTACTCCTCTAATGTTTCTTTGAAATTAAAACAAGAAATATTCCAAGTTTTAAGCCATTTGAACACATAAACACATATATAAAGGCAAATTAAAGGAAAATAACAGAAATTAGAAACTCACAGGTATATCACATCACTTTTGCTTTATGTCTAAAACATGCTTTATTTAGGGATAAATAAATAAAACAGTATTAAAGATAGGTTGTAGTATTTTTGCATATACGTAGTATCTATGTAGTATTTTTTAATATAAATACATTAAAAGTAGTTATTAATTTTTAGCATTCTTATTCATTTTCAAGAATTTTAAATTGCACTTTTCTAAAGAAAAACCTTTTTTTCTTTATGAAAAATCAATTCCCCCTTAGTAACATACATTGATGTCAGCTATATATTTCAATTACTTAATAAAGATTAGAATCAATATATGTATTTGTAATGACGATATAATCATTTTTCACTATTTAAACATCGTAATCATATGACAGTAGTATTACAGAAACCAGATGTACAGTCTTAGTTCTAAAGGTAACAATTTTTTGAACCACTAAGCTATGTTGTAATACTTTTTACATGATTTGAAAATTCACAATACACCACCAAATTAATATCATGGATCCCTTAAGGATCGGCCACATTTGTGATACCCGATAATTATACCTTTCTGGACATCAGAGAGCTCCGAACTGTTTGGCATCTTTCATGCGACTAATGCCGATGCTGTTTCCTTCACGATGTATATCGGCGGAGGCCGTGACGTACCTCAGGACCGCAGATATCGTCATTTTCATAGGTTTTGAAATACTTATTGGTAGCCAGTGCATATATATATATATATATATATATACATTATATCCATCCATATAATTTATATATATATATAATTAATATATATATATATATATATATATATATATATATATATATATATATATATATATATATATATATATATATATATATATATATATATATATATATATATATATATATATATATATATATATATATATATATATATATATATATATATATATATATATATATATATATATATATATATATATATATATATATATATATATATATATATATATATATATATATATATATATATATATATATATATATATATATGTATATATATATGTATATATATATATATATATATATATATATATATATATATATATATATATATATATATATATATGTATATATATATGTATATATATATGTATATATATATATATATATGTATATATATATATATATATATATATATATATATATATATATATATATATATATATATATGTATATATATATGTATATATATATGTATATATATATGTATATATATATATATATGTATATATATATATATATATATATATATATATATATATATATATATATATATATATATATATATATATATGTATATATATATGTATATATATATATATATGTATATATATATATATATATATATATATATATATATATATATATATATATATATATATATAGTATATATATATGTATATATATATGTATATATATATGATATATATATGCTATATATATATGGTATATATATGTTATATATATATGTATATATATTATATATATATATATACTATATATAAATATATATTATATAATTTATATATTTTATATATATATATATATATATATATATATTAAGGATCATGGATGCACAAGAGGTGTCTACGTTTTTTGGAACTTATTCCATATGGCCTCAGCAAGTTATGCTATTTCTAACATGGCTACTTTTAAAATATTGCAAATAATATAACTCATTATATTATCTTTGAGTTTACTTTTATTAGTATATAAAGTAAGAATTTAAGTAAAAGAAAAAAAAATAAGGATCTCACTGGTATACTCGATGTTTTTTCCTTTATGTTTCAAACATATCTTATTACAGGAGAAACTATTTATAATAATATTAAACTTATGGGGAACTAATATGGGGTATTGTATAAGTCCCCTGAGAAAAATCTTTAACTTCTTACATACTTATTGATTTGCAAGAATAGTACACTTCAAAAGGAACTGAAAGCTTTTTATCTTCAAGAGAAATTATGAGACATAATTCCCGTGATAATGTTGCTTGAAATCTGCTATACTTAAAGTAGGTAATAAAGTATGTGCAATTATTTTCTTTCAGTAATATATAATTACGATATAGTAACATTTTTACATTGTTCATAGATTATCATCATAGGTTATTTACTTTATAACCGGAGGAACTTTTAAACATGTAAATTATAACTAAACGCATGTAGCTTAATGCCTGTATGATTCTATATATTCATATCTATGTTAATTAAGATATGATTACACAGAACCCACTATTAGGTGAAATTTTACTTCATCTTATGAGAAATAACTATTGTGTATACCTTCATAATGAATCTGAAGTAGAGGCATTTGTAAGTGTTTAATGTAATAGCATGTTTTAAAAATAATTGACTTGATTCCGATTCATTATTTAATCATTTAAAGGCTAAACAGTAATTGAAACCGCATGACTTAAGTATAACTTAAATATTCACTTTAGATATGAAGTATTAAATTAGGAATTAACTTGAATATTTAACACTATCATTACACCATTAGGCAAATTAGAATTATTTTTTATCGGTACTGACTTACTTTGTAATCTGCTTATATTGTTACGGCAATTGATATTTTGAACTTATAACAATATTTCAATCCATACGTATTTTAATTGTAAGAAAATTTACAAATACTATTTTTGAATATTTTTCTTTAGTCTAAGTCAATATTATGAACCTATAAGGCTTTCAGAATGTTCACAATATGGTTCTGTATTCGAATGTCTACGCATTGAACCATTAAAACTCAACAAATAAATCTTTCATTCAGCGATATATTTATAACAATATCGAAAATATAATTTAATTACCAATTAAATAAGCAGAGTATATTAAATAAATCTTTATGCGGTTAAACTTTAGAGATAAGCTAACATTTGAGCTTTTTATACATGGATCATATCAGAAAGGCACATTAAAAAATGCAACGACAAGTGAATTAAATTTTTATATGAGCTAATTGTTCTTAATTAATTCTACAAATTTTAATAGTATAAAATCTTTAATATACAACCTATTAACATTTTAAGGGATGAGAAGTTAATGTAGCCACTTTTAAATCGGATATTTTTATCACAACATAGAAATTCAGGGACCGTGTAAATTTCTTAAAATGTGTATTTTCATATTGTTTATTTAATCTTTTGTTTTCGAACGGTTTTTCATTGTTTCTTATAACACTCTATGCAAATGGATTTCCATAACTGAAATAACTTCCTATTTTATCAATAACATTTATTTATTGCTAATGTACAGAAAATAAAATAAATATCCACAAAAGTTAGAAATGGTGTATCCTTAATTATTAATCGTATCTCTGCCATGTATTCTTTATTAACTTATTAGCATTTTCAAGTAAATTGTTCTTGTACATTCCATGTGTTAAATAAATCATTGTTTAGTTATATCTATGGCAAATAAACATCGTTTGCCTAATAAAATTGTAGTATGAGCTAAGCATTTAACTTTCTTTCTGGAGGCGACTGATAGCAGCTCGTTCACATATTTTGGTAAATTACAATCTATCTTATGTAGATTATTTTTAGATTGCATAGTTTCTGTCAACAGTTAATCCCTAAAATTCAATCGCAACTGTTAAAGCAAAATACGTGAATTATTAGGGTGCTGTTCTTCGTTACCGAAGTTCGTAGTTTCAAATCCCACTATGGCATGGATGTTAGTAGATGTATAAGTATATTCATTATGTTGTACGTCAAACATCTCATAGACTGTAATATAACGAAACACCCACAACGAAATTCATGTAATATAAACCCTCTTATTACTTTATTTATCTGGTATGATGAAGAGCTTTTTACTATTGAACTGATATTTATTTATAAGAAAAAAAATCACAAAACATATAATATAATTTTGCATACAACATTACACACTACTCTCCATGTCTTAAATATAATTCCGTCGTTTCATATATTCATAATCTAATCTATGTACAAAGCGAAAAACTTACATACAGTTAAATTACTAAAATAATGTGTATCATACATAAACCATATTATTGACTGTTTTATCAAAAACTAAATTTCTATAAAAAGTATGTTATGATAAAATTTCATATTTTGTTTAACCTATTTTATTTGAGGGTACTTGAAAGCCAATAGTTACCATTCTAAAATAATTTTATTGAAAATAAATATAAAACTTCCTTTAATGGCATGTCTTCCTTTTTAGGAAGAGAGTACATTCAGGTATCCAATTTAAAAGATTGCTCTTGTCTGAAGCCTTAACATTTCGTTCCTTCTCTATAATAAATGCTTTCAGATACTTTTTTTGAGATGTATGCGATATGCGAAGATGAATACATTTAATGCTTGTTTGTGCGTTTATATCTATATATTTACGAGCAAGGGCAGTTTACAAGTATGAATGTACTATACATAATAAAGTCAAATCTCTCTGACTTTCAAAATTCACGATCAGGGAGACGGATATATATGTAAAAAGCCAAAAATAAACTTAAACTTCTAATATAAATGGCAAATTTCCAATAAAAGAGATTTCTAACAGTAGACCCAACAAATTTATAAAAGATCAAAATTTATATTAGGTTATATATACATGAAAACCATAAATGTAAAGAAAATACTAATTGAACTATATATATATATATATATATATATATATATATATATATATATATATATATATATATATATATATATATATATATATATATATATACATACATACTAGAAGACTCGACAGACGTGCTCTTATTCCAAAATATTTAAAATGCTTTTAAATAAATTATAAATTGGAGATTCTGTTGGAAAAGTAATAAAAAAATTATTTTAAAAATACTTCACATCACCACGTGTACAGTCATCACAAACGTAATTATATTAAATTAAAACCCCCACATCGCCTGTTCGCGGATTCGATCCTGGGACACATGCTGACCACTGCGCCACAGATACGTTGGTAATAAAACGTTTCAAGCGACATTATAATAATCTCAATAAGCGCCTAATCCTGTATTTTTAATAAAAAAACATTTTCTATCGAATCAAATTGTGAATCTAAACCTTTGTCGAATCAACTTAATTACATACTCAAAATTTGATGAACCAGTTCAGCCGTTTAGGAGAAGTTCTATTACAAACACACGAACGAAAGAATTTTATGTATATATATATATATATATATATATATATATATATATATATATATATATATATATATATATATATATATATATATATATATATATATATATATATATATATATATATATATATATATATATATATATATATATATATAATACATGTGTACATACATATATATATGTATACAAACTTTTCTGCATGGTAATTACAAACATCGCATGGATTCATGGATTTTGGTGATTGAACAACTTTAATTTTATGTTTTCCTTAATGTTGACCGCTTTCTTTGTGTCCCCACAATAATATAGTTAAAAATCTGAGGCATTCTATTGCGTATGTAAACTTAAAATTGTTAAAAACTTTTTAAAAAGTTTACTCATTTCTTCATTCAATTTTACTCATTCATTTTAGAGGTATATAACTTTATTTTGAAAGCACTGATGAGCTGTATATATATATATATATATATATATATATATATATATATATATATATATATATATATATATATATATATATATATATATATATATATATATATATATATATATATATATATATATATATATATATATATATATATATATATATATATATATATATATATATATATATATATATATATATATATATATATATATATATATTATATATATATATATATATATATTATATATATATATATATATATATATTATATATATATATATATATATATATATATATATATATATATATATATATATATATATATATATATATATATATATATATATATATATATATATATATATATATATATATATATATATATATATATATATATATATATATATATATATATATATATATATATATATATATATATATATAGAGAGAGAGAGAGAGAGAGAGAGAGAGAGAGAGAGAGAGAGAGAAATAGATTAATAGATAGATAGATAGATATGTGTACATAGATATAGAGCTAAATATATATAGACATAATGACATGTTAGATGACATAGATAAATGCACACATATATATGCCTAACTATATTCCCCAAAACATTATATTTTTAGAACTTCAAGAACTTTAGAACTTTAGAAAATATTCAATAGACATTTTTATATAATTTTCCTTTATATAAAGATATGAAATAATTTTATCCTTCCTACGAGAACAATTAAATTTTATTTATAAAAAGTTTTCACATATCACTTAATATTTAATATTTTATAATTTGATATTAAAGAGGTTTTCTCTATTATAGTTTCTTAAGTTTAAAGGCTATTTTATTGCACTGAACTGAAAAACTTGCCTGTAACAAACGAAAATCTTACCAGACGGTTTTCAATATTTTTAATAAAACTTTTTATTGAGGTGCAATTATCAACGGAATCAACTCAAAAAACTACAAGCAGCTATATAATTATATATTATAGATACAAAACATTTTAAGGTCTATGTTTTACACGGTTTCCGATAATTTAGCGTTTAGAATTTTTTTCTCTTGTTCCCTATTTGTTTTCGGGATAAAAACCTTTCCTCAATATATGACGTACTTTTATTTATTATGATTTACCAGGACAATGGATTCTTATAGAATTCATGACTACCATGTCGCAGTTTTAGGAGCACCACATAGGCGGTGAAAACTACTCCCTAAGACAATGCAAAGAAATTGGTTTTTTGTAATTTAAAAACAGGGACCATTTAGTAGTCTTTCCTTCATAGATTGCCATCACTAGAGCTTTGGGAACTTATCTTTTGGGAACTTCGAACACATTGTGACAATAAACCTATTTTACGAGCACCAGTCACCATTAACGAACACGACTTTATTTAGTCTGCTGGAAAGTCGAAATTGAAAACCTCTATTTATGAAACCGATGCTTTACTGAGTGAAATACCTTGACTCTATAAAATCATATGTAGTTTAATATACTCGTCATAATTGTGCAGTTTTAAGATAATTAGTTAAAGAACTGTCAAAAAAATATTCAACATGTAATTATTTTAAATACAAATTAACTTAGACATAAAAATAATTGTAAATAAATAAATAGTATATATATACATATAAATAAATAAATAAATAAATAATATATATATATATATATATATATATATATATATATATATATATATATATATATATATAAATATTCAACAGGTAATTATTTTAAATACAAATTAACCTAGACATAAAAATAATTGTAAATAAATAAATAGTACAAATATATTTCGTATAATATATATATATATATATATATATATATATATATATATATATATATATATATATATATATATATATATATATATACATATTAGTGAATATAGTGAATACACACAGTCACACACACACGCATGTGTATACACATGTGTGTGAATGGAAGTGTTACGAAAATAAATTACAAAAAAATAAATACAAAATATGAAGGATGTTTTACAAAAATATTTCAGATCAGCAAATATTTAATTTTTTGTGTACATAGGTGGTTAAATATGGAGTAAAGGGAAAGGTTTCTAACACTCTCGCAAGGAATGTGGTCTGCGGAACTGACACAATCCAGGCGTTTGACCCCAGAGAAGCGCTTATTGTCAGACCTTGATGCTTTTTTTCTTTTTTTACGTCAGAGAAACGGAAGCAAATCAAGAATGATAGTCCTAGAGCAGATGAAAATCAGGACAGGGGTTAAGAAAAATCTGGACAAATACTGCAAATCGTGGACAGTTGGATACCTTTGCTTTCTTATTTTTCTATTTCATGATCATAGTATGAAGCTTTTCGAAAATGGAAAAATAAGTAGGTCTTGTATCATCTAGTCTTTGCTGGCTATTGTAGACTAGAATGCTACGGCCTTGCTCTCCTGTGATAGAAATGCCGTTTTTTGTTTTGCGAGACATCGTTTTTTGAAGTTACGAAGAGGAAGTAGAAATACATAAGGATATATATATATTTATATATATATATATATATATGTTTCTTCATATTTTCAGTTTTTGTGCTTGATTTCGAGGCTATTTTTCCACTGTTTATATTTCTCAGATTCGCTTTTATACGTCAAGAAGAGGCTGTGATGGAAATACTACGAGATATCTATTTCCTATAATACTCCGTGGTATTATAGGAAATAAAAGTTGAAGTTTGGAAGCAGTTTGAGGATTTATACCACAACAGCACATCAGGCGTAAAAATGATTTATTCGATTTCTACAAATTGATGAAAATCTAAAATTTCTGAAACTGCAAAGATTAAATAGTTTTAATTGTTTAACGCCATAAACCTGATATATCAAAATTTACGTTTTATGGTCATGCAATAGTTTGGTTAATTTTAAAGGAACGTCATACTTTAAAAAAAGTTATATACTGTTTAATTTGTATTTTAAAGTTTGTAAAATGGTAATCAAACATAAGATTCCAGAAAAAATATGAATATCACTTTGTAGCGGATGCCAAATCTACTTAAATACGTATTTCTGTATAACTATATCATTTTTTTGTATCATTAGATTAATGCTACACTAGTATGATGCACTAGATTTTAATTCTTATAAAAATTTTAGTTTTAAATATGATTTTTTTTTGAGATTCAAATAAACAAATCTAAGGTAAGATACCTATTGTAATTGGCAATATTGGAAAGTTAAAATAAACAAATAAATTTCAGTAATTATATAAATTTTCATTGTATAAAACAAAAAAATATTAAAAAAACGATAAAAAATTAAATTTACCCAAAAAATCAGAGTTTACAAATACACCTTATTATATTTATTGCAAAATATGCTCTTATTATTTTTTAATAATGTGTATTGTTCTTTATTAAAATACTTAACATTTAGGCCTGTTTATGTGCTTCCCGCCTGTATATTTCTAATTATTTTTATGCGTTTCTTTGATTACAACACATAGTGATAACAAATATGAAACCTCGTATGGAACGCTAAGATTTTTAAGGATATTATAGAAAATAAAATGTATCACTCCCAAATATAACATAACTTAATGAAAGTAGATTAAACGGGTGTGCTTTCAAAATAAATAACATGAAATCGAAAAAGAGATATAGAGAGCATAGCAAAAATTTGCACTTTTGTAAGGAATTAATTACTCTATGCTCCGACAGACAAAGTTCTCTGAGCGTTAAAAACATTAGGTACTCTGCTCAACTTATTGTATTTGTATACTTTTATCCATTTTATTCTCGCATGACTAACAGTTCAGTATACCTTGTAAAAGTTGAAAAAGATGGTAGAGATAATGATAAATTAATTTAAAATCCGTTGCAGAGAATCATGTGATGGACGTAACATATAATAAAAGAATCAAATGTTTATGTCTGCTTAGACATATTTCTGTCGCATGTCTACATGGTGATAAAATCAGTTGAAGAAGCATTCCGAGTTTGGACACATTTTTTGAAGTTGTGAAACGATGTACTCTTCAACATTAATATTATCTTATTAAAATCGAAATTTTTATGCCGTGAAACTCAGATATTCTCAAAATTATTCTTAAAATCTTAGTCCAATAAACTATAGCAGAATTGAAAATGAGAGAAAATGTATCCTTCGGCTTTAGATACTAGGCTATGTACTGATGCAAAATTTTAAACATCGAACAAGATGTCTCATAGTAATTTAAAAAATTTCGAAAACATCATTATAAAATCAAAATCTAATTTAATTTTAAAATCTGAACTAAATCTCAATTTCAGTAGGAATAACTTTGAAGGCAAACGTTAGTAGTGTGAAATGCCAAATATTTAATTAGTATACGACCAATTAAAAAACTAGGTTTAATAAAAATTGCTGTATTTTTACGGTTAAAAATATTTAAAACAATTGATATTACTTAGGGATATTTAAGATCTTTGGTGAAGTTAAATTTAATATATCCTTTCTTGAGATATGCAAAAATGCATCGTGATTTCGGTAAGATATACCGTCTGACCTATACACTACGTTCGTTATAATTGACTTATAAGTGAAAATCTTTAGAAAAATCGCATGGTTTATGCACCGTAAACAATTGGCTTTAAACAGTAGGCAACGGTCTTACTAGCCCTTGAATTTCAAAAACTTGGTTTTTGAAAACTTGGAACTTTTGAAACTTGGTTTTTGGGATTTAACCCCAACCAAGCTATTTATGACAACTCGCATTACCAACTTTGGATGAATCTGTCGTGGACTTTAAATGTTTGTAACAAAATACGATGTTCTGTTTCCTTCACACATCACAAGTTGGCTTCGGTGCATTCGCATACGAATACAACATTATACCTTACGGAACAATTCTGCTTGTAGGGTACATCAGGTTGATATTGGATGGCATGAAATGTAAAAAACTAAAATATATCATGTAAATGAGGCACATAAAAATATTGCGAAAAATATTTTTCAATGGTAACAGGAAAAAAAATTCAGATATGCCACCCTAGCAGGTACGCTGAAGATGTTAAATTTACACTCTTAAACACATCTAAGCTGCTAATTAGCTACCCAAAATTACAACAAGGAAATGTGTAAAACGTTGTGAAGTATATATGAATTAAATGTCTGCAAATAAATGTAGCGTCTTATAAGTGCTTCTTATGAAACTGTTGCTGTAATTAGTGCTGGTGATTTAAATTATTATAAATCTACATACAAACATTTAGACTTTGTTATTTATTATGCTCCTAGAATATTTTAAATTTTGCTTATAATCAGATAAACTGTTACTACTTTTATTGATTAATTAAGAGAAATTTTTGCCATCAAGCGAAGGAAATTCTAAGAGAAAAGAATGGTGTTTTGACCTTTCTCTCAGATTTAAAATTTTGTCGAGGAAAAATTATGTTAAGAAACTGTTAACTACATCTCCTAAACCATAAATAACTTGAAAAATGTAAGAGTCAAATTTCTAGCACAAAATAGTTACAGGGAGCAATTTATGAGTATAATGACACCTGTCATAGTGGAACATAATTCCCCACTTCATTTTTATGCATGGATCAATTTCCTGCAAATACATATATGTAATCAGGAAATATATCCACACATTGTAAAAGCTGGAAAATTTACTAAAGGCGGAACAGTAAAAAATCAAGATATGACGCCCATTTCAAGGAATCTAAATTTAAAATATAGCAATCTACGAAAAATTTAGTTTGTCAAAATATTCCGCAAACATTCCCTGGGTGGTTTTAAAATATCTCCGGATACTTATCACAAATTTTTGAAACATCTTTCTAAAGTAAATGTTGAAAATGACAAAGCCAGTATCTTTCCAAAGACAGTCCTTTCTTTTCCCAGACTTGAATATTGTCTTTCAAAACAATATTCAAGTCTTGTATTTTGTGATATTAAGACATTTAAAAAATTTAAGTTAGCAATTAGAAAAAGTATTATCCCTTTTTCAACAACGAAATCAATTAAAGAGATAAAAAGTAGGTGAGTTGGAGATATAGTATTCGCTATTTCGCTTTATGAGATCTTGCAGGAATTATGTCCTCCTGCATACAACCGATTGCGGATGGCTATGAATATCCATGTCAGCAGTGGGATTCAAACCGACAAATTCGGTATTGAAGAGCAGTGCCCTACCAGTATTCACCATCATTCTGGAAATTCCGTGCAAGATATAAATAATAATATTAACGATATTATTAAGAAAAAAACTTAATTGCGATTAAAACTACCTAAGACATTTATAACATTTATAAACTCATAAATTTTAAATATGTGAATAAAATACGAATATTGTGTACCCAGTTCAGCTGGTGAAACAGAATGACTTTCCTTCTTTTTAAACTCGTTATTTTTTAATCAATTAGCTATTTTTAAATTTTGAATAAGTCTTGTTCAGGGATCTTAATTTTTTTTATATTGCAATATATTTTGGATTTTTTGAGTTGCGAAGTATAGTTATTCACTTATTGGAACATATTAACATTACTTTATGTTTTGACTTCTTAAAAAACAGTATAAAATGATGTCACAAGCCCCTTAATACTCCATTTAAAAATTTCATTTCTTCGCTCTAAAATTCTCAGATGAGTCAGCCTCAGAGAAGTTAGTTATTTAACTCTATTTGTAGAATTGTATGATAGTTTTTCTACATAAAATACTATCTCAGCAGCAGTATAGAAATAATAAATTAATAATAAATATAAGAGTAGTATTTTTGAATTAATTTTGATTTGCTTAATGAAGAATTTTTTGTCAAGGTTAGGTTTATTATAACATATGAGAGCTTATCCTTAATTCTGTTTAATGAATTAGTATTATGATAACTTATTATTTTAATGAAACTATTAAATCCTATCACAAACACAAATGGCTGTCGACTCTCATAACAGGATAAATCTCTGTTTTAATTGAGCACCCTCGAGGTCTCTAACAACTTTTCAAGTTGTTCACAACAAAGAACAGCTCATTTCTTTCCAAAAGTTTAATATATGCTGTGATTAATGACTGAGTTTAAATATATTAACTATTATGAATTAATTCTTTGCTTTAAAATTTACACATTAAATACATTGATTTACTTAAGTTATGTATTAAACGATTATTTTTGAATTATGTATGCCATGTCTGACTCTTCTATAGAGTGTTGAAGAAAGCTCTGAATAACTTGTTTACTATTATTGTGTAAAAACTGATTTAAGATTCAATTTATTAAAATATAATATTATTTACCTATTTTGAAATTTTTTGGGTTATGAAGAAATAATCAGTATGTGATCAGAACTAAAACTTTATTTGTAAGCTTGAATTCCACAAAGTGACTAATAAAATAAAACGTAAATAATGTATGAGCATAAAATTGAGATTAGATATTTGAACAGTATCGTGAGTTTTTGGATTTACTTTAGAAAAACCCATGTTGATTAAAGAGCTATTAAATATGTATTGTATTGATAATATCTTATTTTATTACAATCACTGTATATTATTTTTGTACATTATATACATTTTAAGTTAGTTACTTATACATTTTGTGTTATAGAACAAGGAAGTCATAAAGAGTAAATTTAACGATTTGTTACCCTTTTTTATTGATATTGAGGAAATGAATTTTAACAACTCTTTCACTCTCACCCACCTAGCACGTTCAGTTTGTGACTCTTTTCCGGTAATGTTTCATTGCTGTTTTAAATTTAAAAACATTTTTTTAATAATAAACTCTTATACTTTTAATAACTTAGAATTTTAGTGATATATAATTTTGTTTTTTTGTAGTTGGTTGATTAGTATGTGTTTATCGCTACAGGGTAATAATTAGTACTTGAGTGCCAAGACCAAGATTGGTGTTTTTCAGTGAAAAGGACACGGTTCCGCTGACGATTTTTCTTTTTTTAGGGAGAATGTGTAATATATTTCTAGTCTTAGGAGACAGATGTAAAGCCTTTGACTCTAAATTAGTTTCCTTAAGCATGTAAATAGGAATGACTTAGATAAATTAAATAATTAAATAGAAATGACTTAGAAAATAATTCATTTAGAAAACAACTTTCTTTAAATATTCATTTAATTATACATATAACTACAACGGAAAAATGTTTAGATTTTTAAACATCAAAGAAACTAAATGTTGCATGTTAGTAATAATGCAAAACTAAATATTATTTGTATTTTAATTCTTTAAAATGATAATATCATTATTTCTGTGGTAACTAATACTGTTAGATTAAAATAGAATAAAAACATTATTTAAATTCTTCGTCAGTTTTCAGTTTTACTAAATATAACTGATTATTTTAAATTTACAACGCCTCATTTTCAAACTTGAAATATCGTATTTACAGAATAAATGTTTGCATTTTCTGCTCTTAAAAATACAAAAGATATGTCTTGTTTTTGAATAAATGTCATAGCCATTTGCTTTTCTTTGTATGGCTACAATGGAATTTTGTTAACATTAAAAGAAATTATACCGTAGTGAATTTAAACTAATAAAAGTAGGCTGAGACTTTTTAAAAGCATTAAGTTGGGACACCAGAGACAACGATTTTTCAGGGAAAATGCGTCACCCTTTTATATCAGATTAACCCTGGATCCCAAGGGTTTAGGGTTATTCTGTAAAATAAATTCCTTTTTCCCTTTGTTTATCTTTTAAAGTTACAAGTACTTAAGATGTTCTTACTGTACTCATGAATAAGTTTCAGTTTTCATAATTACATCTATAAAGATCGAACATATGATAGCAAATGTTCTATCTCCATGTTATATATATATATATATATATATATATATATATATATATATATATATATATATATATATATATATATATATATATATATATATATATATATATATATATATATATATATATATATATATATATATATATAATATATATATATATATATATATATATATATATATATATATATATATATATATGTGTGTGTGTGTGTGTCTGTAAATTTATTACTACTTAGCTTATCTAATGTGTTTTTTGTAGTAATTGCGATAGTTTAAAGGAACAGTGTGCTCCTAGATGAGTACTTTTGAATAAAACTTCAATATCTTATTCTAAAATATAATTAAGTACTAATGAAATTTTTGATATTGATCATAATATAAGATCGATATGATTATAATTATTTACCTGACTTATGACACTTTTCATAAATAAAATATCTTCGTATTTTACGAATACTTGAAACACACTATAGTTTACCTTTTATTGCACTATGAAAGTTAATATTAATGTTATGAAAAGTAAAATCTTCATTACTTTATTAAATTAAATACACTCTCAACGGGATATTATTATGGTCTATGAACATTTTTTATGAAATTTTTGATTTGACAAATAAGATTTTTTATGGTTAATAAATATGATTTTGTTCATAAAGAATGCACACAGTACATTTGAATACATGTGTTTTAAAAATGAATACCTATTAAAATAATTAATAGTTTACCCTAAAATGTAAACCACGTTACAAAATTTAAGAATATATTAAATTATATAACTTAGGAACTTTAAAATAATAATATCAAATCTTTATGAAACTATTTCTCAACCATTTTTATATGTTCATAATGCTGAATATGCTGAATATACTTTATATATTTAATTTTTACAATAAAAATTAACTAAATTTTCACTCAGAACATATTTTCTACCTTAGAAATCCACAGTAATTTTCTTTATTAATATAACTCAGTTTAAATGTCAGATTTTTTTACTTTTAATTATAAGTAGAACATTACATAGAAAACAAAATTCATGTTAAGGTACATTTTACATATAATTTTTGTTATTTCCCTTGGTAATATCATCTTTATAATAAGATGTAGTACATTAAATTTCAATAATTGAGAAGTAGTTATTATATAAAAGAAATAAAGTTATGAAAATCAAGCAAAATCTATTTCTTAAAGTAAATAACCAAAAAATAGTGATTCATGAAAAATTTGCAACTTTGTGTCTAGCAACTTTGAATTTTGAATTAAAAAGTTCAACTATATTTTCATACTTATATAAATTTAACTAAATATTCTTTTAAAAATATCTAATCATCTGGCAGGAAAGATTTTGTACAGAAAATTTATAAAAAAACCACAATTCCAATGTTTATTTAAAGTGCATAACGTTGAACATTTACTGTTATGACTATATAATCTTTTTTATTAGAAATCAAATAATTTGTGCTTAATATGAAAAACTCTGAAATGAATGTTATACGTTCTTCACGTTAAAATTTATTTACAAATTTGTTTCAGAAATTTCAAAACTGTAACAGATACGTTTAAACGTATTTAGAGTTTTTTTTTCTAACGATAAAGCATTATTTAAAATATTTGCTTCAATTCCAACCAAAATTTGCGCATGATGATAAGAATAAATTCATGATCAATCAACTGTAAAAACAGTATCCCTCAAAATTTAAATTTTTTTCTTAATTTTGTTTAGAAAAATTTTAATAGGACATAATTAAGTTAATTATACAAACAATAAGTAAAATTATAATTTTTCTTAGTATAAATTGAAAATAGGGTTAATTTTAAAAGAACTAAAAGTTTCTAAACCCCTTAATTTATTTTCTTTCTTAACGATAATATTTATCGTCACTTTCAGATTGTTTTTTCCCAGAATAAACATTTATAAGCTTTGTTGACAAAAATTTACTAAAACTATGGTAATATGGAATAACATTAAATACTTCTGTATTAAGTGCAACTATTTTTCAAGTCGTAAACCTTATCATAAAACATAGATTCGAGAAGTTGCTACATGAATGTTTTCAAAACATCGTATTTATTGATCTGGAGCAACAACTGAGACAAAGAATGTAGTTGTACGTTGCGTGACGTCTGGTCATAAAACGAAAGGACCATCTTCTCACAGAGCATTTAAAAAGGTACTTTTCTGTATTTCTTCAAAAAAATGCAAGTACACCTGAAACTTTCCTTCTGCAAAGAACATTTTGGATGTTTTCAAGTTAAAATTATCCGTATTGCTCGAAAGAAATGTTATTAATATGCCAAAGCGTATGATAATTGTTTAATGCCGTGTAATTTTTAACAACTACGCTATAGGATATGTCTGTCTATCTATCTAACATATAATTATTTATAAATCAAACTGTAAAATAACAGAAGCTAAAAAACTATACTCAACGTTTTGAAAATTATTAGTGTGATTTTTTTTCTGAAAATATTATAAATAAAATTCAGGAAATATAGGACAGTTTAAAAAGTATAATTAGTAAAATTCTGAATTTATGTATGAAGAAGTATTGTCTGTATTATATTTTTTATGTTATAGTTAAATTTATGGATACTCTATGTTAAATAACATTGAAAATAGATTAACTTATTATTGGTGCCTGTGAAACTTTTGATATGACTTATACAAATATAATTCTTGGAAATGAAATTTTCTACCAGATACTGGTATTTAAAGTTAAAAGTAAATTAATTATTCAATTCATTTTCAAAAATTTTTTTTCGCGTAAATGTTAAATATTTTCCCCATTTAAATAATAGTATTGTTGGTTGCTAGTATTATTAAGGTATAATGATTTTAAAAAAATAATTAATTGAACTAAAATTTTAAAAGTGATTATAAAATTAATTTTTACATAATGTATTTTTATCTTTTGTTTCAATTTTATTAGATCTCTATAAACTGAATCATAGTTAAATAAAGGACAGACGTAAGAGGTAATTTACAACGTAATGAAATCATTTGCTTTCATAGATGTAATTTCATTGATAATTAATATTTGTATGTTAGTTGCGAATGTTATAAATATTAAAATTAGGAACAAAACTTTTTTCTATTAATTTTTTATTTGCGGAGTACAAATTTTATTAACTTCATGTCATCACTTCTTATATTTTAAAATATTATATTTTAAACTGATATCAATACTGTAAAACATTTTGTTTCACAATGTTCGTTATAAACTAAAACTAACTGATAGATGTACAAAATAAATATATTTAAAAGCAAATGTTTGTAGATTTATTCATTTACAGATGGTATACTGTTGTAACACCGAAATAATCTGGATTTCAAAAGCGTAATACTCCTTCAAATCTATATTACCAATGTACACAATAGAATAACTTACATGCTTTAATGGAATGCCCTAAAAATGGAATGCCCCCCTAAATTTAAAGAATTCTATTTTCAATTTGGAAACTACTTGTTTAAAGGTATGAAGCACCTTAAAGAGCCTTTCAATACTTATCAATTTAAAATTATGAAATCTTATACGTATAAGAATTAAAAATAATTAAGTGAATCCCATTAAACATTTAAAAATTAAAAAGTGTTTTTAAATGTCGTTTTTTAGTATTCTGTTTTAAGTTTTAAAATGTCTTTATCCTCTAATTTTCAGTTTATTTTCTCTTCAATTTACAAATCACCACTTGAAAATGGATTTTAAACATTCTTAATATGAATTTAATAATCCATTAAATATTTTGTTTTTGTGCTTTATCTTTTCATGAAATATTCAGATTTTTAAAATTTATATTTAGTTTTAATAATTAAAACTATAAATTAAAGTGCAAATTAAAATATATACCCTCAATTTTTAAAGTATAATAAAAAAGTATTTTTAAAAATTTAAAGGGATTTCTAAAAACATATATTACTAGTATATGACAGAAAAATAACAGAAATTTTTATAATATTAAATGATTTGTTTTTATTATTTTTATCAACAGTCATTTTTCCTTTCTTCATATTATTGATAACAAATTTATGGGAACACTACGTAAAATGTATTTTTAAGGAAATTATTCATAAAAGTATAATCAAAACATTTTTTTTTTGTTATTTTACCTCAATTATAGCTGCACTTTTCAGTACTTACATGCAAAATTTCAAAATTTTATCATCGATATTTTTCAAGTTTGAAAAGTTTTACAAATGATGACAAAAATTTAAAGGGACACGGTACCGTAAATAAATTTTAAACTTTTATAAAAATATGATTCTAAATGTTTATATGTGCATTATTAGAACTATAATGTCTATGATTAACAAGCACTTAAAGTCGTGTGTAATCATCCTTATACTATTATAGCTTTTGTACTTTATCAATATTACTCGAGTGCTATACATAGGAACTTACATATTTATGTATAACTTGTATTGTTACACTTTCTCAAAATTGGATGCATACGAAAATACTCGAAAAGTCTGTAAGGTGATTTCAGTTGATTATTACTCATCAGATTTTAGCATTAAAATCTGTCTCGATTAAAAAATTAAATGAGCATTTAAGATTATTAAGAGCATTAAGCAGAATGATATTTTACCTTCGCTCTCAATATGTTTCGAAGCATGAGTTCTCGAAGATTTACTCTCATCCATAGTGTGATGATCTTCCATGTATATATTTATGCACATAACATAATACAATTCTGAACGCCTTGCCATATTTAATATATTGAAATTAATTTATCACTTATTTTTTATATCAATTATCACATTCCAAATTATGTCTCAATTTAATATATATATATATATATATATATATATATATATATATATATATATATATATATATATATATATATATATATATATATATATATATATATATATATATATATATATATATATATATATATATATATATATATATATATATATATATATATATATATATATATATATATATATATATATATATATATATATATATATATATATATATATATATATATATATATATATATATATATATATATATATATATATATATATATATATATATATATATATATATATATATATATATATATATATATATATATATATATATATATATATATATATATATATATAGCAATATTGTAAGCTTTATGCGTACAGAATTGATGTTTAAGAGATTGAAAACCCCATAATATATACTGCTTTTTCTGAGTTTTTCAGTTTTTGTTCTCCTTTATTATATTTTAGAAATTATAAGATTTTTTTTTATTTGAGATAATGATTAAAACTATTTCACATATTTTTGCGAAAGAGAAAGTTCTTGCTTATGAAATCTGTGTACTTATAACGTAATATATCCATAACACACAGATGAAAGGATACATCTATTATATTGTTTTCCACTTAGTTACTTTACAAACTAATGCGTTAATGTCCAGAAGAAAATGTTTTTACTTCAATCATATTTAAAATTTTTAGTTTATTAAACATTATTATTACAGAAAAAGCCATTACATTGTTTAATAACAAATACAATATTATGCATTTTATTCTAGATGACAATCGGAAAATATCAAAAAATGTACTTGATTATATTGGTTTCTAAGAGACTCAATAATATATGTGATAAACTTGTGCATGGAATTAAAATTTAGGTTTTTAGATTTTATTTTATAAAAAATATATGAAAAATTTCTAGATTTCCTCGTTTAATGCAATATATATCAGTAATAAAATTATGTTACATGCAGTATTAAAAGTATCTAAAGTTCTATGCGCAGTTTTGTGTAGTATATTTTAGTAATTCATAGAAATTGATTCGATCAAAAATGTTCACATTTGAAAAATGTTTTGAATTTTTACAAATTCAGAACTTTATGACTTTCTAAAATTTTTAATTCAATCTAAAGTTTAAAAAGTGTTTTTTTAGTGTAACTTTAGTTGAATCCTGAAATACATTGCATTCAAAAGTTTTAGCATAAATTTTAAAATGAAAAGAGCGTTGAAAATGTAACGTGCCCCTTTAAGAAGGTGTTTAATGTAGATTTCAATTTTACTGTGACTGTTCAACGTAATGTTAACTGGAATGTTTTTGAAATGAAACGTTAGGAAAATTTTCATTCCTCTCTCTGCTTTTAGTATGCAGTTTCTCCCTAGGAACTATTCAATCCATTTCTTGAGAGTTAAAATATTTCTATGATAAATGCACTACATTTTGAAAGGCACATGTTTATGACTTAAAATCATATTAACAACTCCAGATTAAAGCTTAAAATATATAATTTGTTCTCTATTGAAATATCTCAAGAAAGGTAAATTATGCAATAAACTATCTCTTTTAAGCATGCTGCAGAATGTATTAATTATTTGAAGTTAAATAAAATCTAATATGCCCTTAATGATGCAAAATTATTGTCAAAGCATAGTTATTATTATCTTATTATCAAAATTATAACTGCACTGGTAACTATGTATGACAAAAATAATTGTTTAGGTAAAGTTTACACAATATTTAATGTACTTATTAATAATCTATTAAAAATTACTTGTCTAGAAAGACTGTCAAGATAATGTTGAATTTCTAAATTCAAATGCCGTTATTTAACAGATTTTTAATAATGTATTATAATATTTTTAATAATGTTAATAAAAATTGCATGATTTAGTAAGGAAAAGTTACAGTAAAAATTGTATATTTCAGTTTACATTTTCTCTCCAACTAAATAGAAATTTATTCTGTCTGTTTTCGATTGATTAAACAGAATTTCCTTAAAATAACTTTTTTTTGCATGAAAACATCACCTATGTACACTTTTTTTAATCAACTAAACTTCATGTACTGGAATAATTATTTATGTTACTAAAATATCATTTTGTTATGACGTTTTCTCTTTATTGTTGTCTTTAAAAGGTACCAAGAAATTACTTTTTCTTAATTATACACATTTGTAGACATTGTTTATTATTAAATTAGAAATTATTTTGATGACTTTCAATGTTCTGCCTATTGCAGAAAGGCGAAAAAAATTTTAAATTCCCAAATACAAACAACTGGTTATATACAAATTTTATTTATATTATGTTCAATCTTATATTAGTTCTATTTTTATGTATATTGTAAAAAATTACTTTAATAAAATTAATGCAATTAACTAGATTCAGTTTAAAAATTTTTTTATGACAACTGAGATTTAAGATAAATTTTTCTGTATAAATAAAAACTTCTTTTGTTGTATATTTTTCCCTATATATAAACATAAATCTTATATATTTTGTATAGCAGAATTATTTATATTCCTATAATGAATACAGTTAAAAACTTAATAATTTAAAATGCTTACTTTTTTTAATTTTATACTGCTTGTAAAATACTTTATTAGTTATTACTATACGAATGTATATGAATAGAAGTTTTAATATTCTCTAATTTTTTAACGTTGAAAGAACTTTATTCTAATAAACAGTAAAAATTGTTTAATAAACTGATTTCATGTTATAAAAGTTAATAATAAAGCCTTTTTCTATTCTTTCTTTTTCTAAACATGTTATTATTAATAACAGTTCTAAAAATTCAGAATAATTCCCAATACAAAAATGTATTGGGCAATTTTTAAGCATCTAAATATCAAAAAAGCAATCAAGAAAATATCTTAAGCCTTTAAAAGACTTGCAGACATTTTGTATAAAGTGCTTCAGGGTGTTATACATTAATTTCAAATGTAAATGATTTTAACTTAATTTCTCCTAACTCTAACTAAATACTTACTAAAATTATCAAGGAAATTACAACACTTAATACTTTTTGAAATACATTTTAACATTTTTAGGAATATTCGTTTGAAAACTACAGATGTATTGAGATATCGTTATAATATAATTTATCCGTTCAATATCTATAATGCATACGAATGGGATTTTTATATTTCTTATTATAAGAAGTAAACAAATAAAAATAACAAACGTCTATATTATTTACCTAAAGTATCTGAATAAAAAAATTTAAATGTCTAGAAAATAAGATGTTTAAATGACAGCAGAAGAAATTATGATTTCATAAGTAATATCTGACATGCATTTCTACAGAAAAGTATGCCAAAAATCTAATCTTTTTTATAAAGATTTCAAAAATTTTCAAGGCTCCTCTATCAAAAGCTTCGCAAATTTATAGAAATGCCGCCCACCAATTTTTGTCACTCATTCTGTCTTGAAGCACCCCTACATTTTTCGCAAGACTGTCAATATTAAATACTATTTAATAAAATAATTAATAATTTCATGATTTATTTTAAAATAATGCTATTGGATCCACTTTTCGAGTGCCTATGAATTTTGTTAAAACTTTAAATTTTATAATTTCACTCAAGTTTTATAAAGTTCACTACATTTATTTCACAATTTTCTCAGAACGTTATTTATTTTATTTATGCCACTGTAGTCATATATGTGTGATATCGTTACTTAATTTTAAAAAATTATTAACTAAATTTTAGTACAAATATGTCATGTATAATACTACCACACTTAACCATTTAGATACGCATTCACAACTCTACTAGTGATACAACATATTTGGTATCGCCTATAAAAATGATCCTCGGCTTTAGAGTTGAATTGACTATTTGGGCTTCAATCAGTTTAACACCGAGAAATATTTTACATGGTGTTACATGGAATATTTTACTTGGAATGGAAACGCTGTAAAAGTCTTATGTTTTAAACATATAGAAATCTTTCTACATTATCATTAATAATCCTTAGATTACATTATCTATAAAAAGTTCCTATTAATTTTTCGTTACAGATAATATGAGTTATTATATAACATGTTCTTGTATAAATACCCTCATACTTTATGAAGTTGTTTATATCAAAATGTAAATATAATGTTATAGATTTGAAAACAATTGGTTGCAGAATTCAATACAAATAGGAAAAAAATAATCTTAGGCTACTTATAGGCTTAGGTTATTCATTTGATTAATTTTACATCTTTGATTACTTGCCGAGTAAATTGTGTGGTATTTATCTATCTGCACTTCCACCTTTTGGTATTGTGTTCAATTTCTCTGTAAGAGTTGGATGCAATTGTGTTTTTATCTCATATGGAGAGGCGATGACCCCCTATATTAAGCAACTCTCCATTGATAAAATCTCTACCATGACTATCCAAATTCAACTCCTCTCTCAAAAAAAAATAAAATAAATTGTAAGTAAAATGTAATATTTTATTATTCACAAGAATTTATTTTTACAAAGGTTGCAATTACAAAGGTTGCAATTGAAAAACTGTAAATTGTGTAAAGCTTCAATTAATTTAATTTATCACATTAAAAATATTTCGTCTTCAGAATAAAATAACACGATTTTTTTTATAATATGGCTATACACTGCAATCATTAAGGAAAATTTGCTCATACGTAAATCGCATCTAAAATTTAATTAATTTCTTTTAAAATATTATTTTTAATTGGTCTGTAAATGTAATGATAAATAAAAAGTGTTATTATATTTCATTCTATTGTAACCATGTTTACAATATTAATCCTAATTTTACACTCTGTTTAGTATTATTTCTACTTGCATGTGAAAATATAGTATCTATGTTTCTTAAACATAAATAGAAATCAAAAAGTTAAGTTTAAGTACTCAATCAAAAAAGTTTGTTTCGAATTCTTTGGTAAGTAAAATGTGCATGCTTTATACATCATTTAAACATAAAATTTAGAATATTTTGCAGTTGAAAGAAAATCTGTAAAATTACTGTAGTTTCTGGAATCTAATACAGGCAAGAGAAACATTATTATATTTATTCAATTATACTTTTGTGCATTACTGGACCAAAAATGGATATTATTATAGAAGAAGTAAGTAACTAGTTTTCTATATATTATCCAGTCGTATTATTATTTAGGTTAACACAAAGAAATTTTTCCATCCTGTTATCTAACAGTCTTAACAAACCTCAAAGTGAGAATTTAAAAAAATCAGGTACGTATTTTTATAAAACTTTAATATGCTAATTATCACATCAAACATAGAATAACATTACAGACTCAGCTATGAAACCTAACTTTTAGAATTCTTATTTGCATTCACATCTTTAAATCACACTTTAAATCTTGTTCTTAAAAATATCCTACTTTTTTCTCCAATTTGAATAAAATTTAATAAAAGTATTAATAATTTTTTAGTTTAAAATTTGAATAAAATTATAAAGGCTATTGCTATATAAAATACGACATTAAATCTAAAAGTAAAGAATATGTGTTCAAATTAGAAGTTTGTGAAGCGAACTGGTTGGTCTAAAGCAATTTTAAATATTCTTCGGGATAATTCTTTCATGCCTTCAATTCTTCTATAACATTTGTAAAGAATCATAAATGGGTAACCAATTTCAATTTGATAAAATACAATTTAATTAAAACAATTATTTAAATCTGTATTTCTTTTTTGTAAATTTTAGTTGTTGCTTCGCTTCTTAGACACTCTGTAACTTGGTAAAGTGTTTGATGTTTTGAAATATGCCTTCCAAGTTTTATGATAAATAATGCCCTTGGAAAATTTTGAAATCATACGAACCACTAAAAATATCAAGTTAAAAGACAAACAGTTTCATTCATATAATATAATACATTTGCTGAAAATATTTTATGCTTTTTATAACATTTAAATCTAGAAGTGGATCTATTAGAAATAATTAAAATAAATTCATTTTCTTTCATTAAAATTAAGCAGTTACCCCAATTTAAAGTACTACATGCACAATATTTTAACTAGAATGACTACAAAATTTCTTTTCAGTAATTCTGGTATTGTTTGTAACGAATCTATGATCGGTATTTTATTAGTTAAAATTACATGTAGAGTTACATATTACTTATTGTTGCATTGGGATGAAAAAATATAAATGCTGCATAATATTTTATAAAAATTTTGTATGCTTACTTTGTTATAAAGTACGTAAAAGTTAAAGCACAGTTTTTACAATGCTTAGACAGTTTTTTTTAGAAAATGAAATTTTGAAATTCAGGTGGAATTCGTAAAGATCGAGTTTTAATAGTTGTTTAATGACGTAAATTTATTTCAATGTGCAATTTATTTTTATATAAAAGACATATTGTGATATGTAAATACTACAAATATGAGCCGAAACGTTTATTGTAACACTTTACACAGTAATTTAAAAAGAAATGAAAAACTATATATAAAGTTGTTTAAGATTCCTTGTCTCTTTAAAATATAATAATGAGAAGATAAAATTTTTTTGAAATCTCGCAACTTTTACTAAACTGATTGTTTTAAGTAATTCGGCTGATATTAAGACATGCATTTGATAAACGATGCTCAATTACATGCTCGACATATAATACAGCTTTAATCCTAATGCAAACTTTCATTCCTCAATATCAACTCTATTCTCAACCGTTCGCGAAAGCTACAAACTTAAATTTAAAGGAAGTTTCCAAACTCTATTTATTATAAATACTATATTCTCTCTCATGCAGTATATGTCATTGACAGATTTATATTAAAGTTTTGAGGAGAGTAATTAGCTAATAGTTATTGGCTTTATCCCATTAGATCATTTCATTAAAGAATAGGATTGAACAGGTGTCAATGTAGACGCACAAATAACTTTTATAATTTTATCTAGACAACAAAAATAACTTTTATAATTTTAGCCATGTGTGATACAAATACTCAGAGAAAACGTACTATAACCACTGTAAAAATATTCCTATAACCAATTCAGTGTTGTCTGGAAACTGTGATAAATAGCATAAGAAATGTTTAGATCATTTTTACTTGATGGTAAAATGCCCCTTATTTTAGCCAATGGGTTATTGACAATTAAAACCCGATGTAAACAAAAATAAAATTATTTTTAATATTATTTTTTAGTGAACTGCATTAGATTTCGAATTTACTAAATTTGTTTTAAATTCATTGTTTGCTCCTTACATGAAAATAACTATAGTTTTTTTTTTAAATTTTAATTTCACTAAAAAAGAAAAGAAGAATTCTGAGCAAGTATATTCTTTGGTAATTATTTAAGCTTTTAAGATAAATTTAGATATTTATCAAATAGCATGTAAAAGTTTTTGTTGTATGTAATTAATTTCCTAAATGTGTATGAAGTATAGTGGCTGTTCCATTTTAGGCAGATTTCTAAAAGCATTGTGTTATAATCTGTCACGTACATGCCATAAGCATTAATTTTCCAGTCTGGATGGGGGAAAAATTAAAACAAAACAAAAATAAATAAATAAATGTCCCGATTTTTTTCTTTCTTCTTAATCAGTATTTTTGGCTGTAATAGACATGCATATTAGTGGTAATCGCAAGTGTGTGAAATGCGCTTCGAAGGTCAAGCAGCGGTAAAAGATTTATCGCCGCACGTACTCGATTTCGCCGAATATCAAAATGCGAAAGCGGTCGTAATTTTGTACATTCCGATGGTATTGTAATCAGTGTAATTGCCGGAGAACATCCTTAAGTAGCTTCTGTGCGGGAAGAAAGGGAAGGCACCGAGAAGGTAGTTGTCGTTGCTCAGGAGTCGGTGTCATTCTTGTCAATAGAGAAAGGAGGTCCGTGATACGGCCCGGTTCAACATGCGGCTGCCAGTGCCATTACGTGAATAATTGACAACGCCTAAACAGTCTTTTATAGTGGAGTGCGTGAGCTGTAAGGCGTGTGGAAGAGCCTCGGGCTAAATAAGTAATTACAAGAGAGAAAGTGAGGCCGTTTTGGAAACTGTTCTTCCAAGCTTTTCTCCTATTGGTCAAAATAGTGGTGACGTCACCGCAGTGGCCGTTTTCTCCAAGAGCTCAACCGCTTTCGAAATGATTACAGACAAATTATGAGAACCCCTTAAAGAAGAGGAGGAGTGTGATTTACATATGCAGCATTTTAATAGGATTTTTTATTAAAGGAATTTATGACTAAGAGATTCAGTTCTACCAAATATTATGTTAAAGTAAATTTCCATGTCTATTGAACATTACGTTTATGAGATATGCTGACTTTGTTTTATATTATTTAAATTTATAGTTTTTTGCCATATAATTTTCACCAATTTAGTAATTATAGTTCTTAATCACATATAAATGTCAGTTATAAGCGTAAAGTTATATATCAAATCAAACATTGCTTATTTAGTTAATTATACTGCAAGGGCATATTATAAAATCAAACTTAAGATAAAAATTAAATAATATTCCATTAAGAAAGTTTCATGAAAATTATATTAGTGAGAATTGTATTTCTGATTTTAAAAAAAAATAAATAAAAAAAGATATCGGTAAACGTTAGTAAGTGGAAATTATAGAAATACCTTCTAAGTATTTAGTAGTAAAACTTTAAACTCTACTGAGTTACACTTTGTATTATAAAATACAATTCTATCTATTGGAAAAAGTACACTAATATCTATTGTTAAATATGAGTTATATTTCAATAAGTTTTCCTATGGCAAAGAGTTTAATTGGGTAAAAAAAAAATATTTGATTCGTTTGATTTTTAATGTAATAATTGATTTACGTGCAAAAATGATTGATAAAAGGCTTATTTATTGCAATAAGAGTGTGAAAAGATGAAGTCATGCTTGAGGAAATTACTATGTCATCAATTCCTCTTTCTGCAATTATCTATTTTTCATGCGGTATTCAATTCTTTCTCTAAATCATCTTCCAGTTTTTATAACCCTTTGAATTCATATGTGATGTCGTGTGATGATTACCGTGGTGAGTTGCATGGGAAACTTAAGTATCAATCAGGCGAAGAACTTTACATTTTTTTCCATCTACAGATAAGGTGTTCCAATTTAAAATATAATTATTGCTGACTTGATACATACTTACAATCGCGGTATTTTTGTTGACTCTTTAACTCTAGTTATTGTACTTGGGTCAAATATTAAAGCTGTATAAACGCAAACACATCTATTAATATGTATTTATTCAAACATGCATATACTACGTTATTTATAAATATCTTTTGTGAAGCTAAAATTTTTTTCGAATGAGAAGCGTAAAAATTTGAAATCTTACACACATATATATTAGTCTGAAGCGTTCATACACATTAATATTAATATGTAAATATAAAATTTCTATAAGTATGACCATTTAAAAGAAGAACATAATTTTCTCAACTTTTAAATTTCTGGAAATTTTGCAGTTTTAAAAGCTGTATACATCTAAATTGGTGTTTCAGTAAATTTTAGGAAATCACTTTAATTTGAAAAGTTAATTGAAAACGTGTACTACTTGACATTACTCCAAGGAGGAGGCGGTTTTCAGTATACATAAAAAAAAGGAGAGTGATCATTTTGATTGTTAAGAATCACCGAAACCACTTTATTTTCACTATTTGTTTTCCGAAACAAATTTTTAAATATATAGTTGTTACATCTAACACACACACACACACACACACACACATATATATATATATATATATATATATATATATATATATATATATATATATATATATATATATATATATATATATATATATATATATATATATATATTTATTTTATATCATTAATTTGTTTTCGAATCAATTTTTATTTTAACGAGATGAACAATGTATGCATAATCTATTTCTAATTAAATACAATAAAAACAGACTACTCTCTATATAGGAAATTTCTTTGAATTCCACAAATTTACATCAGTATTTCCTTTGATATTACTTCAAAAAATATACATTAAAATATTACTTTATGATTATAAATCATTCCTTTTTTAAGATTCATGTATGGTTATTTACATAACTTTAAAGTATCTAAATGCATAGGATATCACCTTCTTTGAACAGGAGCCATATATTCAATTTTGCAACGAGAACAAACTGTATAACTGTGTATATTATTAGGCAGTATATTATGCTTTATGCTTCTAAAATTGTTGGCAGTTGTATTGATCTAATACTATAAAATATCTCTGTCATGCAGTATATTTCATATTCTCCAAAGCTGTTTGCAAAGAGCCAATTTAATTTTTTTCTAATTATGGATATTCATTCAATAAATATTTTGACCTAACATCAGTTATTTCTGAAATTTAATCTGGAAATTAATCCGGTTTTCGAGACATATTGCATAAATTGGCAAATCGCTTTATGCTTTATAGGGGTACTCGTTATAGCTACTCGTTAACTGTTATGTTTTTATTTGTTTTCGAGTAAACACTTCAGTAAAACGCCTTTCAAATTTCTGATACCAGAGCTAGTGTTTCTGGATTTTGTGAAATTCAAATCAAACCCCAAATAATTCTAAAGCTACTACTATCCATTATTTTATAGACAAAAGTTTAGATTCCATTTCGTAAAACTCAAATTGTTTATAAAAATAAGGTTAGAAATAAGCTAAGGTGTTTTACAAAGCAACCCTTTATTTATGCCTTTTTCATTAAAGCTAACTAAAAATAGAAAGTAAAGCTCAACATAGGCTAAGGCATTTGTATACTAGTTAAAAATGCCGAATCAACCTTTCTGTTTTAACAAGCTTATAGCTTCTATAATAATGAGATAAATTTTTTTATATGCATCATCTTCATGAAAAAGTAGGAAAAAGAAATGAACAAATAATTAGTCTAAGAATAGACACAGGATATATGAGAGTTCAAAATTCATTTAAGTTCAAGATGACTTCTCCTGTCTATCTGTTCTTAAATGTATGAACATGCTAAATAATTAAGTATTAATATAAAGCTAGACTACTACACAAAATAAGAATTAAACATCTAATTTGGAATGACTCCTTATTGATATATCACAAGTAAGTCTTAAAGTCTAAAATCACATTTGGGATTTCATTTACACGGATGGTATAAATTGTAACCAAAACTGTACCATTGTCGAGGATTGTGATTAGTTTAGCCCTATCAAACCAAACGTATATTCGCATATTATTTGTGCCCTTGCTGTCAATTATAAAACCTTTGACAATCTTGCCACATCTAGTTTTATCCTTACAAATCACGGTAGAAATTGCTTTTACAGGGAAGATCAGTTAATTTTAAATCGCTTCACATGCGCATGATGCACAAGAGAATACTCTAGAGAAGAGACACGCTCACTCACTTGCTGTTAAATGACGAATTGAGAGAGCTGTTCACTAGATCTCGAGGGATTACAGTCACTGCAGCTTAAATCAACAACTCTCTTATAGGAAATCGTGAGTTTAGAAGTGATAAGCAGCATGAACAAGACACAAGATACTGAGTCCTCAAATGTAACACAAATTGCATTCCAATTAGCTACAGCACATTTCCTCACAATTTCAGAGAGTTGAATTTAATAACACAGCAATAATAATACTCATTCATATCTTATAAGACCATATATGTATGTTTCATTAGGGTTGTAGTTTGTAAATTTACGGTTTGTAAGTGAAGATCCTGGATGTTTTCGCTGTAAATTAAAAAAATATATAGATATTAATTAAATGTATATGCCTTAATTTAAATTCTAGAAAATATTTTAACTCCCAATTTAACTGTAATTAGCTCTTTTATACGTTCCCTAGACAAACATCTTTAAAGTTTTATTTTTTGCGTATATTTTCACATTTCAATTCCGCGTATATCTATTTAAAGTTATGCTTATTACTTCAGTATTCAATACAAGTAAATATTAAAATACAGTTTAAATAGTTTTATATCTAATTAAATTCCTAATACCACCTTTCTGTAACCTTAAAAAATTATCCTTCATTCTTTTTTTCTATTAATGAATGTTTAAATATTAATAAAGATTTATATCTTTTCTCGTGTTTTATACCTAATTTACTAATAATAAAGAGGTTCTGAATTTCTGTAAAAATAGTTTTCATCATAACCGTCCATGTTAAGATCATGATTTGGCATATTCTGAAAGGTAAATTTGATCTCTCGTAAAGAAAACAAAACCCTTTCCCTAACTGTCTAAATATTTATGCTACAAAGTGAAGTTATAGTGTATTATGGAGGTATATATACTTGCATTAAAAACTTAAACTGTGTTTTTTAAAGCTGTATTTTTACTACAGTAAAATGAAAGTTTCAAGTTTATTTATTCAAAATTCAACTATTAGCATTATTCTTTGGAAATACATTTTTTTTCTATTCTTATATATCAAATACTTTTTAGGTTGTAACTCAGTTGTATTCTACAATACTAATTAAGTTATTTCAATGCTTGCAGAATGAATAAATATATACACTTATGAAATTATGAGCTCTGTGTTTTATACGGTTTTTTTAATTATTTGGGATTATTTATAAAAGTCAAAAACTATTTATAGATTGTTTTTACAAAGTTTTAACAAAAAATTCTTATATTAAAAATAATATTTAGGTTAAAAAATGTAAAATATGAATTATAAAATAAACATTTCATTTTTACCTAAAAGCAAACATTTACACGATAAAACAAACATTATTATAAATTTTAAAGATCAAATGTCATAGAGCCCACTCCTAGATAATTTTTACCTTTGTTCACCAATCACTCCCAAAAAATGAAATCAAATTTACCGATTCAGGAAATATTGCAGCGTATCATATACGTAAAAACTATGTGATTAGTTTTAAGTTAGGAAACTAGCTGTAATTGTTAATGGGAAAAGTTAAGTTTTTAAGCATATCTTATGTTTATAACTGATAGTAACTAAAAGTTACTAGAAAATAAATTGAAAATTAAAAGTTCAAATATAAAAGTTCGGCTTTGTCACTTTTCATGACGAAACCACCAACATGTCTTTGTGCCTATTTGCCAAGTCATAACGAATTAACATTTTCGAGTTTTGTTAAGATTAAAGTTTGGAAAAAAAGAGTTTGTCTCTTTCTTCTAGGTAAAATTATTATTTGTATTTTACTTCTCAATATTTCAAGTCAAAGGATTAGCCAATCCCAAGCCAGATATTTTCTTTCAGTCTTCATTTACAATTGATATGTGTTTACACCAGTTAACAGAATTTCTGTTATACGGAATACCTACGTTTTATTCGAATTTAGTTCTAGTATTTAGTGACAAAGTATGATAAAAGTTATATATATATATATATATATATATATATATATATATATATATATATATATATATATATATATATATATATATATATATATATATATATATATATATATATATATATATATATATGTATATATATATATATATATATATATATATATGTATATATATATATATATATATATATATATATATATATATATATATATATATATATATATATATATATATATATATATATATATATATATATATATATATATATATATATATATATATATATATATATATATATATATATATATATATATATAGTCGAGATAACAGAAATATACTAGTAATGTATAAGAATAGCACTAGCAGTTTATTAAAAATAGGTTTATAAAATTAAGTTAGGTTTAAAAGATTGTATTTTATAAATTCTATTCTATGATATTACATAAACAGGAATGTTTTTAAGTTTGACCGGGTAAGTAAAAGTAATAAATCACACAACCAATTATAACACAATTTCCTTGATTTTAATCCAGATTATCAGACCGCATATTGAACTTTGAAAATAAATCTAAATTTTTATTAAAAAACATTGAAATTATAATGCTATTGATCCACGATGCGAGCAGTGGTTTGCATACTTTTCTTGTTTACATGATGGTGTTATCCTAGCAGAAAAATGTCATCCTCTTAACGGGTTCCACGGATCGTCAATTAAATGTTGTACATAGTTTAAAAATGTGTGATTCATTTTATAGAACTGTGCTCTTTTATTTTCGAAGTAGGTTTTATTCCTGAGATGGACTATTCTTTTACTTGAAACTTAATGTACACTGTCATTTCGGAGAACCTTAATTTCCCTCCATGTAGTCTAGGTTCATAGAAGCTATTATACATATAAATTTACAAATTATAAAATTAAAAAAATTGCTTATTAATAGTCTAAAAATCTATATGCTTTAGATTATTTTTCTTGCATTTAATATGTACTTATTTGTTCACATTTAGTTTGAGTGAAACGATATTACATTTATAATCTTTACAAATTAACTCTACTTAAAATAGTTTAGCTTGATACGTTAAAATGAAAATATTAAATGGCAAGAAAATATGATATTTAAATTAGTTGTAATCAGAGATATCGTATAGGGATAAAATGTTTTATGTACCAAAATAAAAATAATATATGTAAATATATAAATGACATGAAAGTAAGTGATTGGCATAATATTATATGGCATGAAAACGTAGTATATTTATAGTTATCTAAATTTCACTATATGTTATTTAAAATTTATCAAAATGTAAATTAAATAAAGTTTTAAATTAATTCCAAGATTCCAGTTTTATTTGCAGCTTTAAGATAAAGTTTAAGATACAGTTTTATGAAGCAATATCATTACTCATAAGAAGCATGCAAACGTTGGTCATAAAACTTTAAGGCTAGAATCCTATTTAAGATAAAGCCTCGTTATAAATTTTATATAATTCAATTTAAGATGATACGTAAGTAGCATCAAAATACTGAGATATATCAAGTAAAACACTATGTTATTTGTGTCTATTTTGAGAATATGAAAAATGTTTAATTATACTTTTTTCTTATGATAATCATTTTTACAGCTATATTAAGTTTATATGCATTTACAATACGAATTCTAAAGATGGGATTATATTAATCAAGTTTATATAAATTCATATTATTTATGAAAATCTTATGTTTGTAGTTATAAGTAATTTTATATAGTTATTTTTTAAATAAAATATTATGTAACTATCAATTTCCTTAAAAGTATTAACGTATTTTTGTATAATATTTTAATATATCTTGCTTAGGAATATGAAGAAAAAGCATAGAATAAAACTTAATCGTCCGCCAATTAATTTTTTTAAATTGCCTGATTATTATTCTGTTTGTTTCGAATAATTTTATTTGTATGAAGATCTTGTTCCCACCTAAAGTGAGCCAAAGAATGGTTTTAAAAGATGAAATTATTTACTAGGATTGATAAATTTTTATATATGCATGCCAAAATATGCGTTAGAAAACGTTATTGTTGTTAGACATTTATAAAAATTAATTTAAATTTTCAAGAATTAAATATGTTCCAATAACTTTAATATAAAGTTTATTTAACAATTCAAAACAGACGTTTTTTATTTAGACAAAATGGTTTATTTTAGTTGTGTACCCCACATAAAATTTGTTTGTTTTTAAAACTTTCATATTTTCAATAGTAAAAAATACTGTAAAAAAACTGTTTGGCTTCTACTCTAAATGATTTTACAATAAAGACTTTTTTTCCGTTCATAGATCATCAAGCCATTGATAGCGGAGTGTTAGTAGCTTGTCGGGCAATTTCCAGTAGATCACATTGTCGCGTTCAAACTGACTAGCCTAGAAATGTCTGTGTTCTCATTTTCATGAATAAGTCTAATGAAAATTATGTTGTTACATTTGTATTTAAAGACACCTCTTCACTTTTTTTATTATGTGCACTATAATTTCTGAAAATAAAACTGTATATTAATCTACCATTTTATTATTATTATTAAGTTTTTTTTGACCGTATAGAATTGCTTGGATTCATTTTAACCACTGTCACTAGAAACGTTTTTACTGGTTAAATCTGGTAAGTCTTAACTTCCCTTTATGTATAATATCCTGGAGTATATTACTCTCATTCTACTCTGAATCATATGTTCCGGTAGGGTTAAACGTATTACTGCAGGTTATATTTTCACATTCTTATGTACGTAAATAACTAGTAAATATAATTTAAGGACTATATTCCATAGATTAATTTGTTTTGAGTTGTACTTTTGATTATATGAAGGACAATAAATACACAGTTAGCAAACATATTCTTAATGACTTTAATGACTGGAAATTTTAAATTGACACTCATGTATATAATTCACTGAAGAGTAATATAGAAAATTGATTTAAGCATCCATTTCAAGTTAAATGACAAGTTGAGGTAATGTTAAACGAAATTCCATTTAACAACACTATATGCAGTTCCAGCTTACGATTTCTTAAGATCATTTCTAACTTGCACGGTGCAACTTAATTTGTGTTTGAGCTGTAATGCATTCTAATGCAGTGGAGTAAAGACATACACTAGATACAGAAAAATAGGCAGTAGAGTTGATAGCAAACAATTAATGTGTGTAAAAATAAAATAAATAAATAAATAAATAAAAAATAGACTAAAACTTTAACATCGTGTTTCACACAGAGAAGACTAGTAATTAAAATGGCCAACAGTCAAAGTCTTTATTGTAAGCAACTAGTCTTACTCTTCAGCTAATATTTCTTCCTCTTCTCTACTTGTGTTTTTAATATATAAACTTCTTTCGGTTTATGAATCTATTTTCTTGGATTTCTAATCTGTTTTACTTCCAAATTTTTACCTCATGCACGATTAAATCATTCTTCTCATTGAGCAAGCATCGGCGAAATACAGAAGGGCTATTTTATTATCTAAAATGTGATATGCATACATTGTGGATTATACAGGTACGACACGGAATATGTAGTGACGACTTTTCAAACTTCTGTCCAGATAAAATTTAAGTTAGTTTCTACTTTATAAAATTAGCCCAAATTTTGTTTTGTCGGTGCTTATCTCTTAAGAGCCTTATTTTCAGTTATAATACTCGGCACTATTTTACTTCAATGCCTAAAAGAAGATAGTCAAAAGCATAACTATTTAAATCCTTCATTTATATTACGTCGAAACTTTTGCCACACATCCATCTAACGAAAGAGTTGAAAACGAAGTGATAGAAATTTAACTCTCCATACGAAAATTTAAGCAGACAGAAATTTCGAAGAGGAATGAATAAATTCAGCCTTTCTGTGGTCAATTAACGGATATAGCTGGTTACCATATTTGCTAAATCAGGGCTCAAGATTTACTATCATAAGATTCATATAAAAATTAACCCTTAATTTGAGAAGATGTTTTTTTCAAATACTTTTAAATTTTAATTTCTGTTATTTTCCAATGGCTGTATAGAAATTAAGATCTCTGTAAAATAAACAAAAAAATATATCATTTTCCATTTTTGAGATAATTAATGTCCGTTGTGGCGGACACTGACAATTATGTTAAACAGTAGTTATAAATATACATGTCCGATGTAGAGGACTTAGCCAAATTAAGGGTTAAGGAGTAATACATAGAAAATAGGATTTTATTTATGGGAAAATGGAAAAATTTGTTTTTTTGGATAGAGGCTTTTACTCATGCTATCGAGTTAAGCTATTAATTAGTTAATAACTTAAGTTTTTTTTTATATTTTACGTGCATATCTATATATGTATATGTCATGGTTGTATATATTTTTCTATGCTCATTTTTTTTTACATGTAACCATATGAATTTATAAAACTTTTTAAAAATTTATTTCCGAATTAGATAAAATATCACGGCTAAATCAGTTGAAGAAGACAAATCTGTTCGTTTTAAATCGCCCCCGAAGTAATAGATCCACTGGAGAATAAATACTCCCGAAAAGAGACGCGTTCGTTCACTCCTCTCTAAATGACTAGATGAGAGCTGTTCACTCTACCTCTTGGGATTACAGGCAGCGCAGCTTTAAGCCAAACAACGTACTTACATGGAATCTTGAGTTCTGAAGTGATAACTAACAGATGATTTAGCAGCAGAGGCCAAATTTCATCCGGTTTAGATGCTAGATAATAACTTGACGAACTGTAGCTTTTCTCTAGGCCTTTGAAACTAAAATTAAGTACCTGAGTTATATCGTGTACCAGCAAAATTGAATTTTGATCTAATGCTATAAAATATTTGGGCTAATACTTAATATAGAATATAGTATTTTTATAAAAATTGTTATCAACATTGTTTAGTGCGTAAAGTAAATGTAGCTGCTATTAATTTCTTTATAAGAATATTTTTCTTTATTTTCTATTTAAGAATATTAAAAGTCTTCTTAGTTATACAATAAGGCATTTTGAAGCTTAAATAATCCTAGTTTAAGGAAATATATTTGTATCTTACTTCTTTTTTTTGTCATAACAATAAAGCTAAATTTATTTTTAAACAATAATTATTCATAAAATATAGGATAAACTTTAAACTCACTTAAATAGACTAATTTAAAGCATTATAATATTTTAAATCTAGTTTAAATTTTAAATGTGAATGTTAATGTTTTTATTAAAATAAATTTCACTTGGAAAGACACTGTAAAAATTTTTCTTTGATAAATATAAAGACTAAACAAATTAAAATATACCTGAAAATTAAAAAAATTTAAATTTTATTGATTGTTACCTTTAACAATATATAATGATATTTAATGAGGACAATGAAAAATTGTACAGTTTTGTATACAAAATAATATTTATTTTATACTCTATAGCATTTGTTGTTACTATTTAATCGAGCGAGCTACTTTAATGTATTACAAAAAATGTTCGAAAATATTTTATTTAATTTAATAACTTTCGAAAAAGAACGTAAATATTATGCTTAGATTAATGAGAAATTCGTAAGGAGATTCGTAAGGTATTTACAGTCTATTTATATTTTAATTATGCTACACTTAAAATTATAGCTCATTAATTATTTCGACACTCATAAAATTACTGTTCATATAACAGTTACGTTTTTAAATGGCTCCCATTAAACCATACACTATCATAAAAGAGCAGCTTTATATATAAACATAAATAAGTGAAAACTAAATGTGATGAAATGGAACTACATACAAGTCTTAATTATAGCTTTTTTGTACAAATTAAACTTGAATACTTCAAAACTTTAACTTTATCTACAGGTTATCAAAGCATAATGACTTAAATGATAACAAATAATCACATACGTCATAAATATCATTACACGTAAAGCAGTTTTTTCTTAGCTTTTATCAAACAATTTTAAATGCAATATACTGTTTAAAAATGTACTCTATACAATTTCTTTCAAACAGCTTCCAACAACCTCCATAAGAATACTGTAGTACATGAAATATATCATTTATATAGATCTTTTCTTGATCAGCTGTTATAGGGGCATGTAACCATTAAACACTCAAACACAGGTTTAAAATGTAGTGTTTTTTTACTTATTCTGTCTCATTAAATGCACAAGCAATATTCTTAACTCTTTTGCTGCATTCAAATTATTAGAGAAACTTTATATTGATACTGACAATTATTTAAAATAAATCATATTTATTAATAACGGTTTGAAATGATATTATGGACCGAGAATAAGTTACTAAATTCATTCAACAATCAATGATTTGATATTTTAGACAAACTGGATATTTGACGTGATAATACTTGTTAATAAAATCTAAGAATAATGTTTATCTATTTCTTTATTTTAATTTTTTTTAGTTTTCGGTTGAAAAATTTTTTTTAAATCAAAGTTTTAAATCATGTAAATATTAATATTTCTCTACAAATTTTCTTTATTATTATTGTTATCATAGAAATAACTTTCAATAAAAATTTCAAATGCATACACACAATATATGTTAAAGTATGCAAGTAACTTTCGAAAGCTATATTTTCAGTAGCATAAATTTTAAACAATTTTTAATAGCAGGGTGCCACTAGATTCTATGTAGTTTAAAGTTTTCAGGTTTTGGAATATATTTATGAGGTTTGTGATACAAGATAGAAAATACAATTTCCTATCAAATGAAGAAAGTTTTTAAAAATTAATTTTTAAAAAGAAATTTTGTGTGCTTCTAAAAGCGGTAGAGGGATTTTAAAACTATTTTATATTATTTTTAAAAACCTATTTCATAATTTAATATGTTGTTCCCAATGGCTAAAATTTTAAGGATAAATATTATTTCTTCTAATAGTTATTAAATATGAAATGTTTTAACCTAAATTAAAATTCTCAATGTGCATTTATTTAAAACATTCTATATCTATTTTTCTTTACATGCTATCGTTTAGATCTAAGAGTAAAACTTAGTTATTATCATAAGCATTAGAAAAGCCTATTAAGGAAAAATTCAAAATATATATTTTTACTCCACATAAAAATATCAAATACATTTAGTGCATAAATTTAGTACATAATTGGTTTAATGAAAATTTCAAGGCATATAAAATTGAGCTAACTTTTGTTTTATATGCAAAAAAAATTAAAATATTTTAAAGCAGATAGAAATTCGTTTGGAACGTTTCAAATATTCTAAATTCTCAAACCTTTGCTTTAAACATGCATTAAAGTTGTACTGCATCTGTTTACTCAATGCCTCCTCTACTTTAGTCCTTATGTAGCACAACAGCATACCGTAGTTCTCAATACAAAACAAAACTATACTACTATACGTCTATTCTGTATAGCTGTTATATCTTCCTAAGAACAAATCGTATTACAAAAGGAACAAATATAGGCCTTTCTTTTCAATGATATACTTTTCTTTTATATAAAGCAAAATTTTGCATCAAAATGCAAACCCACCTACCACAATGATATTTTGAAGGCTCCCAAAACATTTAAAACTTTAACTTATAATTTTAACAATATTTTAAACTATTACAGTAAAATAGATGATCTTCTTAAAGATCATCTATTTTACTGTAATAATTAAAAATATTGTTAGAAACTAATCGTGGTTTATTTACATAAAATCCTGAGAATTCTGAAATGAATTTGTATCCAGAGATTTTTTATCGAAATTTCTAAGTAAACAACAATAAAATTAAAGGGTAGATTTTTACGTTGCAAAATATAGTGACTTAACTTACCCAATAATGTAGTAAACTGGGTATTCTACACGTTTGTAGTCAGATAATATTTAGCTATAATATATACAAGTAAAAAATGTTTATATCTTTTACTTTAAACTTGAACCCACGGTTCTATATAAAAATACTTACATGAAAAAAATTTCTCCTTCTTAAAATAAATTATTGATTAGTATAATTTACTTAATTCACAAAGTAAAAATATATAAAAACCAAAATTTATGTTCATTACGCAAGTGTTTATGTTAACACTATGATTTCAAGTGGGATATTTTAATTTTTTAACATTTTACTTGTTTAATCAGAAAAACAAATTCTATTAGAAACAAAATACGTTTCTTTTGAAATTTGATTAGAAGTATCAACAAAATAAGTAACATATCTTCATATTTAAATACCACTAATTAAACTATTTCTCAATTACCCCTAGTAAATGACATGATTTGATGATTCATAAACAAATTCCCAAATAAAATTTCTTAGGGCAAAGACTTACATGTTTAAAAATTAAGATTTATTATGAGCCTTTATGCATTCCTTAAATATCATAAGACAATCCGCGACATTATCTAAGTTTCTCCACAAACCGCATAAAGTAAGTACACGCCGATGCTGACGCGAAGAACTATCATATTAGAGATTATCGTTCTTCATTTTTCGATAGATTAGCGAAATAATTCCTTCTTTGTAACAATCTGAGAGATGCCTGAAATTTCTTCTACATGAATCTACGAAACGGCGTGAATCTTTATTTAACATAGAGATTAAGGTTGGGAACAGTGACTAGGGAGGTTAGCGGCATCCGTTTCTGAAAGATTTAGTGCTTGACTCTCTTTTTCCCCAAGGGATTTATGATTACAATTTTATTGTGGATTCGCCGCTCACTTACACAGCGCTAGTTTTAGCCGCGAGAGTCTCCAAGTGAATGAACGTCACAGGCTTTAAATGTGTTAATGATTTAAAAGAAGTACTGCCTTGAATCAACAGTTTCGGAATTCGCTGGAACGGAGGCAATTCGGGGTTGATTAAATTTTCACTTTAAGTGTCAAAAATTAAAAATTTTAATTCGGAAACTCTTGTTTAGAGAAAGGTCACTGAGATGAGAAATAAAAGTATAGATAATATGTATTCAGAATATGTTAAGATCAAACAGAAAGTTAAATTTATTAACACTGTCTAGAGATTTCTTTTTGCGTATGTAATCTTTAACCATTTGATTATTCTCAATAATTAAGAGCAAAAACTCTATTACTCTATTTACATAAATGTAGTTATTAGTTAATATTCTGCTAATGAAATAAGAGTTATATAAAAAAAATTAAGATTTGATAACGATAGCATTGTAATAAGAAGTAGAAAATCATTAAAGCACTACTCATAAAGACAATCCGAATTAAATTAATTTTCACTGAAAATTTTGCATTTGGAAATAGTTGTAAAGTACCTATGAAAATTCCTTAAAATTTTTATAAGAATGGTGGCATTGGATATATAATTTAATTTATATTTTAGTTATACTAGCTTGAGGGACATTTTTAGAATAGGCTTACAACGAAAAAAAAAGTTGAATTAATATGCATCCAGTGTGAACATTTTTTGCAACTTTTAAATTAAAATCTTTCAATTTAAAAATATCTTTATTGGTTTAGGAAACTTATACACAATTCACTATAACTTCTTCTCACGAAAATTCAAGTGTGCCATACTGGTTAAAATTTATATATATTTATATTTTATCTTTTTAAATTATATGAATTGAAAATTAAGAATTTGTTTCACTTTTTAATTTTGCTTACAAACAATTTTTATATATTTTATTGGATTGAAACTAGAATAAATAATTTGAAAAATTTAAAGAGTTTCTTAATACTATTTACATTTTATAACGCTTTTTGATTAAAAATATACTTATACATTATAAAATAGTTAATTTAATTATTTTCACAGTGATATAAATGTAAATTCTGCGGCTGCATGTCATTTTACAGAATGCATTTCAAACATATTCTTGGTTCTATTCATTAAGTACTTAAAGGTTTTTATACGAATCGAACGATTTAGTTCATCTTGTTTAATAATGACAAAATAAACAAAATTTTACATTATTTCCATTTTGAAATACAGCGTAAATTACGTAATTAAAACTTATTGCTAACAGTTGAGTTAAAATTTTGTTAATTTAAAAATATTTTTCTCTATTACTAATAGTGGTTTAATCGTAATATCTATATTATGTACAGTTAATTTAGAAAGTCATATTATCTAAATATTTATAATATTTATAACAAATTAATTGTTATCTTATAAATAAAAATTCAAAAGAATATAAATATAACATATTTAATCATGTTGTATTTATGTGGTGAAATATGAATGATATTATATAATGAATTTTTATACACTTAGAAATAATTTTTCTTATCAATTAAATATTATAAATGCAGTACATTTAATGTAAATGGAGAAAATTGCTCACTTTATTTTAAAACTTTTAAAAGTACAATCGTTATCTTGAATTCAGTGTTAAGTATAAAAAATAAATTTAAGTAAAATATTTCATACCAGATGTTAAGAAGCTGAAAATAATTAAACTTGAAATAGATCACATAACATATAGGAATTAACGTAATATAAAAACCTAAATTGCTATGCAAATATTAATCAAGATTTCAATAAACCACAAAATTATATTAAATATCTAACTAGTCATATAATATGAATCACATTTCGATGAATCTCTTAAAATATGTTTGGTACAATGATCCGCATTTACATTAGCTAATTATTTAAGCTATTATAATTTTATCGTACAATTTTTGAAAGCTGAATCTAAGATATTTAGTGAATTTTTCCCCATTTTCAGTGATTTAACAATGATTATGATTTCCCGTAGTAAAATTGGTCATCATAAAACACTTTATAGTGAAACTATGACTATGTTTTATCAAAAGTGAAAACCTATTCTGTTACAAAAGACTATTAAGAAAGATAATAATATCATAGATTTTCAGCTTTTTCCAGATTACCATAATAAACAAAACAATCTAAAAATATAATAATAGCTTTGAAGGTAATTACAAAACTTCGAAAGTTGAGTTATTTAGAGTTAAATGAAATTTGATTTTACTATAATTTTAGTTTTAGACATATACTTTAAAGTCATATACATAAAATTATCTTAGTGTATTTTTGTTAATAAATTGGAAAGTAGCAAAGCAATATTTTCGATCCCTTCTTTAATAAATATTCCCAGTTTATTATGGGTGAAACATATACGGACCATTGATGCTGAATATCTTGAAAATCCAAGACTTATTTTGGATTAGAAGCTCAACCTCCTGAAATGGAACTAACATCATTTATCAAGTTTTAAAACGTAATCTATATTGACAAAACACGTAGCTTTAACTGGCGATGTTTCTTTATATAATAGATCTAAGTAATATAATATTCTGTATAAATAAATTACAAACTTTCTATATCATTTATGATATATTAAGACAAACAAGAACTAACATTTACTTTTTAAATGCTACACAAAAATATTTTTATAATGGTGTCCATTTTAATAGGTAGTAATTTTAGTCATACACAAAAATTATCCTTTTTTAATTATGCGTGTAGATTTACAAAAAAAAAACATTTAATTCAATATTTATTTCTTGGTTTCCATCAATGAAAAAATGCACTTTAACTGGCTAGAATTTTTTCAATAAATAAGACAAACAATTTGATACATCTCTAAACAAGTTCACCTATCTCTGAATTTAAGAGTGATTAATATTTTGTAGTCCCAATACCGTTAATTAAGTAGTCGAAACTAATTAATTATATTAATTGTGGCTGTGATTTTATTATATATCAGAAACTGATTCAATGTATGTATCATTAAATTGACTCTACACTGTAAAAATCATATATTTATATATATAAAGGAAGAAAACGAGAGAGAGAACCACATAAAGTGGGAGGAAAAAAAAGAGGGAAAATGTAAGAAAACAGTTAACCTACAAGAAATATTAAAAAACAAAGGGAATAATCACTAACTATATTATTTGTTTAGCATAAATTCTCTTACTTTAACTAATACTACAATGTAAGAAAATGTTGGAGAAGTGTATCAAAGCTTACTTTTTCACATCCCAAAATCTGATATTTAATATGTAGTTTTAAAACCATATTTTTCATGATAATTCGGCATGTTATAGCCAATATAAATGCATATTTAGGAGCAGAATACTTCTAAAGACGTTTTAAATCTTTTCAACATACTCCACTTAGCTACTTCAGTAGTGAAAAATATTTAATCAAGGTAATCAAACTACCATCAAATAACAAGTATATTTATTTCTATGTAAAAAATTATATAGTAGATGTTTATGAATTAAATTTTTTAAAGTAGTAGTAAATTTAGTAGTAAAGAGCATGGTTGCTTATATATATATATATATATATATATATATATATATATATATATATATATATATATATATATATATATATATATATATATATATATATACTATGTTATGTTATATATACACATGTGTGTGTGAGAAAAAGATTTTATACTGAGACAGGTATCATTTTCTTAGGATTTAGCAAAAATAGATATAAATAAAAAGTCTTTAACTTTGTGAAAAATATGTTAAAAATATACAAAAGCTATCACATTTCCATGCATAAAAATAGATTATACAAGCATTGAACTAACATAATGATAATTTTAAGAGTTGATTGTCACCTAACCATGTGAAGCTAAAATAAATAAAGCTATAAATAAAATATAAATAAAATAATAAAACTAAATATAGAAATTCGAATAAAAATACCAATGACTTATTTTTAAAAAGTACTTTTAAACTTTTAGCTGGTTATAAAGGGGGAATTTTTAAGCATGTACATTCAAAAGTTGATTAAAATTATGATTACAATTTTTATGTCTGTCTCTAAAATAATGCCATATTTGAGAAATCCAATAGGAAGCTCTTAATACATAAATTGGAAATCTTAAATAAACCAAGAGTTGCTTCAACTTCTATCTCTTTATAACTTAGGTTATTATTTAGTTGAATAACAGTGATTTCTTCTTTCTCATTAATTTAAAATTTTCTTTCTAAATAATCGTTCTTAATTTATACAAGATCAGTTCTCTTAAGCGAAATAACTGGTAGTAAGAAATTCTAAATAATGATTTTAATATTTATATCTAAAATATTAAACATAAAAAATAAACTTCATATATTTAAAAATTATATTATTTTATTACCTATTTTTATTGCGTATTTTTTCATAAATATTCAAAACAGTACATCCCACTGAAATGAATTTATAACTATAAATGTTGCATACAAACTACATTTTAGAATATATAATTTTCCGGGGTGATGCATCAGATTTCTGTGAATGAAGTTCAAAGCTTTAAGAAAAAAATTATCCTCTCACTCTACTGACTGACTTTTTTTATTTGCGATATAAGGTAATAGAACTTAATGAAAGTTTCCTGTGACGCAGCTAGTGTGGGGATATTATGTGAAATAGAAGGTACTAAAACTCATTTGAGAACCATTGGAACCTTTTAAATTAGCCATCCAGAGCTGAAACTGGTTGATCAAGGCGTTAAGTTAATTAAACCAAGTGACATGAAGCCAAAGTTATTTTTCTCGGTACCCTATAAAGTAGGGAAAAATCACTTAAATAAGTGATTCTTTAAATGTGACCTTATTTTAAATGATAAGGAAACTCTTATCCTTATTTCCACATTTATTTAGATAGATATAGACCTATATTAGATTCCATAACATCGGACACGCAGTATATTTGTTTAATCCTTATATAATTGAAGATGAAATGATAATATATTGTAAAAATATAAATAATATACGGTATATTATGTATTATATTACTGATATTATTTACGTTACAAAACATATTATTATAGGGAAATGTAGAACAATAGAAAAAATTATGTTGACAGATCATTAAAATCTGCGACAAACTGCTTTTAAAATATATAATAACATTTTCACTATATTCATTACAAAATATTTCTAACATATTGATATCCCCAATAAAATGTCCTAATGTATCATTTCTATAATTTAAAATTTATTATTTCTATTTTGTTTAAAAATAATTTATGCATTAAAAGATATATAGTTACTTATGGAATCTGCTCAAGTTTCTTACAGATCCCTTAGAAACATTTACACGCAGAAACATTGTAGTTTACTAAACTTTTAAAACCCATATATTACCCACTTAGCATTTTGTTTTACACCATTTGGGTTCTTGACTTTCTGAAACTATCTCCCGCATCTACAACAGATTATTTATCTACTGACTTCTAACATATTTCTCTTCTTCCAAAGCATTTTTGGGGGTTTATGATTGTGTTAGTTATTGACTAACGTTATAGATAAAAATGCATTGTTAAAAATCACTGTGAGAATTTGAAATTTAACTTTTCCTATGCTTTTGAAAATCCTACATGGAATTTTAAGCTAATAGATATGGCTGAAAATATACGCAAGCTTGGGGAATATCTCGGATTTCACAAAACAGATGTCATTTATACTAGATGAATTTAAATTTTATACAGATAATTTGCTAAAAGAATCTATTTAAAGTCTACATGAAAGTAGCAAAAATTCATAAGGTATCTCAAATATCAATTACAAGATTTACTAGTTCGAGCATTCTCCGTGTATTCAGTTAATAACTTCAACTATAATAGTATTCCAATAGCATATTTATTGTACATTTAATGGATTAGTGAGCTTGAGAATAATTATATAGCCATACATGTATGATTCGCTTATATATCAAATGGAAAGAACAGTCGACAATATTAAAAAGAAGCATTTTGATATCGCAAATATTAATCGAATATTAGTTTATACGATGTTTCTCTGAAGAATATGAATTACTGTATCATGAATATTTAGAAATAATTCGAAGTAAGATTACTGTGAAACAGAACGAGTAAATTCTAAATACGTGTTCTCACGCTTAATAATAAGATAAGTATTTTTAACAATTTGACTTAAAGCGAAATCAGTATAATTGGTTTTGTTGTAAATAAGCTATTTGAAAATTTGGGAAAAGAAAATAATAATTTTAGTTTTAGAAGGATTTGCTTTCTGTTAAAATTTGTAATGGAAAATACAATACAAAAATAATTATTAAACGGTACGATTTTTTTCTTCTTTTCTTTACTCCAGTTCTATTTATCAAAACCATTTAAGGAAAAAATAAAAAAGTTTTGATGCATTTTCGGTTATAATTATTTTAAATTCAGTATTCTAGTTTAATAGACTATTAATTTAACATTGTTCAGGCATTTATATATGATTTTGTAAAAATAAGACATTTCTATACCAAACACAGAATAAGTTCTATTTGTTGTTTGATGTTATATTAGAATTATGTAAAAGTGTGGAAATAATAACTTATTGTACATTTATTTTAAATAATTTGTAAAATAAACTGGTAAAATTTGCAAATATATCAATATAAATCAGACATATTATGTTATCAAATAAATAAATAAATAAATAAATATAATGTTTTAAAATCATTAGATATAAAAAAATTTCTAGCGCTGATATTTGTAAGAATATTAATTAAAAGTACGTTTTCTACAGTGATATTAATAAATTTTTCGTCACAGTTTCATTTAATATAAATATTTCTGCTTAGATCATATCACATTACATGTGGCGTAATTTTTAACCCTTTTTAGGATGTATTGAAATATATAAGGGCATTCTGGCATAGAAATTTTCTGTTGACACTTTACACCTTTCTATGTAAATTTGATGTGTATTAATATATTTTAATGCACAAAAAGTGTAGTGCATGAGGTATTTATTTACAAAGGCAAAATTTTACAAAGGCAAGTTTTTAAGAGCATTTCTTGATAAAATCTTGACTGATGGAAAAAAATTATAAAAATATTTTTACTTGGGTGAAAGTTATTGCCAAATTTATTCTTTAGAAATATCGTAAATGAAGTGATAACATTTAGTCTAATAAATTTTTACCAAAGTTTTTATTTCACTAACAATGGCCGAACGAGTAGGACTTTGTTCTTCGGTAGCAAAGTTTGAGGGCTTAAATTTAACCTCAGGTAAGGATGTTCGCAGCCGTTGGGAATCGGTTTTTAAGAGTACGTCCAAATTTCATTAATTCTAGACTTCAAAAACCAATCAAGAAACTTTAAAGAATATAAAAGTAATTAATATGTTTCAAAAGGCAAAATCTCTCAATTAACTACAAAAACATAAATGAGTCATAAATGAAAAAATGGATATTTTTACTGGTGTCATTCTTAATGTCATGTATGTCTGCTTATGATACGAAAGAATTTTTTTTTTGAGTTTGAAAGGAAATTCTTTGAATAAGAATGTTTATATTAGATATAAATGGAAAGCTCATAGATAATTTCTGATAAATCGTTTTTCGAAATAATTAATAATTAATAACTTTTAATAAAGTGAATTTTTTAATAAAAGGTTTTTAAATTTTTTATATAGAAATTATTTTCAGCGTATATAAAAGTATAATTCGGTGAGGTTCAATTTTCTATAAAACCGTTTTTAGCTCTCTCTCTCTCTCTCTCTCTCTCTCTCTCTCTCTCTCTCTCTCTCTCTCTCTCTCTCTCTCATATATATATATATCTATATATATATATATATATATATATATATATATATATATATATATATATATATATATATATATATATATATATATATATATATATATATATATATATATATATATATATATATATATATATATATATATATATATATATATATATATATATATATATATATATATATATATATATATATATATATATATATATATATATATATATATATATATATATATATATATATATATATACATATACACATATATATGTGATATTTTTATACTAAAAATTTAACCAACGTAATTAAATCTGTCTTAAAAACATTTATTGCAATGCTATCATTTTCTGCCATCCTTTTCTAGCAATCTTATTAAATATCTTTGTTTTCCCTATTAATTCGGCGACTTCGAGCCACCAAGCTTCCTGCTACATAAGGCCATTAAAATAACTAATGACGCTTAAACTACGTAATCAGCGAAACTGTCAATCAAAACTTCTAATCGGTTGTTCCAGACAACTATTTAACCGAGATGTGCATGTTTTGTGGATAAACGTCCATGAGAGACGTTGTCTGTATAAACTCTGTTTGTTTCGATTTTGATTCCGTGATGTTTTAGCTCTGACAGTCCGACTGCCTCGTATTCAAGATGGACTCTCTTCAATTTTTAATGCGACATTACAAATCATTACATATATGTATGTATATATATATATATATATATATATATATATATATATATATATATATATATATATATATATATATATATATATATATATACAGGAGTGTGTGTGTGTGTATGTGTAGATCGATAAATATTATTTAAGCGTTATACGTAAATACTTTAAAATAGCAGAGCAGTGAAGAAGAGATTTAATATTTTCGAGTTTCATAATGGATACTGTGTATACTGTGTGTACCTCTCACTGTAACTAATCAATCTGTTTTTGTAAGATTGATTAGTTGCAGATATTAAAAGTCAATATTATGCCAGTAGGAATATTCCATACTTTCTAGTTTATCCTTTTTAAAGCAATTTCTTTTATTATACTTTGTTAAAGCTACCTTACCTTCAAAGATAATTACTTTGTTGTTTCACTGGTATTGTTTCTTACTAAATTAGTGCATTTTAATGTCATTTACAAAACTTGTATGTGCCACATGTTACATATAGTGTAGACTAGTAATCATTTACTGATGAATCCCAGAGTACAGAGCATTGCTTGTAGATATCATTAATGGTAAAGCTTATGCAATCACTGTGCCATTTCCACGGACTTACATAGTTGTAAGAGACATTATAACACATATTTAACCAGCCTGCTGGCTTATGATTCTCATTTCAACTGTTTGCATTTGACATGCATCAGTGTGTGGATAGTAGTCTCTAAATATGAGAATAATACTTGATATTCCATTACGTAAAATAGTTTACATGACACAAAAGATATTTTAAGATATAAAATATCGTTATATTATTTTGGATTTATGCTGATTATTTTACCTTTACTAACTACAGACACTAAACTATAATATTAAATGCATATCAAAAGTTAAATAAGTAAAAATATATATTGTATAGAGGTAAATTTTAATAATTTACCTCTTAATTTTCCTCTTAATAATTTTAAAATGCTTTGATAAAATGCATCTGAATCCCTGTACATTTTGTTCCATATCAAAAAAGTTAACCTTGAAATTTAAATGATTCTATTGAGATCATTGTTATGCATTTAGAAACTATGTTTAATATTTCAACTATGTTATCTAAAACCATTATGTACCAGTATTGTTTAAAAATCATTTATCATCAACATTATTTAAGAATATTAACTAATATTAAAATTATGCCCACCATATCAGAAAGTTATGTTTTATAAGTTTTCTATCAAATAATGAGTAAAATTTTTATTTTATCCTTGAAGCTGAGTGTTTGCAGCATTTTGTTGTCATAAATGCTGTTTAATTAACTGTATCAGGCTTATTTATAAGTTAATGAAATATCTGGCAGTTTATCTTTCCTAGAATGGAATAAAACTATAACCACAAAGATCCAAAAGAACATGAAATAGCTTTTTAACAGTGTTTCTAAAAGGAGTAGTAAAATGTTAATTCTTTACGTAAGTAAACTTTATTTCTTTTTAACTTTTATATTCTACTTTAAATTAAAATCAGTATTATTTGATGCTGTAAAATAATGAAATTAAACTGCCTGTTAGATAGAATGCAACACTTTTGTATTATTTATTTCTTTTATTCCATAAATAAAACATTTTGAAAAGTATAAACTAATTTCAATTCCCATCAAAAGGAAAATCCAAATCTATCTATTGAAGTCGAAAGAGAATTTCCTTGATAGCCCCGGAATAAAAACGTTCGTACCATTTGAAGTCTTTTTAAAAATCTCGGCAATATTTACAATCCAAACTGTTTTTATAACTCCTCCCCCTAGAAGCCTTGTGCCTTACCCATATGATTAGGTTATTGGTGCAAGGAATCCGATTTTCAGATATGTTCTCGGAAAACAGCTGAGATTTATCCCAATAAAGAAAACATAGCTTCTCTCCCTATTTAATAGTTGTCAATGACAAACACGTTTTTATTTTTAAAGTTCTTTTTATCGAATCCCCATGTTTTCTTTTTTTATTTTCTATTAGGGGTTGAGTGGTAAGCACGTATCCATCGATCGTGTTGGGAGAGTAGAATAAATGTCTTGTGGTGGCGGTGAATTCACCCTTTTCGCCCCGGGCATTGTTCTTTAATTTCTCATAACAGCCGTTTTCAACTCTCTAAATGACTGTTCGCAATATTTTGGTAGTGTTGACATAAATGCTCAGTGAGAGGTCCCAGGAATTAATTTAACTGAATACATATGGAGCATTGAAATCGGAGCTACTTTCCCTTTGGAAGAACAAACGTTTAATAATGCCTAGCTTAGAGAAAAAGAATACGTCTTTTTATTCTGTACTCGGAGAAAAAAGAAACTATTAATACTCCTTCAGCCGCAAAGAAAGCATTCTAGTTTGCAACTTTAGTATGTCAACAAGCTCTCAGGTATAATAATAAAACAGAAATTTACGTAATTCTGCGGATGATTGTCATCCGTGTAAATAACTTTTCCTTCAATGTTACAGGTGTGTTTTTTCAACTGTTTGGCATGCCTCTAAGTCAAATAAGTTTTAATTAAAGAATGCTTATTCATGTAAAGTTGTCGAGTAGCAGACGGAGTTCTTTATCAATGATTTTCTCTCGATCAACAAATCTGTTTTAATTGCTATTAGTATACAGCCTTCGCATTTTTTCTCCTCTTGCAGTTGAATAGATTGGTAACAACAGGAAAGGGATTTAAACTTTATTCAGTGCTTCATACGACGCGAATGAAAAATAGGTTTCATCTAAATCAATACACAAAAGAAAATGAAGAACCCAAATTTTCATTGTTAAAGTTTGCGGTAGAATTGACATCTAACTGTGAGAGGAAATTTTACCTCTTTATGCAAACATAAATTGTGAAATGGAGATTTATGCTCGGAGCAAAACAATTTCTGCTTTCACTGTTTTAAATAAATCAAACATGAATTTTAAAAGCATTTTACAACTGCTGAAAATTACGATATCGATAGGCGTGTTTAAAAATGTCCTAATGTTTAAATAGTCTTAATGATACTATTTTCTGTAATTAAGAAGAGCCCCGGTTCTGAAATAAGATTTTTTTAAATTTCAACACTAACTGTCATCCTCTGATATTTAATTACAGATTAAATTTCCATAACATGATGTTAATTACTTAAATGATTCTTTCACTAATATGAACTAAGTAGAAAAAGTTCAATATATAGTTATGGTTGAAATTTCACAATAGAATGATTATTAGGGTCATCATAAACCTTCATTCCTTTAAGCTCAACTTTATATACATTTATTCATGCCTACACATAATAGACATATGTTATCTCCTTTATAATCTAATCTTTTAAATATTTATATGAATTTGAGAGATTTTATATAAAAGTAAATTAAGCTTTTACTAGAACACCTTAAAATTGAAACTGAATCTTCCAGCCTGGATAATTTTCATCTTCAGATATGTTATATAATTAGGATATTATAACTTCTTTATACAGCATAATTATTATGGAGAAAATGAATATGTAAATATGCACTATATTATAACATATGTTTTCTATAAAATCCATTTCCATTTTATTCAGAGTAAAATCCTCTTTGAATTTTAAAATATTTTTCTTCATAACTTTTCCTATACAGTGTGTGTGATTCGCATCTAAATTAATGGCTAACTGTAACCTCTATTAAAAAATTAAATATAAAATTGTTTAATGTTTCTAACAATACTTTTCTAGTTAGAAACTGTTTCAGAAAAGGTTATTAAAGTATTTAATACTGAATGTGCAGGATTTATAATCAGTTGTATTACTTTATTTGCATTCGTTGACTTTGATAAGATCTCTATGGTATGTATATCACGTAGTTATCCAGAATCCTGAATATTGTGTACAATATTGTTACACTGGCATTTATTTAACTGATAATCGAATACCTATATGAATGGGTAACATACCATTTTAACAATTACTAAAATAATTTAACTGTTACAAATATATTTAAGTTATTTCTTAATAATGAAAACATTTGGATATACTTACGTAAGGAGTAATGGTGTAGTAGTTCCAACATCATTTAAAAGAACACATTTTGAAGTTTAGATTACGTAGATTTAAATTTTTATTAGCATACATTTATAAAATACAGATATATGTCATTTTATAGTAGGGTTCAAAATTACCTCCAATTGTTGTTATGGTTATGCCAGAAACTTTGGAAATTCCAATGTTATTAACGTTCCGGAAATAATTTGATAAATTAATCAATTTTGTAACTTTGTTTAGTTCAGGATTATATGATATTGCTTCGATTTATACCATAAAACATTCTGAGTATATAAAACTATGTATTTATAAACACACACACACACATATATATATAATATATATATATATATATATATATATATATATAAATGTTAATTATGTAAAATTTAGTATCTTTCAATAATAAACAAAAACAAATATATAATTTTAAGAATAAACAAATATAAAAAACAGAATTGAAATATTAGTATTGATAAAGTTTTTAAACAATTTCTTTTAATTTACCAATGCTAAAATTTAAATATTCATTAAAGTTCATAGAAGGAAAGTTTTCTTTATAAATTTAATTCACATTAATTCAGAAATCGAATACTTTTAAATTTGCAATAATTCTTATTATACTATTTAATATCTTTTTGTATCCTTTCCAAAAGTGTTTTTTATAATACTATACACTTATTATTTATTAAGAAAAAATATTCATGTTCTTTATGTTGAAAGGTTTACCATAATGATCAGTATGAGGATATCGCGAGAATGATAATCTGAATAATATTTAACCAGATAAAAGACTTTTGCAATTTATTTTATTTTAACCTCTGTTAGAGTTCTATGAATATAATATGTATTAGAAACATAGAAATTTTCAAACCTTAATACATTACTTAAATTTCATAATTTCTATGAAAACCAGATTATATTGTTACATTTTCAAAATTATCTCATTTGAGTTTAGGAATAATGACGAATAATTAGATGCAATGAAAGTTTAATAGTTTTACCTGTCAAAATTTTCTCATTATCTCGCTATCTAATTTGCAATCTACTATATCATATATTGAATAAATATTCGTCTCATTAAATTATTATTAGGAGTTATTCTACCTGAAGAGTTATTAGTAACAATATTAAATAATGAACAATTTTTGGTTCAAACAAATTTCAAACTCTAAACTGCTACCCAACATAAAGAATTTAACAAGACTCGGCTTTTTCGAAATATACTTTCTTGCGTTATGTATTCAGAATTGTTGCGATTTTCTTCTTAGATATGTAGCTGACTGTTCGCTAACGAAATGGTGTGTTCCTTCTCAGGAGAGAATGCGAATTGTGTATGTCAAGCTTAAAAGTACAAGAATATATCGGTGCGACAAAGCCTTCTGAAATAAACGAATGTAACATCATCTTTGTGATGCATCAAGGGACGAACAATAAATAAATAAAAAGTCTTGTCGCCGCACACAAGAAAAGAGCTCGCCCTTAATAAGCGACATTTCGTATTTTGTGCAATTCTTCCGCACAAGTCATTACTTTGCTACTAAGTGAGAACTTAGGTAAAAGAAAATCTGCGTTTTCTAGTACATAAAGCGTATCCGAAGAATGCGTTTTTTCGGTGTATTCATAACGCTATCTCATTCTCCCTCCTCCCCCTTTTTTATACCGCGCGCGTCTGTCGATAGGAGAGCAACCGTTTTTTCCCCTTTTGATGGAAAGAAGCTCTCATAGCTGAACAAATTCTTTTCGAGTAGCACAGATAACGCCTGGTTCTCTTATAAAAACTCATCAGGTAAAGTTTGAGGCTTCCTCACCCAAATCGCTAAACATCAAAGGGAGTGTAAAGAGTTAAGTACTGTCATCAAAAATGAACTTTAATAGGGACGATTCCCGGGTTCTCGGCTTATCAATAGAAGCTACTTTACATTCGACCGCTGTGGTCCAATGTCTGTTATTGACTTGAAAAGGAACCCTATTGGACTGTTTTCTACAAATTTTAACAAATTTTCAGACATCAAAGGAAATGGAGTCCGTTTATTAAGAATATGAATTATAATATCCAACTTTGAGTTTATTCAATAAATAACTTTTGACATTTTAAATGCACTCATTAGATGAGCAACTACTTCTATTCTTGCTCCTTCAAAAGGTAACTTTTTGAAATTTCGACAAAAGCTTCAAAGAGGTTCTCCACTTCAGTTTTCAATTCAAGCATTAGCCTTTTGTTGGATGCAAAAACTTTATTTGTTTTATAGTTTGTGCTTTAAAGGATATCTTTATTACTACAAAGAGGATAAAATGGTACTCCTAAACTAAATGTACGACATAATCAATAACTTCTTTATAACAAATAAGTTACAAATGACAAATTTTAAAAGAATTAGTTCCTAAACATACCCCACTTTAGAAACTACTCAAAGGAATCAAATGCAAAATTTATCTCGAAGGGTTAACATATTGTTTTTATGCAAATATCTGAAATATTTTTCTTCTTTTTTTTGCAAAGTAGGGTGTATTTCTATTTGCTGAGGATATGCAAAATTGCGCAGGTATTTCTAAATAAATTGAAGGTACTGAGCAATTGCCCTACTCAATAAAAACTTTTTGCTTTAAAGATATGACGGTTGCAGTTTTTCTTACTACATAAACAACGTATTTAAGCACTATTTAAGAACATTGTATTTTAAAATCAAGTATACATTATTACATATATATCTCATATATTTCTACCTTTTAATGCATTTTCGGCGTTATAGGTAAATTCAAGTAAAAAATACAGAAACTTTAAAAGAATTATAACTATGAATACTCTAAAGTATAACTCTATATATGTATATTATACTAAAAATATTTTATAATCATCAGGAAAATGAATACTGGTGAAAAAAAATATGAGAATACAAACTCGACCATGCAGAGTGTGAAATTTATAAACCGGCGGTCTTCTCTATCGAGTAAAATCTATCGCGTAAAAATAATGGAATTTTTGCTATGGTTTGACATATGGTATGGCAAACAACACTTTACTAGCGGATATATATATATATATATATATATATATATATATATATATATATATATATATATATATATATATATATATATATATATATATATATATATATATATATATATATATATATATATATATATATATATATATATATATATATATATATATGGAAACTGTAGGCTATACTCACTTTTAATTAATTTATGAACATGTACACTGGGTATTGTTTAGCTTATTAGCACTCTGTAATGAAGATACTTTGTATATTTCTTATAATTTAATATTGACGTATTTATTATTTATAGTTTTGAATAAATGATAAATACTAAATCAATCCACTCATAAAATTTCGGATAACTTGCATTTATAAACAGTATGAGTCAAGTATTTACTTGGAAAATGGCTTTTAGTACAGAAAAAAAAATTGTGTGTTCTACCAAAATCCAGGATATTAAAAATTATAATATCTGATATTTGTATTAACAACATCTTCAATATATTATTTTTAACGATATATCATAGCGTAAATTCCTACTTTCATGAGCATGCACATTCTTATAAATAGCTTTAATTAAATAAAACCCATTTAAGCGAATTTTTAGAATTCTTAAAATTTTTCAACAATTTCTTCTATGTAAGACTATATGCTTACCGATGTTTTGAAATATTTTGAGAATGATATAGGATTTTCTGCACAAATATAGAGTCTTAATCATAAAAGAATATTATAATTATGTGCATCATCTATAATACTATATATGAAATTTTATTTCACTTCTGCTTGAAAGAAAACTGTTTTAAACATAATGCAGCACTGAAATACCAAATTACTTAAATGTTTTTTTAATATTTATGTTATGGAAGTGTGAATACTACTTAGCATAAAATTTGTTCACTACTTCAAGTTTACATATTTGTTGAGGGAAAAGAGTCATTTTACATTTTATTATATTTTAAATAATTCAAATTTTAAAATTGATTACAAAATTTTAAATAATTTAATATTTTGTAATCTATTGAAATGAAATAATTCCTGAAATCTCTATAAATACAATTTTTTAAAAGTTTCTATTTAAAACATTACATTTAAATTACTTAATCATTTTTTACATATTCTAAACAGTACTTATTACTTGAAATTAAAAAAAAAATCTTTCTTGGCACAAGATTAGTTGGTACAGATTACTCAGTAAAATCTCTTTATTGCTTGACATCTCATATAAAATAAAAGGTCTGTACCGATTAATTTAGATAAAAGTATTTTTATTTTATATTTATCCTGTATAGTATATTAGAAAGAGATATTTTTTTAATTATAAACATTTTTTCTCTAAAATATCCCTCTTTCTTCCCCTCCCTCATAGTTTATTGCAATTTTATTATAAAGAAAAATCTTTATGTTATTATGAGAATTATCTAAGTAAATTTTATACTCACATATGCCAGCTTGGGTGTAATATTTCCTATTTGATTATGACCTGTTTTAGTTTACTTTATTTTCAATCATATTTTGTAAAAAAATTACTTTTCTCTCACATGGAACCGACCAGTGGACAAAATGGCAATGTGAAGCTCTGTGGTACGGATTTTCGAGTTCTACTGCTGGCATGGTTGCTCTTAGATGTTCATAATTGGCTTTAAGCAGAAGGTCTCTGTCTCATTATTGGAAGTGTAGCAAAAGAGTAGACCGTAGCGCTTGTAATGTAAATATTCATTTAAAAGACTCAGCTCTAATTATATGTAAGTGGTATTGTTCTCCTCATGTTATCTAAGTATATTATAGGAAAGTTAGATCCTAAAGGGTTAATGTATGTTATACATGCTACAGGATATTGTTGCGCTATACAGATATAGATGTTTAAAGATCTATCCTCTTACCATATTTTCATAGAAGAAAATGATCAAATAGAAATACTCGGATTATTCTTTGTTTGATAGTATATAAGCTCTCTTCTCTCAATGTAAGAGAAACAAATTTATCTAGTCAACAGCTATATTGCTGAAGTTTATGACAAAACTGACATTATGGTATTTTATTTGAACGAAGGAAATGCTTTATTGCAGATTCTGTGAAAATTATATTTGACATTATAATTATTTTTCAACTAAACATTTACACTATATGTACTATTTTTACTCAAACGTGCTGCCACAACTCTAAAATTGAAATAATCTTTACAAACAAATAATACTCTTATTTCATATTTAAGAAAATATCACTATACCTTTTTCAAAGAATCAGAAACAAATTTGAAATCTACATAGATATAACATACAACAGTCTAACGTTTTTACAAAATCTCAATATTATAAATGTCAAGAAATAATATGTCTATAAGACATGTATTCTCTTTTTACTACTAAAAATTTCTTTTAAATTATTATAGTGTGGAATGGTATCCAGATTCCCCATTTGATAACAGCTACAATCCGCATTAAACAAAAATCTAATTCCTGAATTTTTGAGGTATTTATTAAATTATTTCTTCAAAGTGACACAAATAATTCTATTTAAAAAGCATTTTCTGACGCCTTAATCTCTCACATAAAAAGAATGTTCTTGCAAAAGATGCATGGCTGCCTTTTTTGTATCCCAAAATAAAATTTATAATAAACTTATTTAAGCAATCAATATGCAAATGTCATAACGTTTACACCACCACATAAAAAGTCCTATTTAAAAATATCTGATTTATTACGGCATACAAAGCATGTTTTTGCTGTGTAGAGGCAAAAATGACATTGAGATAAAGCTAACAGTGCTGATACTGTCAGATTATTTTGTTAATTTGAAAAAGCGCCAGTAGCTATTTTCTGAATAAAATTGGGACAGTTCTAAAAATAAGGATTTTTGATACTTCTAAATAAGAAAATAAAAGTAATGCAAAATCAATTCTAAATTGATTTATCTCATAAATATTCGAATCCATTTAATTTAGGTGATGAAAAAGGCTCTTTTACAATTATTTAGAGATTATTATAATCTATATATATTTTCTAAATAACTAACAAAAGTGGAAACATAATACAACTTACGAAACTTTCTATTAAAATACACTTTTTAGTGAAATACTTTTATTGTTATTTCTAGAGAAACATGTTTAAATTAATAAAGTAAATCTTTTAATAAATTAAACAATTACTCAGAATCCATTTTCAGTTTTCTGGTATAAAAAAATTCATTTATCATTTTCCAAGAAGGTAAGCGCACACAAACACACACACACACACACACACACACACACATATATATATATATATATATATATATATATATATATATATGTATAAAGAGGGAGAGAGAATTAAAATGAGAGAGATGTGTAAAGAACATTTAAGAACGGTAGTTAAGTTTTTAAATCTAATAAAATTGACATTATAAAAAATACAGTAGCTTTTATTTATTTTAAATCTCAGTTTATTCAAATATATTAGAAAAATAAATATAAATATTAATAAATCTAAATAATTACAATTATATTATAAAGATTATATTATTTCTTGTGGTAATCTTTTATTTTAGAAAATACTATTTGTATTTATATTAAGATGTAATGTTTTAAATTAACTCTTAATATCTCTGAGATTATTGCTAATTAAATCGATTAATAATCTCCTAAAGGGAAAGGTCAGAAATAAAAAAATTACAAACTTGTTTAGATCAATTTTGCTCGGTTACTGCATACAAACGTGAATGTTAAATTTTGCTGGAATCAAACAGTTCCGTTGAATATTCAATGAAAATTTATTTTAAGTGCATAAGCTATAATAAAAAAAAAATAAAAACCAGGGAAATACAGACTTTTGTAGATGAAAGTGTATATTTCTCTTGAGAGAATTATATCTATTTTATAAATATTTATACATAACTGCAAAAATTGTTTCACTTTAAAATAAATTAAATTAAATAAAGTATAAACAGTGTACAAAATGTAAATCTGATATATAGACTTCAAAATAACTGTTACCTATAAGAACATTTTGTACTTTCCAGCGTCATTAATGATGCTGGAAAGTAAGTTTTAATTTAATTTCCTTTTACATTAGTACAAAAATGCTATTATATTTTCTATGTTCTACGAGCAATAATATTTAATTTTTGAACAAATTTCATAAAAATTAACAGATTTAAAGTTTAAGATTATTAAAATCATTGTTAAAGATAAACTAATTTAGTGAAACCAAAATTTTTAAATAAAATTTTATTTAAAACTTTTTCAAGTCATACTAAAGTTAAAACTTTAAATAAATATGCATGTATATAATATTTGCTCAAATACAGCAAATTTTGAAAAAAATGTATTTTTATGCTTTATAAAAACAATCCTATCTAAAACAAATGTCTACATTTTGCTGCAGTTACCTACATAAGTGTAAATTACACACACACACACACACATATATATATATATATATGTGTGTGTGTGTGTGTATATATAAATATATATATGTATATATATATATATTTGTATATGTATATAAGTATATATATATGTATATATATGCATATATTATATATACAAGTATATATATTTGTATATGTATGTATATATATATATATATATATATATATACATATATATGTATATATATAGATATATATGTATATGTATATATATATGTGCATATCTATATATATGTATATATATATATATATATGTATTTATGTATACCTACATATATGCATATATATATATATTTATGTATATATGTATATCTATATATATATATATATGTATATATATATATATATATATATATATATATATATATATATATATATATATTATATATATATATATATATATATATATATATATATATATATATATATATATATATATATATATATATATATATATATATGTATGTATGTATATATACATATGTATGTAATACTTGCATTGAACTAAAACAAAGATAACATCCTATAATATAGCTGAGCAAGTGTCAATTAAGGAATTTAAAGAAAAATGAGTGCAAAGAAAAATGTTTGTAACAAGTACCAGTGATTTCGCAGTAAGTGAACATCCATTCTGTCAAAATTAAACTCATATACTATGCTTTAACTGTCGGATTGAGATTTAAAAATTTAAAAAAAAACATGAAAAATTATCATGAATAAACGCATTAAAAGATACACAGTATACACACTAAAGTATAAAAATGAAAATATCATTTTTAAAGTTTCCTAAAACAAAGATTTTTGTATAGAGACTACTTCTACTTTGACACCTGTTCTTCCATACCAATCAAAATAAATATTAGGTTATTCAAATGTCGTGTCGAATTCTTTGTACAATATTTTTCATGACTGATTATATTTATTATTTTAATAAAAAATATGCCTAAATAATCAAGTTTAAAATCACAAATCAAACAGAAAAAGTTTCAATTAGTCGAATAGAAGTTCAATTAAATCATATAGATAAAATTTCATTGAATTAGGAAAATTGCTCTAACAGTTATCCCATATCTGTGTTGTCAAATATACCCTTTCACAGACATTCTTTTTCAAAACATTGATGTTTGAATGAAATATTTTAATGATCTTAAACTTATTGACACCGCAGCTTATATATTGATATGTAGGAGTATTTTATTTATTTCTTAGAGCTTTAATTTTTTACAGTCTCTAAACTGGTGATTTGAGCTTTGTACCTAAAACTATCTTACATACTCTTCAGAAAAGTAGTAAGAGTTTAAAAAAATATATTTTTATCCCCCTCAAAGTTTTCTCAACTGATATGTTATACTCAATAGATAAAAAGTAAATAAAAAATAGATAAGAAAGTATAGAAAAAAAGCTGTCAAGATATGAAGATATTGTCAGATAAATAATGAAGGTATTGGAAAATAAGGAGTAATTAGAAATAATTTAATAACCAGTGACGACAAATATAATTCGGACAACATCTTGTAGTTGGATAAATTTAAATATAATAACTCACTTACCGGAACTTACTATAGCATTTCTCGCTTGTAAGTTTACTTTTAAATTTGGAAATAAAAAATAAAAATGTATACAGTTACAAATAAAAAAAATTATATTCTGTGATATATAATTTTTATACAATAAAAAATAATTATATTATATACGAATAATATATACGAAATATATATATATATATACGAATCTAAAAAAGTATTATTTTTTCAAACTTTCTACCTACAATATTATTCCCCATCTCACACAGTATTCATCACTATCTATGTTTGTCAAGTTTGGTCCAAGTTGTGGATTTTTATAAAGAACGTGAAAAAAGGATTACATTTATGATTTATGTACCAAGAAAATAGCATTAAATTATAAAAGAGTGAAGTAGGCATACAGTTAGTTTTACATTTAATAAAATGCAAAACTTATATAAAAAATAAAGACGGAGCAACTAGCAATAGCATTAATTTAATTGTATATTGAAGTAACATTTATATACAGGATAGGAGGATGGTTAACAAAGAACTATCAAATTCACAGTCACATTTCACTAATTTAAACAACCAATGTCAATTGTCATAATCAAAAATTATACAATTCGCAAAATACTCTGCTTTACGATTTATATGCAAAAAGAATAGTGAGGAATTTCAAATTAATTAGACAGTGAGATCTGAGCTTATGGTGTTCCATGCATTCAGAAGATACAAAACTTTTGATTTAAAAACACAATTATTAGTTGTATTAATTTGATTTATGCTGATTTAAAACTTATATACAGAATAACGACAGCGACTTATAAAGAAAATAAATTTCGGGGAGGGGCATAAATTCAAATATAAAAAAATACGTCTTGAAAAATTAAATCTGGTTTACAATTAACTGATCAAAATTGTATTTTAAGTAGATATGCATTACAATGCATTTACATGTCAATCATTAAATGTTTTACGGTTGTGAAAAAATACAGTTTACAGATTTATTCATCTTGGTTGTTGCATAAGTTTTCTATGAAATATCCATTGTCTATTGGATGCCTATGTATTGAAATCAAGGCCAATCCTGTTAGTATTCTTTTCTCCCAGTGGTTTCGGAGGTATGCCGTTCTGTAGTAGCTGTTGTCACAGGAGCAGTTTCTAAGACCCTGATTAAGATATAAATATTTGTGAAGAAGTTTTTACCACACTTAAAAATGACATCAACACAATTTTGATGTCTATTAATTTCAAGTGCTTTTGGCTCTATCAATGGCCATAATTCAAATCCTGCAGTTAATATATTTGAATTGTTTTAATTTACTCATATAAAATTAAAATGCTTCTTTTATTTCCTTGACATTTTTTTCATTAAATATTTTGGAATTAAATCTTTTCGTACTTTCAGAAGTATAAGTCAATCTGCTTTTTAAAGTAACAAAGTATATACCCTAAAAACTTCTTCAAAATAATAAAATATCCTATTGAGAAGCATATTCTATGTAATCTAAAACCAAAGTAAATGTTTTAATAGATTCCATTTAAAATGTTACTATTTTTATATCTGTAAAAGTATGTAATATAAAGTTCAAACCTACTAAGAAATTCTAAATTTTCATTTTAAGTATTTGAATAAGGCTTAATTTTTAAAATATTATACACTAATATATTTTAATACAAAAAATAACAATAGTTAAATAATAATAATAATAGAATTATAATTGAATAAATAATAGTTGAATATTTCAACCTAGTATACATTTACACAGCGTACCATGTGTTTTTATTAGTTTTTATTTTCCGAGAATTTTTTTCTCTAAAACCTCTGAATATACTAGAGACATCTAAAAAGTGAATAAATTTCTCGATCCCGAATTGTCCACTTCTGAGGGGTGTAAGTCAAGATTGAATGACCTCCTATAGTCTAGAAGCGTTTGAGTTATACGTCATTCCATTCGTACATGTGCCTATTCGAAATGTGTCTAATCGACATGTTATCTCGTACTGAAAGGAGTTTCAACTTTCAAACATTGATAAATATGAAAATGAAAAATTTTCGTATTCTTAAACATGTTGGGTTTTTCTGTACGTAAGGATTTAAACCATATAAAAATATTCCTATTAGGACGCGTATAATTATCTGAAGCGCATGAGTCTCATGAATCTTAAGTATAAATATTGTACTTAAACTTGTTTAGTAAATATAATGTATCCATTTATATTACATACACTTTTTTACTCATTTTTTATATTATTATTTTAAAATGACTTAACGACAGGAGAAAAAAAATTGTAAATAAAAAAATACTAAGATGTCAATTATCACGTGTTGTATTGTAATTTGAAACTTAAATTGTTTATAGGAAAATTAATATTTTGTTCTGTAAATTTGGGTAATAACAATAGCAATGTTTTGAAAAAAGAACCTGAGCTAAAAGTGAACAGCCTGTGGCTACTGGAAAACGACTGTCTTTCAGGACTCAAATGATTAAAAAATATACCCGAGGACAAACTCCCTGCGGGGGGATAAACAACTGTCAAACGAGTTATAGAAATGTTAAGATAATTTAATGCTTTTGCTCTGATAAATATATCAATGTGGGTGTGGAAAAACTATATTAATTTGTCAATAACATATTTATCATGTTTCATACAGAATTGGAAAAGCACTTTATGAAAGAAAATATATTATTCTTTTATTAAATGTTATATGTTTTCTTAGTACATCTAAGTTTGTATACTAACAAAGCATTTAACAAACATGTAGCCTCCTGGCCCTTAGCTTACGTTCCTGTAATCGGAGGATGTATAAAGCAATCAAACTTACTGCCTTATTTCACCGATCTAACATCCATAGTCAACTTAAATTATCGTATTCAAAAATTAAACTATTCTAAAAAAAAATTCAATTGTAGGATTTTGTATAGAAAGTGAATAGCTATAATTTGTGAAGAAATAAGACCGTGAAGCATACACACAGTGTGGTTCATAAATCGAAAAAAAAAACAGATTTTTTATTAAAAAAAACACTTAATTTAGCGATTATACCATTTATTAGCATTAATATGACTGCTGGCTGAGGTAATACTTGTAGGATGATAGATGATATGAAGATGATTATTCAAAAACTAACCGTTACATTGGTGACATCCAAAATCCTATTTCACCGATGAAAATTCCACAATCAATTTATCATATAGAAAAATTAAACTATTAAACGATGCTAAAATCTTATATTAATGCTCAAAATATTCAGAATTATACAGCGTTAAATCACTTCAAAGTTTTTTAAGTATAATCACTAGTTAACCACTAAGTACATAAAAATAAATATATAAATTAAAGTATTGCGAAGAATGTACTCTTCTACCCGCACCTGCACTGAATCCGTCCCTTGGCACGCACATTTTATGATGTATTTAATGTGTTCTAAGAAAATGCAATCCTAGATCCCTGAAACCTTACAGATGCACCAAGCAAGCAAAGCACTTTGAGTGTGTCTAATGACTTAATGGGTCCTTAGTAGAAATTTTACGGAAATGGATGAAACTTTCCATCATTGTTTAATAAAGGTACAAAGAAAAACTATCATTTAAGTACCCTATAACAGTGATTAGTTTCGGATATAATTTTTGTTGATTGGTATTATTTTATGTCGCTGTCTTTTTTATACGTTTAGCTAAAAAGGGATGAAAGATGATAGTGTATGGTCAAGTGTCAGGGTATACCCTATTTAAAATATCACATTTGTTTCATATATAAATTATATGTAGTACGGAAAATAGATTTTAGTATGTATGTATATATATATATAACGGGATTATTATTCTTAATAATAATTTTTACTTGTCTATTTATATTTTCATTATACTCTCTCTTTCTCTCTCTCATACACACACACACACACACACACACACACATATATATATATATATATATATATATATATATATATATATATATATATATATATATATATATATATATATATATATATATATATATATATATATATATATATATATATATATATATATATATATATATATATATATATATATATATATATATATATATATATATATATATATATATATATATATATATATATATATATATATATTCCACATTACATAATAGATACTTTTACCACAAGCTTTTTAAAAAGTCTTCTATGAAAAGTTTTAAAAAAGCTCTTATAATTTTTAAATATCATAAAATATGTACTAACTAATTAAGTATTTGAACATACACATAGATAACTATTTTTAATTTTCAGTTTTTATTCTGTCTTTAAAATTTCTTTCCAATTTCAGTCTATCAATTATGTTTATTCTTCATATTTTACATGCTTGTATACGGAATGCCGTACGCACTTTTAGGAAATTATTTTTATAGTTTATGTTACGTATAAGGGCTGTACCTGTTTTAACTATCTGCTGCGGTTTGATAATCAGGATTCTTGTTAGCCAGAGATCGAAATTTCCCGTAAAGAAAACTTTTTCTTGTTACCTTCATGGGAATTTTACCATACCTCTATTGGAGATACAATGACGTGGATTTGTATTCTGGAATTTTTTACGGATTTCTGTCTTATAGATATTTAGTAATAGGAATTGTCTTACTGTATGTGCGTGGGATGTTCTAACGCTAGAGGGGTTTTTCTTTTTGTTTAAAATATACCGGTAAGCGACTATGACTTTATATAGAATGTATTTTTTTGAAGCACTCGTAAATACTTGAGAACTGTTTAGATGCTACTACATGAGTTACATAATTATAGGACAAATATTAATTTAACTTCTTTTCTTTACTTATATTTTATCAGTAAAAATATATATTATTCCTAAGGAACAAATACGGATGCCTATGGCAGTTGTTCATATAAATAATAAATATGATTCATCATTTTTCCCAAAATGTCAAAGAATAGCATATGCTTATAATTCTATTAATCCTAATATCATGATCTAAATCAAATTTATATTTAGTCACCTCTGAGATTTAGAATTTGTCGTTAGTAAAGTGTTGTATTAAAGCACAAACATTTTTATACATTCAAAATAAAGCTATATATAATTTCTTAATGACTTTCAAATATCTGTTTAAATAATATACCCCAAAACACAAGAATAAACTTTCAAATAGTTTTTATGTTTTCATGGGGAAAAATCATGTAATTTTTAATTTTTGAGGAACGTTTACATGGTTTTATTTAGTTTGTTTTATTTTTAAAGCGTATGAATATCACTCCTGTGATAATCAAAGGTCCATCCTCGCTAAATATGCTTCAGTTGATATTTATTATTCTCATTTAAAAATTTAAATATTTTACTCCCTTATCTATTTTTAAATCAACAAATATTTATGCTATGAAAACAAATTACTGCGTAAACTAAAAAAAGATTAATCGGCATTCAATAGCTACCCGAAAGCTATCTTAGAAAGTATTTATTACGCATTAAGATTTTTATGATATTTGAACGCATTTCTCTATTTAAGTAAATATTTAAATATTCCAAAATATTTTTACTTCTAATCGTAATGCTAAAGATTTCACTTCTGGGGGGGATGTGTGGTAGCTTAAATATAATAACTGTGTAGCATTTAGGATTACTGTCAAATAGAATTACTAAACAAATAGAAGATTATTTAATCATGCATACAGTTATCTACCTGTTTACTCAGAATTAATGAATTTTCCTTTCCGAACGTCATCTAACTACTACAGTTCCAGTGTGGATGAAAACACAAAGTCAAATAATCTTTAAATACTGCTCATTGTAAAAGAACCTAAACGCGATGTAATCAAACATTTTAAAATATTCCGATAACTTATTAAAGGGTATGTTTATTGAATAATAATAATAGGGATTTTTACATTTATCATTTAAGTCCACACCCCTTTTCATAGAGATAAAAATTTGTTTCTCTTCATAATATTCGTGTTATAAATATTAAAATATTTGAATTTTGCGTAATCTTGCACTAAAAGATTTTTAAGCAAGGTTTTACCTTTACGGACCCTAAAATACCTTGGGAGGAGCGAAGAATAAAGGATATTTGTATTGAAGGACAATCGATATATGATAATGAAGAATATATAATTACTCGCAGTGAATATGCCATATTTTCACTAGAGTATTTGCTCGGTAACATTGTAATTTATTGTCTTAATTAGAATTTTACGAGAATAAAAGATGAAGAACGCGGGTGTTTAAATTTCAGAGAAATTTTAGATTCAGGCAGTTATCTCCAGACTTACTGGACAAATTTTAATGAAGCTTGGTCTGAATATAGATGTTGATATTATGCAAAAAATAACCGTTCAATAGTTTTAATACATACACATAATGCTCAGTAACACTCATTGAAGTATTAAGGTATGAAACAGTGGTTGAAGAATCAATCGCAAAAATGGTACTTCTTGGTGGTTTATTTAACTATCCGTTAAATTGAAATTCAAATGGTACAAATAAGTAATCACAATAGTTTAGATAGTAAAAAGATGTGCAATAGGAGAGCAGACCAGGCTCATGTTCCGATTTGTAGAAACCTTCAGAAGAACGTTCACCTTCCAACATAGAAGCCGATTTTCATGCATTATTGTTTCCAAAAGATTTAACCCATCCACCGGCCACAATCCCCACCTTTTTCCCTTTCAAAACAGTCACCCTTTTCGTAAATTCCCGACAAAACTTACCTTACCATACTAGAGTTGCCGGTTTAAAAGTTGGCAGGCTACTTTTAAATTATTTTCCCTGAAAGGTAAAGGAGTTCCGTTACGCAAAATTAGTTTCTTTCATTTATTATCGCTTTGCAATATTTTTTTTCCTCAAAAGTGTGCGATACGAGTTATACGAGTGCGAACGAGAAGGGGTCGACAGGGCCGTTTTCGAACAGGAATTCGCTGTCGAATCCCCGTCGACGCGTCCGTTCAGTGGGTTAATGAGAGAGGGGCTATTTGCCAGACGTTTCGTTTACGTCCCTCATATTTCTTTAAACAGGAGAATTTGTTTAGCATGGCTCAGAGATCATAGAAATTGGGTCGCAGATTAATAAACAATCGCACTCTTAAATGACGAGAAGCCAGTTTCCACTGATTCTCGAAGTACATTCATAGAGAGAAAGCCAAAAACCCGTTACATGTCCTCTATAGTCCAAGAAATTAATAATTATGGCAGTGGAGTTTTCAGGATCTGGATGGCTTTACGTTCGATAGCCGCACATCCCTCCGTGTATTTGAAACAGACACTGCAATTGGTTTAAGGCATAGATATAAGCTTGAAACACTGTGTTCTCTTTTTAAGTTTCGCAATTGTCATTAGTTTCATGTTAATAGATAAATCATGTAGCACATGTAGGTATGTTATCTGCTCAACGATTTTCTGGAAATGGATCATAATTATGGGATGGATAGGACATCTAGATCTCTATGTAGCATATATGGTGCTTTTGAGAGGGCAATTTCGAACACGTTTTTTCCTTCCACAAATAACTAGGTTTCAGTTTTGCTGAACGAGTTAGACCGCTTTCCGTAGAAACACTTAATTGCCTTATTTCTTATATGAAATGATGGTAAAGTCTGTTTATCAGAAAGACGGGACCATACTTACCATTAACCCATTTTTTTATATGTAATCATTGTTTCATTCGTTCTACTCAATCATATGTGTGTATTATAACATTTGAATAGTGATTTTTGTGTTAGAGGTATCTTTGCTTAAAACTGTAATTAAAATTTGCCTTGCAGTTCTAGAGATAATCAACTAAATCTGAAAATTATCTTAAATTCGAATACCAGTTTAGTGTAAACTGGAGGGAGCATTTTCTGAAAATTCACTTTATTGCGTCTGATAAGGCTTCCTTGAATCAATATCACATTTTTCCGATTTTCCATATTGCTTTGTCTCTCATAATAAATTAGAAGTAAATAGTGTTCTCTTGATCAAAAATATATCACTGAATCCTTTGACTTTACTTGAGACTCTATGTTTAAGTACTGTTTCGAAATTATTTGAAGGAATGAGAATTTGATTAACTATGTCATTTCCTCCGGGCAGCTGACAAAATACGGGAAATGTCTAATAAAGAAGAGGTGCAAGGGAAGAATACGTACATGTCAAAAGATAGATTTTGTCAACACATGATTTTACGTAAACAGAAAATCTGGACTACATTTTCAATTTTCCTAGTATCGAGGAAAACCTGATCTCTATTCGTATTAAATATCATTCAACAGAATTACATTTCGACAGTTTAGAAATGCATGAGTTCAAACTTCTTTAAGGAAATATCACAGAATAATACTCTGATAAGAAAATAAAATTTAACTGATAATACAAACATTGTATTAAACGCAGATTATCTAGTTTTGAACGAAGTTTGATGAAATGTACAAATATATAGCAATGATAGATAAAATTCACAATAAACAGTTATAGGCAAAAGTAGTAGATGAAGTAAAGCGCGGAAATTATTTTTCTCAACTGTTCTTTTCTTCACTCATTATTGATCATGCAAGAAAACATCATGCAAATCTGAAAATGTTTACAAAAATTTCAACCTGGGTATACTGTTATATTATTTTTATTGCTATTATATTACTCTTACATTTTATATTTTCATAAACTTTTTATATCAATTTTCATGACTTTATGTTCCTTATTAATTTCTTATAACGTGTCTGTTTTCTGAAATATTTTTTGAATTTCAAATTATAGAAAAAATGATATAATATCAATTCGATGAAAGAATCAAGTTATAAGAAATATTATATAATGCATAAAACTTCATAAATTAAATCAGAAGACTTTTCAAAAAATAATAAATTAGATATGCCATTATATGCCGAAGTACATAAAACTTATTTGAGTATTTTACACATTAAAAAGCTAGTTGCTTTAAGGATTAGAAACTAAAGTTTTTTAACCTTCTTTATTTGTTTTATTTCTACATTTTATACTCTTGTTTATTCTATTTCCTTATGTGTGAGTTTATTCAGTTTTGTACCCTTTTATGCGAAGATTAAAATAATCTAATCAAATTTTTATAGTATGACTTCAGTTCAAAGCATAAATTTATGCTACTTTAAAAATTCATGATCATTTAAATATTTATGCATTTAATATAATGTTTGTCTTACTTCAATAAAAAATCGCAAATGGATATAACTTATACAACATGTATAAACTCCAAAAATAATTCATTTAACATTAAACGACAAAGTTTAAAATGTAGAAAAAATTTCTTTGGTATGTATATTTTTGAAAATCATCCATATATAATGTAAAATATAAGAAAACCATGCTACACTTGTTATGTTAAACTCAATTCATAAAGACTAGTTTATTTTTATTAGTAATAAAAGTCCCGTCTAGACACACACATACTCATATATGCATACTAAATTACAAAATGTTTGATATGCAGTAATCATTAAGTATGACTGGAAACTTGTAGGATTCCGTTTAGAAAATTTATCCTTCCGAAAATTATTACGAATACTTTCAGAAAATTTAGCTTCACTAAAAAATGTCATACTAATAATTATGTCGCTGTCTAGCGTTATCACAAAATATATGTTTATATGGCACCGTTGGCTATGGCTGTTTATCAGGAAGACTTTTAGAAGGGTCAGTTGATTTTTTTGTGCTAACTTTAAGAAAAAACTCTGAAACCTCATCTATAGCTTGGTTTGGCATTAATTAAACTGTTACATATCAAAGTGAAAAGTAGCAACTATGATATCTGTCATGAGTTCTTTCAAGAAAGTTGCAATAGCCCATTTATAATTTAAATTAATTGGATCTAAAAAAGATTTCATAGCACTGACACATCTCTCAGGGATTACTGTGTGGATATTTAATATTCATTTGATGATATGCTAACATATCTTAGAATATATTTTATGTTAAAGGTCATACATTCAACAACCTATATAAAAAGTTGTATAGCGTTCCAGACTCTGATAAAAAAAGATAACTTCATATAAGTAGATACGTTATATAAGTAGATACTTATATAACGTCCAAAAGTGATTCTCGACGATGAAGAAGGTTTATTTATTCCACTAGCTTCTAAAATAGGACTTATCTGGATGATCTAATCCCTTACCTTATCAGTTTTCCATTAAGTATTAAAATAACAAAAGATGAAGTAAAAATAAAGTAAAATATTTCTTTAAAAAGTAACATGATGCAAGTCTTATGTTTTAAGTTTTATTTCCCTCTTCTATTTTTCAACGTCAACTCTCAACCAGCAGATAGTAGATGTGCAAACAAGTAAGGCGCCTCTACCGGTAAAAGAAAACACCTTATAGCATAGATTCAATTTCCGGTGTTGCGAACGTTATTATCGAACGTGTATATAGCCGCGAATTTACCGCAGAAACACTCTTTCTCATCTACTTTTTTTCGTCGCCTTTTACTTACAAAACCAATGCTATCAGAACTTTCAAATTAATTATTGACATATGCAGAAGATTGATGCCGTGAAGTCTGTTTCCCATGCAAGTATCGCTGAGCTTCAAATAGAATCAAGTTGCGTTGGGAAATATGAAAAGTATTTTCAGCCGTAATGTTTGCATGCCTTTAAAATCATCTTTGCATTTCTATTTTGCTTAAATTATTTCTATGTGAATCTTTTTAGATCCACATTTTGTAAAATGATTATTTTTTAAAAATAAACTAGTTTAAAAAAGCAGTATTTTTGTATGAAACATATTCTTTCAATTCAGATTTCTAAAATTGCCACATTTAAATATTTCATGAATTGTGTTTATTTACAGTAATTCTATTGATTTCTTTGATTATTTGTATTTATTAAGACTATTTGAAGAACTGCTGATTCTAAATTTATTAAAAAATATTCTTATGTTACTATCAAAATAGTTGATTTCATATGCTTCGGCATATCAGACTCAAGTTTAATGAAATTCAATAAATTTTCCAAATTAAAATAATTTTAATTTTTGACTTTTCTTAAACTGAACTTTGCTTTAAAAATAAAAATAAAAATAATGTTTAAAAAAATGTATATGTCAAGCAATTATTGAATTTCTTAGAAATTAATGTATTTGGAATTTGGCTTTCAACAACAAGCTTTCCGTTGAATTTTTTAATGATAATTTCTTAATTAGTTTTATCAAAAAGTTTAAAAATTAATTTTAAAATGCAAGAACCTAAAATTAATGCAATTTCTATTTCGCCATACATTAAAAATTAAATGTTTTTCTTAAAAATTGAAAATACAACATTAATAACGTTTTTATATAAATTACATAAAATAACGTATGACTGAACAGTTATTAGTCAGACTTTATTTTCCTTTCCAGCAGGCTTATGCGTATTCGCGAAACACCGATTCAAATCTTTGAGTGATGTTCTGTTACATCAAATCCATATTGCATAGAGATTATTTTCGTCTTTTTGGGGTGTAGGGAATGCAGATTTTCTGTTTATGGAAGACAATGGGCGCCCACAGACCACTAAAGTATCGGACACACTAGAAAATAAAAATATTGAATGTATGGAAAGGATTGCTTAATGTCTCAATGCACTGTACAACTAAATGTTGTATAATGCGTTTGGATATTCTTGACGTATTTCTCCAATTACCTTTACCCGGTCAGTGCAAGAACTGAAAAATGCCTTGAAAATGAAGTGGAAAAATATCCCTCAAGTACTCCTCAGTTTAGAATGCATCATCGATATCAGATTCAAAGGGTGCACTAGTACCTGTCATAGTGTTTTCTTTACTAAAAGACTGGTATCTCTTATCCTTTTATCAGGGAAAATATTTTATTGTGACTCAAATTTGTCAAATCAAGAATTTATTGATTTTTTGTTACTCCGCTCTCCCATGTGTTGATATCTTTACTAATTTGCACTGTTAATATAACACTCTGCCTCAATTATGTACGATAAATGTTTTTTCTTTAATCATGGCCTGTAATAATTTATTTTTAAAAAATGTGACTGGTACCTAGCAGTTTTTAAGCACTGTGTTAGAAGTCAATGTTTTTTATTCTAAATTGTAAACACTAAGAAAACATTAATAATTTTTACATATGACTTGAAATAATGTATAAGCCCAAATAAAACCAATTTCTAATGTTTATACGAAAGTTAGGACATTAACCATCAAACAGTGTTCAGACAAATGCTTATAATTTAAACATGAGACAGTGTCTAAATCATTTTAATTATACAATTAACACATAAAATAATTTTCGTATGTTAACCCATTCGAAAATTTAACTCTAGATCTCAGCACATGAGCCTTTTATTGAAAATAGTATAATTTTTAAAGTAATAAATTGTATATCTGTTATATAAAATATTAGACTGTCAGTTAGCTGTATAATTTTTTCATTACAAAATAGATAGGAAATGTGGCATAATGTGCACCTGTAAGTCAGCAATATAATTTCAAAAAACAGAAAGTGAAAATGGCATAATATGAGTAATAGTGGCATATTAATTGAAATTATGCACTACTTAAGATATATGATGTGGAAGATCAATTATCATTTGGAAACTTTCTTGTTGCTACTAAAGATAAATATTCAAATAAATACTGATATCTTAGACTTTTTAAAAGATATTTAACTGACATTTTTATACAATTAAACTACATATGACTACTTTTATTAGCATTTTGAAAAAAAAGCAATATTTTATTATGAAATGTAAATTATTTCTAAACAATATTTTTACACGCGACTTAAAATAATGTCTAAAGATAGTCTAAAATATTATAATATAAAAAATATTATTTTTGCATCTGCCTAAAATAGTAGCACATTTTACCCAAATTAGGAATAACTATAAATAAAAGAGATACAAAATCTTTTCTAGTTCAAAATAGGAAATTCTCTGGAAAAATTTCTCTTGAAATTATTTGGAGAAAATTAGCTTATCGTGAATCACTGAAGTGAAACTGTTTTATCAGTATGATAATTTTTTTACCAAATCTTTAAGTGATTTATTGCTTTCTTTGAGAAATCTGTACATGTTAAAAATGCGTCTGCGTCTGCCTTGAAGTATTATACGCTTCTAAATACATAATTAATGGATAAAACATTTTCGTGATATCCAGGTGTTGTTTCATATGTTATAACACAGTAAAATTATTCCTGTTAATTGATTACAGCAAAAATTATTGAACAAAGAAATTAAAATTATGCTATTTTACTATCCAAAAAATTTTAAAACATTCTACTCAATAAATAAGCCTAAATTATCTTGTAAGTGTGTATATTTTTATTATCTATAGAAAGAAATATTTCGTTGAAATAATTTTTTACTGTCTGCTTGGTTAATATTTTATTCTTCGTTTTAGAGCTTTTTTTATCAAAAAAGTTCTATATTATTATTTCAATCTATAAAATGTTTTGAGATCATTTTAATTTAAGTTATAGTTTAATATTTATATTCAACAATACATTTTTATGTGGATCATAAACCTGCATGCAATTTTTTTTTAAATTATAATGATAATATTGTTCTACATTTCTCATTATGTTAAATTAAGGAAAATTATTTCATGATTTTATGAGAGTTGAAAAAGTTGTAAAATATTTCCCAAATTTTTGTACAGTTTTATTAAATATTTAAGACTTGCGGTTTATCGAAACAGATACAGTTTCAAAATACATGGACACTTTTAAATTATGTAAGATCCCTTAAGAAAACTTAAAATGTATAACCCAAGAGAATTTCAATTACGTAAAGACCATAATTATGATTTCCTGAAACTCATAATTTTATCATAAAAATCTTTTAAAATAAACTCTCAAATTTTAAATCTAATATTGACAATTTTTCAAATTACTTGTAATGTCATATTATCTCATTTATATAAAATTTGAGAGGAAGAGAGTTATTAAACCAAAACGTTTTGAAAGAATTTTAGAGACACAACTATATGCTCTATTGTGGCATTGAATTACATATTTTTATAACACAACAGCATAAAAGTAAAACGGATTCTCTGAAATGTGATAACAGAAACTTACCAGTTTTTGGTATACTACTTTATTGTATTTGTATGATATTTAGAATACATTTGCTATTAATTTTCTGATAATAAAGAAATATTATTTTAAAGGCAAATTTGCATGATTACGTTTTACTATTGCGTATAATTTAATGTTTTAAATCGTAACATCATTTATAGTAAAACTCATTTTAAAATTTTATATTGTAATTTATTTTTATATTATAATTAGTATAAGTTTTTATTACCTTATATTGTCGAATTCATATAAACTCTTGAAAAAATATGTTTTAAAATATGTTTTGAGTAATTTAAAATTTGTTACCAAATATTTATAGGTCTAGAGACATTTAATATATTTCAGTGAAATTATTTCACCAGAATTTTTTTAATTAAATTGAGGGATTATAAGATTTATATAAAAAATAATTGATTCTGTAATGCATTCATTCTGTTTTGAATTATTTTAGTTATGAAGAGTTTTATTTATATATTTCAGCATTTCAGTATCTAAACCCTAAGACACCTTAAATAAGAAACATTGTTGTAATTAAGACTATGACATGCATGCTACAATTAATTAAAAAATAAAGCCAGATGCATTTAAAATAAAATTTGCTGAGTTTATTAAATTAGTAAAGGCAAATTTATTTGCTTGTTGTTACATTCGACAAACTATTATGGCCATTTTCAGGTTTTCGAAGTCAAACTTCATTTATTTCACAGAAAAAGAATTGATGACACGTCATAAATATCAATATCTCAGTGCTAAATCAAAAACACCATTACACTGTAATAAGGTAATAGGATATTGATCATTTTCTCTCCGTTACTTTCAATTAACTAAAATTTCAGTCTCTTATAGCTACTTTGGATTGTCATTTGATATCACTATTATGACAATTTCAACTTTTTGAGTTAATAAAACTTCTTATTAAAAATTAACAGTAAAGTTTACGACAAGGGACGGATATTTCCGATAAAATGAAAAATCTGATTGTTTCAAGGTCATAACGATTGCCAGCTTAAAGTTTATAGTAATAATCACCTGTTTCAATCTTTAAAAATTTAAAGAATTTATAAAATAACGATTTCTTTGTTGATAATCATAGACAACCATTCTATGTTTTGCATGCAATATATTTGTATTACTCATTCGATTAGCTTTTCAAGAGTTTTGTATGATTGGAACTCATGCATGTGATTCGTATTATGTAACATATAACGACCATATAGATTCTTTTTACTTCTATATCAAATAGATGTGTACAAATGTTGATTGTTGAATGATAAGTATCACAATATTTTTCTTGATTCTACCGTCTCCAGTAAAATTCTAACACTAAAATTAAATTACCTTTTAAGAACCTTACATATTTTATTTAGCTAACAAGATCCATTGCGCAACCGGTTAACATCCATAATGTCCATTCGACGTCCAAACAACACTACGAGATGCTACAAAAATGTATATAGCGTTAAGGTTCTTAAAAATTATATGCTAAGTTTAGTACATCCCCAGTTTATTGCCTAAGTTTATTACATGCGTCAACTTAAACCAAAATAAACCTGTTTAAGTTTTTTTATTTGCTAAGAAATTTGAGACATAATAAATCCACACTATCAAGAAATCAGCATAAGAATTTACAGGTTCCTGGAGCAAATTAATTTCAACTGATTTATTTTCGTGCAGGATAACGTGGGATATGTGTTTTAATCGGATGAAAATTTTTCGGATCCACACGAGAAAACCGAATATTCTTCAATTGTAAAAGGAATCGTAAACTGAATCTGTTGCTTTTTCAACATGCACATGTTGACGTAATTGATGCCTTCAGAAAATTGAATTCTCTGATTGGGGAAAAATGTGGGTTTATGTGAAAAAAATACATATGTTATAACTATTTATAAAAAGTGTTCTATTTTTCGATACAGTTACTTGACACATTAAGATATTTATCTTCTCTCTCTATACAAGATTTTGTGATCATTATTAAAGATCCACCTGTGAGATTAGTTAAAATGTTATGGCATGTTTAATATCTTTATTGGGATCGAAGAGTTCATTCTTGCTGAACTGAACAATCAAACGAACATTCTAACCATTCCCTGACTTATTGTATCATTGTACACCTCAATTATTTCTCAGTGGGATTCATGTGGCTGCTAATTCCTTGCAACACTCAATTGCAGAAAGAGTTTCGCAGTAAGCTGGGCTTCTCATTGTCTAAAACTTCTTCAGTGCAAAATATACATATGTAAGCATTTCACTACACAAACTTTTCTACTGTATTTTGAATTCTTTACGCAATACCTCATAAACATAGATCCATGTGTCAAGTGAGGACACTCGTAGAACCCTGAATTTTCTCTGATAATCAGTAAAAAGGCATTTTAATAATTTTTGACATTTTGTATACAGTACAGGGTATAAAACTAAGTTATACGCAATATATGTGAATTTTAAATATATCAGTATGCAATAAATACACAAAAAAGATATTCATTTTTGACAGATATATCTATAAATTTTTATTTTATTTTATTTTTTGGTTGATAATATGTTTAGAAAAAAACTTCATTCCTTGCTTAATGTGATATAAAATTATATAAATTCAAAACCTAATAAGATATTAAGTTTATATGTATATATATATATATATATATATATATATATATATATTATATATATGTATATATATATATATATATATATATATATATATATATATATATATATATATATATATATATATATATATATATATATATATATATATATATATATATATATATTATATATATATATATATATATATATATATATATATATATATATATATATATATATATATATATATATATATATATATATATATATATATATATATATATATATATATATATATATATATATATATATATATATATATATATATATATATATATATATATATATATATATATATATATATATATATATATATATATATATATATATATATATATATATATATATATATATATATATATATATATATATATATATATATATATATATATATATATATATATATATATATATATATATATATATATATATATATATATATATATATATATATATATATATATATATATATATATATATATATATATATATATATATATATATATATATATATATATATATATATATATATATATATATATATATATATATATATATATATATATATATATATATATATATATATATATATATATATATATATATATATATATATATATATATATATATATATATATATATATATATATATATATATATATATATATATATATATATATATATATATATATATATATATATATATATATATATATATATATATATATATATATATATATATATATATATATATATATATATATATATATATATATATATATATATATATATATATATATATATATATATATATATATATATATATATATATATATATATATATATATATATATATATATATATATATATATATATATATATATATATATATATATATATATATATATATATATATATATATATATATATATATATATATATATATATATATATATATATATATATATATATATATATATATATATATATATATATATATATATATATATATATATATATATATATATATATATATATATATATATATATATATATATATATATATATATATATATATATATATATATATATATATATATATATATATATATATATATATATATATATATATATATATATATATATATATATATATATATATATATATATATATATATTACTGGTGATAAAAATCTTTTTTTATTATTTGAAAATAAACTTTTGTGTTAAAAACAACATATATTAACTTATAGCGTGAATCATATAAAGTACAATTGTCAATTTCTAACATATGAAAATTTCAAATTCTTTTTAGTGAAGAGAGTTTTATATTTTTCTATTAGTAAAAATGCATTTTAACAAAGATATATAGTTTAAAATAACAATGATAGATAATTTTTTTTAAAAAGCAGAATTTTAAAATGCTTTTAAATCTGCTCTATTATACAGCTTATAGAAAAGGTCGTGTTTCATGAATTTTCGCCTCAAATTATACTATGCTCCCTTAATAAATTAAAGCAGTTTAATTAATACATTATTTAAAACTAAAAAGAACATCTCTATAAAGTTTGCTGATAACTGTAAAAAAATTGTTGTAATACATTTTTTAATACATAACTAATAATCAGTTTACTGAACATGGACACAGTCAAATTAATTGTTAAAATGAGAAGAGAGGAAGCGCATATATTTGCATAATTTACTCTGTTTCTAATTCTGTCAAAGTTATTGCGTGAAAATACCGGTGATTCGGTCTAAATACATTTTAGTACCCCGCTATAACTGAATATTTTATGAGAAAAGGAGAAATCCTTCAGCAGTGCACCATAGGATTATATGTCACAATGTTGGGTAGGTTCAGAGGAAAATTCTCTAAAAGGAAGTGCTGCCTTCTACTATTATTTTGTTAAAGATACTTGGTCAAACGTTAGAACACAAATGTTAAACCATTTTAAGGATCGATATAAAATCTTTCCTAACAATATGTTTGGCGTAAATGTAAAAGTTTTCAGATTGTAATATAAAACAATTGGGTATTCTTATTTTTATTTTGATCATTCCGTATTTACAATTTCTCGTATTTTTTATAAGTGTGCCAATTGAAAATAAAATTGATTAACTTAATGCTATTAGATTCTTTAAAACCAATTGCTTAAAGAGGATATTTAAATAAGAAAATGAACTTAAAGGAAATACAGATTTAATTTGTCTTATTATATAAATATTTTTATTTTAATGTTCTTATTATATTTTAATGTTCTTGATTTAATGTTCTTATTATATAAATAAACATATTTTACGCATAGTAAATAAACATAAAAAAATACTTTACAGTATTTTATATATCTTCATTTGTAAGTACAAAATAAACTCTTCTTAGAGTTTACTATTTTTCGTAATTATCGACTAACTTTTTTCTGTTAAATTTCCTGGAATTTGATTTACAACATTCTTGTAAATATTATGCATTGGAGTTTAGGAATAAAAGTATGTGAAAATTAAGTTTGAGTATTTAGTTTAAAATTAATGTTTATAAAATTTAATATTTTTTCGTTACATTTCCTGAACTTATTATATTTTTATTTGAGTACCGAACGGGAACCGACTGTGTAGGACGCTGCTCATCGATAACATAGATTGTGGGTTTGAATTCCACTTTTGTCATAGATGTCCATACCTAATAGACGAAATCGGCGTTAAGCAATAGGTATCAGTATGATTAGCTTTCGTCTAACGAAACCAACTTACCATGCAGCCATAGGAAGTTGAACTCAATCTCCCCCACTCAAAAAATTTAAACTTTCAAGTCCATATACGTAAACTATAACCTTTGTCATTATCTTTAATTTCTTCATCAGAACTGAAATAATGCGTAAGTTGATCAAAAATTTCATTTTCAGAAAATGCTGTTATACTATGAAACTAAAAGTATATATAGAGAAGAATGCGACAAAGCATAAAATTATTTTATCTAAAGATAGCATAAAAATAACTGCTAACAAATTACACATAACAGGATTTGTCATCATATGAAAAGTTTTCAGTAATGAACGCTTTATAATAGCGAAATAATAGCTTATGTACGAGATAAGATAATATTTCGCAAATAAGGTTAATAGTTTGCTATTCTAAGATATTAATTAACCTTGCAGCCATCGCGATCAGAAATTTTACACGATAGCGAAAGCATAGTATTTTTTTCAACAGCTGTTATTTTATCATTTTTATATTGAAAACGACAGAAATGTCAATATTGATAGCAAATTTGCTAAGAGATAAAAAAAAATAATCTAATAGATGCAAAATACTAATTATGTCATATTCAAATGAAAGTAAATTTTTAAAATGCTAATATAAGTCATTTATAAAGTGAATGATATATTTCATTATAAAAAAATTCAAATTTCTTTTATAAAAACTGTATTTTAAAATAAAAAATAATTAAAGCATTGAAGGCCAGTATAGGCAAATAAAAATGTCAAATACATTCATATTAGAAAGAATATAGGTATAGCAGTACTTACATCTGCAAGAAATGTAACTTCTGTGAAACAAGTCTAGAAAATAAATGACCTGATACAAAAACTAATTTTACAGTAGTTTCGTCTCAATGGGTTTGTTTAATTTTAAAAAATAGAAATTAAAATAGAGTAAAAGTATAAAAATATTCTTCGGTAAAATCGCTATCGCTCTCAAATCCAAATATTTCCTTCCTTGTTTTTTCTTTATTGAATAATTCTTGAAGTTTGCAAGAAAGGCGTTGCTATGCCTATTGTTTTATCATGAAACTCATATGAAAATTATAGATTTGAATTTCGACAGATTAGTCACAAAATAATACACGTAAAATATTAACACAAAATTAGAACTCAATTGAGAAAAAAAAATATTTTCCAAATTTTGACTGACAACCATGATGAAAATTTACAAACAAGCTACCATATAGCCCAGTTAAGCCCAGTTAAAAGTAGAAATTGTCGTGGGAAATCAGTTTGCACATTACATGACGGGTAGAATGGTTGAAAGGAGAAATTGGAATGTAAAAAAGAAGTGTAAGATATAAGAAAGAAGACTATAATAAAGAAGTGTTATTAAAAAATAAATTTGTCATACAGTTTGTTTAAACGCGCTTGCCGGGAGTTCAATTATTACTACCTAACTTTATCAAAAAGAAGTCTTTTGTGATCTGAGAAACAAATAAAATTGCTGCTCTTGAACTCAAGGAAAGTATATACTACAAAGTGAGTTTGAGGTTACTTTTGGTTTACTAAGGTAATGAATTCATACATTGAATTTTTAAATAGAATTTATTAAAGACTTACTTTTGCTACTCTGCTATATGAGAAAGTTAAATATTCTTATAATTAAACTTTACCTTTTTCATATTGTTATGCATTTATTGAACTGACAAATTAAAATTATTTATTTACAAATTATTAGTACTTTTCACAAAATTTTATATTTTTTCTTGCATTTTTTTAAATAACTCGATTCAATAAAACTTATCTATACTTTAGACTTAAGATTATTGTCATACTACTAGTTTTACGCATACAATAGCTTTTAGCAAAGAGAGCTTCAAAATAAAACAAAAACAAAAAGGTACCTTTGCATTTTTTTTCTTAATTGCTCAATTCAATATAACTTATCTATACTTTAGACTTAAAACTATTGTCATTCGACTAATTTCACGAATACAATATATTTTAGCAAGGAGAGCTTCAAAATAAAACAAAAAGTACATTTTTTACAGTTTTATCCAATTTTAACAAAAAGATACCTTTAATGCTTTCAAAGTTATCTTACTTGAGGAATTCGCAAAGACTGTAAATAGTTTTCAGTAGGCGTTTGAATCAAGAGACACTGATTATGATTGTAGATGATCTTGTTATTTGGTAACATTTAAGCCAGTTTATAAGGGGGTTTTGAAGAATGACTCTGCTAAATAGAAAGAGTATGTTACTTTGTAAAAGGAAAACGTTATGTAGGTACACCATTAAATGTTATATTAAATGCTATTCATAGTCTTTTATAAAACTGTATGCGTAATTTTTTGGATTTCGTGATCTAATACAGGATTAAAATACCTCAAAGTGGCTTTAAGCTCTCTACACATAAAACTATGTGTATGTATGTATGTATATATGTTTGTATATTTATTCTTCACACAAATAATACTACGTGAGCACTCCAAAAAGTTAATATATTTTCCCAAATGAAATCATGAGTTTAAAATCTTTAATACACTTTAAATCGTTCTGGAAACTAATAAATTGGTATAGATTGTGTTAAAATTAAACAAATTATTTAAAAGTTAAATATATTTTTTCGAAAATTTTCAACAGGACAACAATGCAATTCGTTTTCTGCAAGTTCTGTTTTAAAATTTTATCTACATCTAATCATTGCTTTAATATTTAATATTTTGTACCTTTTAAGAGTGTTACAGTTCAATATATATTTTAAAATTTTGACTAAATGGTTCTTTTGAATTTTTATATATAAAGATTTTCTTAGTAATTGATTCTACAGAACGACTCATTTTTTGTGGATCTATCTACAACTCATTTCGCCGCAGTTCTGATATTTTGTAGTTGTTTAATATATTTTATTCCTCTACAGTTTGTTATTACGTTCAAGAAAATTCAACGAGCGTAGTAAAAATTTATAAATTTCCGAAAAATATTTCATTACTGTCATTACATAAATAAGCATTTATTTACTATCACTTTAATATCTATAATTTAATTTTCTCAATAAAATATTTTCTTTCCATGTAAACGTGTTTCATTTTTATTACATTGTCAGTTTGATTTTATGCTAATTTATCCAATTTTAAATAATTTTCCTTTTTCAATATTTAAATTATTTTATTCTAAACTATCATTATTTTCTAAATATAATATGTATCTTTAATTTGTTTCCTCATATGAATATATAATTTCCATATTTTTATTTCAATATCTTTTTTATGAGTTCTATATCTATTTGTTCTACTAGCTCATGTAAAATATTGCAATTTGATTTTAGTTATACCATTATCTAAATTTTACTAAAAACTGTTCGATTGTGTTTCTACGATCAGCTCTATAAGGAGCTTTGGATAAAGATAAAGCAGGGACTTTTGGATCAAGACAAGTAACTAAATAAGATATCAAACCTTAACAATACATTCCACCACGTATTCACAATGTATCCATTCTTTATGATATTTTATATGTTCTCAAAATAGATGGCAACTCATTAAAAACTCTCAGTTTGGTAAGAACAATTTTGATGTGAATCTCCAAGTACCATTTTTTATTTCTTTGATCACATTAATTTGTATAAATAATAACAACATTTCCTAAAGTATTATTTCAAGTACTGGAATCTTTAACAGATTTTGGAACAGTAAATTTTTTTCTATATAATTTTAAGGACAGAAATCTTTGAACCTCTTATTTGTTCTCTTATTTTCATTAATCTTTTGATATGAAATCGTTACGTTAAATTGTTCAAAAATATAGTGCTCAAAACTTATTGGCAATATATTTTGTTAATATATTATACAAATGTTAGACACATAATGTCTAGAATGCTAGGAAGGCATAGCCTCCCCATTACAAATTAGAGAATCCAAATATTCTCTAAGCCAATATGAAGCATAAACATTGATGAAAAATACCTTAATGAGAATGTCTAAATCGGGTTATAGTAATTAAAGTGTATTAAACAGTTGATATCCTTCGAAACAGAGACATTTTTAAAAACATCAATATAACCTGTCAAATTATGTGACAATAATTCTAAAAATTGTTAAACATAACTTTTCGACTGATATGCATAATTTATGCCCCGCAGACGCCTCTAATGAAACTATCAGGCAGATAAAACGTCAGCTGCAATATTGGAATCCCCTCTCTTCGGAAGCGTAACTATTCTTCTATTGACAAGTGGAGTCGCCCTCCCCCTGGGAGAGCGACTCTGCGCATCGAGTGCAAGTTGGACCGCTCCAGCTATTTGCATAGAACATTGGGAGTCATGCAGGTATTAACAAGTCTGCGATGGCAATATCTCGCTAATAACGTCTATGGGTCGGTGAATCTCGTAAAACATTAAGCGCCTGCTTAGCCGATCAATAATACGGGCACATATGGCCGCATCCAGGTGAATCCTAATATCCGTCCATCTTGCTCTGTCACTGCTAATCGACCGGTATCTTTGTCTCAAGATACATATCGCCCGGGCCAGCTATCGGTGGGAGGGAGTCTTGTCGCGGAATTAGGCATGCGATCGGAGACCTTAATTTCCAGTGGCACAAGAGCCAGCTGCGAACGGGAATTTTATAAACATTGGCCACAGTACAGGCGCTCTCGGGACCTGAGCTACCTCGCGTTAATCAAAGTTCGAGCGCATCCAATCGTATTTGCATATTTCGGGATCGCTTTAATATCAGGTCGTGGCAAAATTGAGATTTGGCACGCCGCGTACGAATCGTATACTAAGTAACGAATACTCCGATTTCGGATGCCAATCAACTCCTTTTCCACTCTAGATTTGTTCTTGAGAGCTTACGAAAGATGCATTAAATATTTATAAACCTATGATAGAATTTCATAAGATTGCCCTTAATTATTCTTGCATACGAAATACGACATTTCATAAAGTAAAAAAGATTTCATACGCACATATTATATAAATATATATATATTAAAAATTTGTTCTAATAAATAGATGAGTTGTTAGCGCAAAATATAGTTTTATATATAGATGAAAAGAGGGCAATTACATTCTTTCCCGAAAATAAAACCCTCAATTTTAAATCTTATTGATTCTTTGACACTTTAACCCTGGGTCTTTTTTGACACTGAGGTGAAATAATACAGCCTTCAGACTGAATTTTAACTCTGGTTATCAAAGCACCAGCATATATATATATATATATATATATATATATATATATATATATATATATATATATATATATATGTATATATATATATATGTGTATATATATATATGTATATATATGTATATATATATATATATATATATATATATATATATATATATATATATATATATATATATATATATATATATATATATATATATATATATATATATATATATATATATATATATATATATATATATATATATGTATATATATATATATATATATATATATATATACATATATATATATATATATATATATATATATATATATATATATATATATATATATATATACATATATATATATATATATATATATATATATATATATATATATATATATATATATATATATATATTGTTCTTTAATTTAATATGTAATTTGTGTAATATTTTTTTCTTATTTTTCCTATTTGCTATAATTACATATGTACTACCACAACAATGTTTCCTTGTGACGTTAAATATTATACTTTTGTAATTTATTTAATGAAATTATGACTTGATTTTAGTTTATAGCCTGGCTGTCTCCTATTGTGCTACACAAGGGATACTGGAATTGCACTTACTTTTTAAGCCAATTTCGAAATGTAAAGAAAATCAATTATTGAAGCAATGTTATACAAAAGCAATAGAGTAGCTCAATATTCACCTTCTCTCTCATATTCTTCTGCCTGGGTTGAATATTATGCAGATATTATTTAAACAGGCATTACTTAGAAACTCCCATTATAACAATGAATATGTGAAACTGTAACTTTTACTGCATGTTTTCCTAGATTTTTTTTCCGGTGTTTTGTAACTACTACGTTTCTCTAGATGAACTTGGGGACTTTTTCTTATCAACTGAAAAAAATAAATATTTATTATGGTAAAAAAATTATTTAGCTCAATACTTTAAATATTTTAAGAACATAAATATTATTTCACTGTAGTTCATAAAAATATTCATATCATTGAATACAAAAAGTAGCTGGTTGTAAAACCAATAAGCATGAAGCTTTATAAAAGTATTGCAAATTTTTAATTTTTCATGTAATATTAATATAATAAATGTCTTTACAAGAAGACACTTTATAAATATTGGTTTAAGAGTCAAGTCGGGGAGAAAAATGTTGAATAAGGGAAAAACATTGAGGCAATATGAATATTTTGCCCTCTATCAGGGAATAATAGAAAATGTTACGTAACCTTAGAATTTTTTTGTATTTTAATAAAATATTTCTAATATGCATTTCATAAAATCAGACACCCTCTCTCTCTCTCTCTCTCTCTCTCTCTCTCTCTCTCTCTCTCTCTCTCTGTATATATATATATATATATATATATATATATATATATATATATATACGAGTTTCAAAATTGATATTATATAATTGGTATTAGATAATATTTAGTTTATATAAGAATAAAACTATTGTAAATAACAAAATTGTATGGATAAACGAAACATTTTATGATTAGTGGCATAAATGTTTAATTGTTTTGAGGTTATTAATGACATTACAAATAACTCAAAATGATGTAAATAATTAATCTTAATAGTAATTAATCTTATAAAGTCTAAAAAATTAATTAATCTTATAAATTTTAGATTTGGGTTTTATTTCTAACCAAAGGGTTTAGTTTAGTATAAAGAAAAGCTATTTTCCACTTTTTAATCAGTTAATATAATGATTTAAATACTCATAGACTTTCAAATATATCGTTTTGTTATAATAGAGAAAAAAAGCAGTTCCCTTGTTAGACTTCATATGCATGTGTATAGTAACCTGAAGAAACTGAATTTTAACTCTGGTTATCAAAGCACCAGCATATATATATATATATATATATATATATATATATATATATATATATAT
>CM063503.1:113144267-113199267 GCA_032207245.1 Pardosa pseudoannulata
GGGATAAGACCTCCTCTTTTAAAATAGAAAAGAGGAGGAAAATAGTTTGTATTTAAAGAGAGTTAATATGTTTTAAGTGAGTAGAGAAATCCATAATGCATTAAAAGGAAAGAGATTTTCTTATTGTTTCTCCAGCAAAAACAGCTAAAGATTAAACTGCAGACACATGAAAAAATAAAACAGAGCGTTTCCTCTGGGTTTTTTCGCTTGCATTTTTATTGTTGGAAACATATGTTAGAAAATGAAAATTTCTATATGGTATAAATTATTGCTGACGTTTCTGTTTTAAATTTCAGATGAATTATAAAGATATTTAAGTTAAAAGACTAAAATATTTCAAACTCAAAGCTATATCATGCTAAACACTGCTGAGTTATTTACTGAGCTAATATCTTTTAAAATGACTTAACGCAAATTCATCTTTAACATATGTTGAGAAGTGTGTCTTCACATTTAATTTAAATAAATAATTTTTTTCTCCATATTTGTCTAAAAACAACGCTGTATTTTAACCAACTCAACTCATAATAACAGAGCAAAAGAAAACCCAAGGAATACGAAATATCTAAAGACAGCGTTTTTAACTCCAACAGGAAAGTTGTGATAAATAAAGAGTTAGTTGGCTTTCGTTTCCAAACATTTCTACAAAATCGTCTAACACTCCTACAGTTGCTAGTTGAAAACAACTAAAGGGGAATTTCCACCTTTTGGCCATGTTTGGTTACAGAGAATCACCCTGCCCTATGACAAAATTAGAGGATGAAGGGGTCGAGCTTGGAGACTGATAGAAGCATTGCCTCTCAAAAATGATTTGGATTTTTCTTCAGAGAATCGCGAAGAGCTGAACCTGCAGGAGTACATCGCCAGCACTGACAACAAACTGGCAAATTACCATTTATATAGTATTGTAAAACTTTTTCTTCTGAATGTATTCTTCTGTGTGTTCTCCTATATGTATGCAGCATTTTAATTTAGATCATAATACAATATTTTACTCATAAGTTGAACATAGTTTGAGCATGGTCTTCAACTTTTAGTCAACTTTGTTTTAAAGCTGATATTTTTTGTCTTCATTTTATTTTGTTGTAAGACCCGAATCAAATTTACTAATGTTATAGATTATATAATGCCTTCATATGAAATTATTATACAGCAAGAATAGACACAGCCGTACAATACGTGTAAAATGATAATACTTCATTTCACAACATATATCAACTGTTGACTAGTGGAGCAAAATGTAACGTTATGACTAACCTGTAAACTATTTATGCAACTTTATAAACAGGGAATATAATTTTCACTTACGATGTAGATTGTGTCATTATTTGCTTTTAATATGTGTCTTTCATTTATAATCATTCAATTTTGAAACTTGAAGATTAAGCTGTTTTAGCGAACAACACTTTGTAATAAACTTCTTGCTGCCCGGTAACATCACATATAACGTTCATAAAATATTAAATGAAAATTGTGATGTTTTAAAATATTTCGATAATGAGATAAGGAAATTCAAACCAGTTAATTCATCTCCTTAAATGAAATTTACTATGAGCATTAAATATAATATTTAAAACAATAATGTGTAAATTCTATTTTTCTTCTCGTAAGGAAACTTTAAATATCACAGAAATTATTTTAAAGGTAAAGTTCATCAAACATGTGATTTTGAAGCACTTAAGTGCTATGTATGCATATATATATGTATATATATATAGAGAGAGATAGATAGATAGATAGATAAATAGATAGATAGACAGATAGATAGATAGATAGATACTATCAAAAGCATAGGATAGTAAAACCACAAAAAATAACTGAAGACCTCTTAAATAAAAAATGATAGTCCACTATATTTTAGTTTAGTGATAAACATATTTATACTCTCATAAATAAACATATATATAAATATATGTATATATAAATATAAATATATATATATATATATATATATATATATATATATATATATATATATATATATATATATATATACGGGAAGGGGCATACATATGTATATCTATGAAAGCATAAATACGTTATCTCTAAACTAAAATAGGATGGGCTATCGTTTTTATATCAAAAGTGTTCAATCGAATTCAAAAGTGTTGATAGTTTTACAACCTAATGTTTTCGGTAGTTATAGTGATGGGATCAATGGTATATATTACAGGGTACGATGCATGTATGAAAATGCATAAGTCTTAAAATATGTATAAGTTATTTCATTCAAAAACTAAAAATATAGTTCTGTTTAAACTAGATATTTTTACCATAAATTTTGTTCGCCAAAAAATCAAAGGCAAAAGCAATTATAAGCACCGTATTATGTGAATCAAAGGTTTAGCAATTCGGTAAATGGATACTGAAACTGCAAGATTCTTGGACAGAATCTGTAACATCTGGTTTTTTATCACCATGTAAGATAAATTCGTTTGTCAAGGTACAAAATCGATGCCGCTGGTTGACTCCAGATATGATCGAACTTTTTCTTTACTAAAATATCCATCAAACTAAAAATTATCAGCTATATTTATGGTGCAGTAATTCTTTTATTTACTTCATATTTGATACTTTAACACAATATAGAAAGATTATTAGACTGTTTGAAGAACAACATACAATTAACAATTTAAATGTATCCGATTATTAAATAATATAAAAGATATTGTACTTTTTACACTGATTTATGATAAACATTTGGAATAAAAGATTAAATTATAGACTTTTGCTCTTTTTTTAAAGAAAATTTCTTTTATAATAAATTGGATTCTAATTAAACTAACTTTAAGTGTTAACTAAAAAATTGTTAGTATGTTTCATAAGGAATTATACTAAAAAGTTTTGCTTTTTTAAGCTACTGGAATAGATGAAATCTAACATAATGCAATGATTCATCTAAGGTTTAGTAAAAACATGACCTCTCATTGATAAAACCTGATTTTTAAAAAATACTAAGAATAAATATTGTAAAAATATGAGTAAACTATTTTCTTAGTGATTAAATTGTTAATATTTCAAGCCTTTTCTAAGCAAAAATAAAAGAGTATTTTCCGCTATAATACCATATAAATTATTTTTAATATAAGTATTGTGTCCATTTTGAGTACCTCTATCTTTTCATGTTAGCCCTGACTTTTTTGGGGTATAGGATGCATATGGAATGTAATTAAATTATTAAGAACTATTAATTTATTACTTTCATTGCTTTTTAAACATATATTGTTTTTAATTCTCCTCAATGTTCTCACAAACTACTTTAATTGGGGCTTCAAAAATGGGAAAATATTTTTTGACCATGTTTAAAATCTTTCAAACCTTTTTTTATTTTTATGTAATGGTAACCCATTAGAATAATTTGCTTTTCAAATAGCAAAGAATACCATGATGAGATTGTATATGGTGAAAGAATTTATGCCTAAAAAGATAACTTATATCATGAATACGTTAAATCAAAGATAAAAATTTAAACCATGTCCTACTAGAAGGCTAATTTAAAGAAAAATGTAGAACTAGACGTCAATAAAGGAAAGCACTTTTATGATAATGGTTAATTGTCCTTTAATTTTTTTTATATTTTAAGAAGAAACTGATGATAACCTCTTAAAGACTCTTAGTGTTCTGATATGAAAAGGGAAATCATATGATGAATTAAACTAAAAATGTTTCTTCCGTTACAAGAGAAGACTGTGTATCGTGATTATATTCAAACAAACAGTATATGATGCTGATAAACCTAAGCAGTGTTTTTGAAAATTTGTCTGACAAACAAAAACAAAATTTTAAGGTCATAAAAAGGAAACTAATCTTCTGTTCATGTTCCACATTCTTAAATCACATTTTCTAAAAAATAAAGTATTTGGAATCATTTTGAAGTTTTGCTTTTCAGATAGCAAAAGCAATACCATGAGGAGATGACTTAAGGAGAAAAGATTCTCTTTAAAGAGACCAGTTGTACTGTTAGCCCGTTAAATTCCAAAGCTCATATGATGCTTAAAAATCAAAACAATGTTCTTGAAAACTAGTTTAAGTAAAACTGTAGTTTTTGAGAGTAAAAAAATTTAAAATTACTTTCTTGATCATATTTCATGTTCCTTTAAATCAAACTTATTGTTAAAATGTAGCGGTGACCCTTTAAGAAGTCTTGTTTATCCGACAGTAAAAGCCACACCATCATGAGATAACTTAAAATGGAAGACTTTTTCTTTAATTCTCTATAGAATTCATATCCAAAGCAACGAGTTTGAGAACAATGAGCAATCATAGCTGTTATTAATTATTACCCAGGAATTTTATTTTAGTATTTAAAATAGTAATCAGTGAATTTCTTAGATTGAGGAGTTAAAAATTAAATTATTTTTTAAAATATAATGATGAAACTGCGTGACTTCCTAGTACACCTATTAAGTTATACACTTTTTTTATACACCTTCGATACATTTATTTTATTTGAAAACAAAATATATCATTCATATCTTTTATAGCCCAGTGACACAGATGCTAAATATTAATTTTTTTTTGCTTCCCTATCTTTATAAAAGTAAAAAGAGCTTTTAATCTTCTTCTCTTCACCAGTTTGCTCCATTATTCGGTTTTATGAACTTGGGAGCCAAGTTTGGGTAAATCTTTATAGCAGTTTGCGTGATTCAGTAATGAAATTGCCAAATAAACACCCAGGTTTAAAAAAATAAGGCGACAAATATTCAAATGTGTGACAATTTCGGATTCAATATCTATGAGATCAATATGGCAATGATTGAACTTCATGAATATGGAGGGTTAATTGAGTAGGAAGGTCCGATACATCATGTAAATAGACTTCTGAGAGGGGGATAGACTCCTATCATTCCTAGGAGTGGAGGAGCATTCCACTTAGGTCTTACATGCCCATTGCGTTCAACGGAGGTTTAAAGAGTGCTATTACATTATTAGCACTTTGTCTAAGTGGAAAAGATGCTTAAAAATCTAAACAGTTTTCTTTAAAACTAGTTTGAACAAAAATATGTTGTAAGGCACAGAAGAGAAATACTCTTTTGATCATATTTTGCAATCCTTAAAATATTATTTTTTAAAAGGGAAATAGTGTTTCTCTTTAAAGAAAGCATTAGTATAGTTTGTTAAAAAATATCTGGTCCTCAGATAACAGAGACTAATTTAGACTAACCAAGAAAATTCAGTTATTTGTCCTCTATAACCTATTAAACTTTTCGAGGTAGTAAACTATTTGTAAAATGGAAAATAAAATCGTTAGAATCAGTCATTATTAGTATTAATGAATATTACTAGATTGATTTAATACTCCTAATACAATGGGATTTAATCCAGTCATTTTACCCTTTTTCTATTTAAAACCCTAAATCTTTTTATTAGACAGATCCATCCTCTGGAATTGAAAATTTCTTTTAAAATCCATTCGTCTTTTAATTTGTCTCTTAATTACAGTCGATTATTTTGTCTTAACTATTCCCATAGTTGAAATTGTAAGTTTTTGTTCGAATATACCACATACAAATACAGGTTTCTTACAAATATCAATGACATTTTATAGGTTAATTTGTAAATCATTCATGTCACTTCTCTTTGATACCTCCGTTTGTTAACGAATCATTTAATTAACTAAAAACCATTCATCAATGCAATTGATTAGGTATGTATAATAAGTCATGTTGAAAAATTTCACCTGCAAGCTAATGTTTCATGTTGAGTAATCGCACATATATGTGATATCTATTCACTGACATTTCCGTTGAACTGGTTGACTACACACACATATAAAATGACCTGCTTTTAACCTAACAGAAAGGAAATATGCATAAGTTTCATTGACATTAAAATATTGGGAAATTTCAATACAATTTTATTACATTGTAGTTAAGTTTACATTTTGAATAATTTGTTTTTTAAAATTGCTTAATTATTTTTCCGAGAAATATTTTAAAAACTTTTATTTGTATAAAAACTTTTGCTTCAATACTTTTTTAAATAAATCAGTTTAAACTAACTAATAAATTAAACAAGCAGTAAATTTTCCACTGTAAGCAATGCAATGGGACAGATACTGAAAGGAGTATTTTGTTACTTTCATAAATAAAACAATTTAGGAAATGAAATAATAAAAAAAGAAAACCGTGAAATTAATTAAAGCAAAATTATGAAAAAAAATTCAGACAGTTAATATATAGCATGAACGTTTTCATATGATATGTGAAGAATAATTTTAAACTCGTAGATTCTTTAGCATTTTCAATTTTTTTTTCAATTATATGATATTTATAAAAATGAACAAATTTTAAAAAAGTCCCATTGTCCTTCTTCAACGTGTTAAAAATATTTTTGAGATAAAAATTAAGAAGTTCTTATTCTTTAGGATAGCAAATTTTTATTTAGGTTAAAAGTAGAAGTTTTATCTTTAAACTATTTAGATTTAAAATTAATTATTCTTTTACTTCAAAATTCTTGATAAATATTACTCTATAAAAAATTTATTTCTACAAAATATAAACTAGAAAATTTAACATTTGTGACATTAAAATAACAAAAATTTTATAAAAAAGAGAAAAATAAACATGGTGCTAAAAAATAAAATCTTTTTTAAGGTATTTTACCCTAAAAATTATTATGTTCTATAATGGTATTTATTTAAACACTATTAATAATTCTATAAGGTAAAAAATATACTGCCTTAAAATTCCATAAACAAAAGTTTTTGTTAGGACTAAATCATTCATACCGTTTTGCTAAATTCTTAAATAAAACAATTCATGAATTTATTATTTGTTTTTTAAATTGATCTTCTTATAAAAAGAAAAAAAAATTATTGTGGAAAAAGTATAAAATAAAAGTATTCCACATAAAATATTATCATTTTGTCAGACCACGAAGCGCTAAAAAGGGAGTTATTTTTTCAATTAGAGAATCCTACGGAATAAATTCATAGTATATGAAACATTTTCTTACAAAAGAGAATATTTTATTTCTTTTAACAAGCTTCAAGTCTGGTAGAACTAAACCATCACAGCAATTTTATCTGAAAGAATAATTTCCTCTATAAAGAACTTTTTATGTTCCACTCTTATATATTTAATGTTTCCTATTTCCAAAATTTTAGAACACTTTCTGATATTTATTAAATTATGTTGTTTTATTTGATTTCACATTACTGAAAGCTAAAAATGATTACTAAAAATGATTTCAAATAAGCCCCGGTTAGCTAAAAAGCAATCTCATTACTGTGTTGTATTAGCCGGCATAAGATCCATCGTGTTTGTTAACGGTAACTATAACTTTAAATGATTTCAAATAAGGCCCGGTTAGCTCAATCGTCAAAGGCAGTGATCTCGTTACTGTGTTGTCATTGTTGCAGACGGCATAAGATCCATCGTGTTTGTTAACGGTAACTATAACTTTAAATGATTTCAAATAATTAGCTCAATCGTCAAAGGCAGCGATCTCGTTACTGTGTTGTCGCGGGCATTGTTGCAGAAAAACGGCATAAGATCCATCGTGTTTGTTAACGGACTATAACTTTAAATGATTTATATAATTAGCTCAATCGTCAAAGGCAGCGATCTCATTACTGTGTTGTCGCGGGCATTGTTGCGGAGCCGGCATAAGATCCATCGTGTTTGTTAACGGTAACTATAACTTTAAATGATTTCAAATAAGGCCCGGTTAGCTCAATCGTCAAAGGCAGTGATCTCGTTACTGTGTTGTCACGGGCATTGTTGCGGAGCCGGCATAAGATCCATCGTGTTTGTTAACGGTAACTATAACTTTAAATGATTTCAAATAAGGCCCGGTTAGCTCAATCGTCAAAGGCAGCGATCTCATTACTGTGTTGTCGCGGGCATTGTTGCAGAAACGGCATAAGATCCATCGTGTTTGTTAACGGTAACTATAACTTTAAATGATTTCAAATAAGCCCCGGTTAGCTCAATCGTCAAAGGCAGCGATCTCATTACTGTGTTGTCGCGGGCATTGTTGCGGAGCCGGCATAAGATCCATCGTGTTTGTTAACGGTAACTATAACTTTAAATGATTTCAAATAAGGCCCGGTTAGCTCAATCGTCAAAGGCAGTGATCTCGTTACTGTGTTGTCACGGGCATTGTTGCGGAGCCGGCATAAGATCCATCGTGTTTGTTAACGGTAACTATAACTTTAAATGATTTCAAATAAGGCCCGGTTAGCTCAATCGTCAAAGGCAGTGATCTCGTTACTGTGTTGTCACGGGCATTGTTGCGGAGCCGGCATAAGATCCACCGTGTTTGTTAACGGTAACTGGGGCACGTAAAATATCTTCATGGTCACAATGTCCTCCAAGTTCTAGAACAATACCTCTGGGGATGGTCAGGACAAACATATGGGTCTTCTGCTTATTCCCTGCTTCTAGATTACGAGGACCCACTTAAGTAGCATAAGTCGTACTTTCACCCTAGCGGTGCTCTTTAAAACGAAAGGTGAACACCTTTGCCTTAATAGAAGTAGCTTATGGTAGCGTATGTATGGTTTGAAGGGGACAGACCAAGCCTGGGGGTTTTCTGCTAGGTTCCTGCTTCTAAAGTACGAAAACCCGCATGAACTAACACGTTTCACCCTAGTGTATTCATCAAACGAAAGACTCACAACTTCGCCGTATTTCATGTGATTACTGGCCCACGTGCTTCGTCCGTTCAAGTGACATTCTTAACAACAACAACATGATTTCAAATAGTTATATTCGATACGCTTGAGTAAGTAATAATTTTATTTTTATAAAATAATTTTAAAGAAATATTTTTCCGCGATGGTTTTTTTTATTGTCAAATAGTTTAAATCATTGTAAGGTTTCTTAAAGTAATAAAATTTTGAATGGCGAAGTATATGCATAGATGTATAATTACGAAAAATGAAAAGAAAACAGAAATTTATAATTTTAGCAAACTGTTTGCAATTTCCATATTCGATATTTTCTAGATTTAACTAAACCTAATACAGTAACTTTTTTAATTTTGAGGATAATAAGAAATATTTCAATTTAATTTTTATACGGCTTGTATAAAAATTATATAATATTTTTTTAAATCCAGAAAGTTCTAATAATATAGGTAAATGGAGCCACATATGTAGTTTGAGAAAAAAAACTTAAGGGTACGATGGAAACTAAACGAAATTAGTGTAAAGTGAATAAAAATAAGAATAGCAATCAGCTCTATATTCATCAATCACACTAGATTTAGTTTGCACATTTTAATTCACGAAAAAAAACTGTCACAAGTTCTAATTTCCATATACTTTTCAGTTAAATCTTTGCAATCTAGATTAGTTTTATTAATATGTTATGTTAAAGTTATAGAAAATTGTACTCATTTAATTTCATAAGGTTTTAATACTTGCTGTATGAAATTGCCTTATCAAATAAACCTAGTGTTAGATATTCCTCTGAAATATCAAAGTTCTTTAGAAATTGTTTAGCGAACAAAAATAATAAAATGTTTTACCAAGCTATTAAATTCAAAAACTGAAAACGAGCAAAATATTTTTAAAATATACAGTTCAAATACTCATTTCTGAACACAAAACGAAAATAATAATTTTTTAACAAGACATTTCGTATTATATATTTTTACTCAATGCAGAAATCTAGATAGGAATTATAAATGACTTTCTTTAATTTTTTTACTCTTTCTAGTAACAGTTCTTTACATAATTAAGTTTATATATGCAAAGGTAATACAAATTTAAAATAAAATTAATCTTTTATGTGAATTAATTACTTCTGTATAGGCTGGACAAAACTCTTACACAGAGAACTTACTGTTAAGCACACAATTTATCAAATAATCATTATTTGTACAGGTGATCCTTTTAAAGAAATCGTGAATTTATTCTGGTGAATTTCAACTTAGTTTATATATTTTATTGAAAGTATCAATGGTCTTTCAGATATCAAATATGGAAATCTTCTCTCTTTCCTTTTTAAATTGGCTTCATTTAAAATGAAATTATAGTTATTCTGACATTTAAGCTAACGAAACTTCATTGAGCCAGCAATAAAATTTCGTATAGAGGTAAAAATATATTCCTTGAGGTTTACATCTATAAAATTAAATTAAAATGAATTAAAACATCTGATTACAGATTATTGCCTTACTTGAAACCATTTACTGAAGTTTTCTCTAACCATTCTTAAAATCTTCAATTTCGTACAAAGCAAAAATAAGTTAAATAATTTTTACTTTCTTTTGAAATTACATTCTTAAACTATTAAGTTTCCTCAGATAAACAGTTTAATTTAAAAACAAAAATTAATGTTAAAAGAGGGACATGTATTTATACAGATGTCTACTAATGCAAGCTGTTTTATTTAAAACTAAATATTAAAGAGAAAAACACGCATTTAATTACGGATCGTGATTATAATTAGATAGTTTTATGCTTCGAAGCTGAAATACAGCAATTATGGGATTGAGGAATTTCTGTTTCTTAGTAACATTGCTTTTACACATTATGTTTTAATGAATTTTTGAGACAAATTATCCAACGACATGCTTGTATGAAATTACTTACCCATCTTTAAAAAAATATTTCTTATTTTAATATAAAAATCTGAATGAGCAAGAATTTTGATAAAAAAATTCTATCCTATTTCGATTGTTTAATCTAAAAAAATTTAAACAAAACTATAAATTAAATCCTTAACCCATTTTTTCAAACTTTAAAGAATTGTTTTATTTCAAAATGATAACTTTTTTGTATTACAATAATAATCATGTTTTAATATTAACACATAAACCTCCTGTTCATATGCATCTATTTACATTATTTCAAAAAGAAATATACGTTTAACCTTTATATGGACAACTACATAAAAATAAAAATAAAGAAATTTGCCAAGAAAAGACAAAAAAAATTGTCTGCACGAATAAATACACACAGATATAAAGTGTGTATATGTATGTATACTAAATGTTTCAAAAGTCAGAAAAACCTTCAAAAATTAATATTTCTGTAATGAGTGCAAGAAAAAGTAGGGGGTCTACACAGAATTGAAAAGGTGAAGTTAGATATTTTACGCTGGGAAGAACAAGGCGAAAAGTTAATGCTGATAATGCTTGGATAATTCTATTCGTGATCAAAAGAATAAACTATAGTTCCATATTTGACTGTCAAAAGAATTATAAGTGTAAACTTGTTTATAGTTTAAAAATTAAGTTATAAGTTATCAATGTACTATCTGTCATGTAGAGTACTCCATTTTTCTTGAGCTGGAATCCAACTTGTATTGCACCGTTTGTTTGGATTGAGTGGCCAATATTATAGGGGATACTCGATATCCGCTTCTTATGTGTAACAACCAAAAATATGTTCTTCAAATAGTGAGTCCCTTTGGTTTATTGTATCACAAGCTATTGATTCTTTGATATTTCAAATACCTTATGTGAAACGATATGTTGACAGATCTGCATTGACACTTCCCATTATCTTGTGATAGAGTTTAATTAAGAGGGCTCTCCTCAATAAAGTGTCCAAAGTTTGCTGCTCTACATAATTCGATACCACGATTAGAACAGAACCCCTTATCTGTCTCCAACTGAAGAATTCAAACAATTTCTTTATTGTTGTGAAGCATAAAATTCGACATCTTTTCCCTGCGTTTGGAGCAAAATGCATCCTTTTATCTTTATTCTTTTTTCAAATCATATAATTTTACCCTTACTTTTAGGTACCCCAGTATGTATATATGTGCATATTCATTTACCTCAAATGTATGCTACAATCAAGCATGAGATGGTACAGCTTAGCGGGGAAAACTGACGCATTCAATATTTAATGCTTCTGTCACTTAATATTAATCAAATCTAAATACCGTTGGATCAACTCTGCATAGGGAGAACTTAAACGATTCTTGTTGACGTCATCAGGACATTAAGCCGTCCTAGTAGTCAAACAGAACTCTATGATTGAAGTTATTTCACTTGCGCATTTCGCAGCAAGAAAGTGTTGGAAGCTGAATTGTATATTATCATTCTTTCAGAGAGATTTCTCCCACATTCTTTGTACTATTTCAGCAATATTTTTTTTCTATCCCAATAATACATTTTCAGACCAATATAAACTTTTATTTCATAAAAATTGATATTAACTAATTCATTATCTTTATGTGCGTCGAAGTCTTATGATACAGGGTGTGTGCTTATTTTACTTGAAAATAATTTATGCAAATTGTAATAATGTTATATAACTTGATTTTATATCCTTTTTAATAAATATATGAAACATAGCATTTATTAATAAAAAATTTAATATAGTTCCCTGACAAAGGAAATACAGATACAAATACAATAATCGAAATACAGATGTAACAAAAATTAAGAAAAAGATATATTTTGGTAATTTAGTGCTTTTTATATAGTAAATTTATTTTATCATCATAAAAATTGTAAAATTATTTAATTCTTATATATATATATATATATAACTCTCTTCTCTCTCTCTCTCCCTCTCTCTCTATGTGTGTGTATAGAATATTTAGTATATACTTAATACTTAATCATAAAATTTATGTTAGAAGAAAACATTAAATAAATTTGTAAAAGTTAGACGAACAACTTCAGAAAAAAGCATACATTAATCTTATAAGGAAACTGTTTGCTCTTAAATCAGACAATACTTTCCAATATATGAAATTAAGGGTTATTACAAAGACAGTTTAATACTTAGTATGAATACTTACTCTGCGCTGGATCATTTTCTTTTTATTGTTTGCAATATTATAAAATTGAGCAATTATGTTTATTAGTCAAAATATTAGAAATATTATTACTATTAGCAAATGCAAATAACATATATTTCAGTGCATAACCTGACAATAAAATTTTTAAATTTTTAGGGTTTTTTTTCTCCTTTTAAAGCTTATACTTTTCGTTACAAGAGAAACCTGAAATGTAAATGTGTGATGCCTTATATGCTATTCTATAACGACAAATTTTAGTTCGTCATTTAAGTTAAGAGCTATTTGAAGAATAAATCTAATTTATTCATACATATCTTTCCTTTATTTTTAAATTTATCATTTTTGTATGCAGTGTATAGCACGCACTCACAAATTTTATTCTATTTTATGTAATAAGTGGCCATATTTCAATTCCAGCATTAAAATATGTAATATAACGACATTTTTGGATTCGTTATAAAACAAAACATTCTGCTACATTTAGAATAAAACTTTTAGAAGGCATTTAATAATGCTCTAACTTTAAAAATGTCATTTAGTTTCATCATTTCTGTTAGTATATATTTTTAAATAACGTAAAAATATAAGCCAAATGAAAAAAAAACGGAATTCACTAACCAGCTTAATAACTTTTTAAAATATTCATAACGGAAACAAACATTTTTCATTAAATCGAAGATAAATATATTTTTACTCTATAAGCTTAAAGTTGTAAAGGTATCTTATTTTAAAAACAAAACAAATAAAAATATTTAAACAATATCATTATTCATTCTATAAAATAATAAATATTTTTGTGTTAATATAATTGAGCTTCATTGAGTAGAAAGAGATTATTAGCTTCTATTTCACTATAAAAATTATTTTCTGAGTTTAAAATTTTAAAAGATATTATGGGGATAAGTGGATATATATAGTTTTTTTTCACCCCGTATATATATTTTGTGCTTTTTAAGTACTATTTCATATAAAAAAGAAACAATTTTTATAAAGTTAGACCGCTACTGATGATCTTAAAAAATTACTGTAAACAGAGTAGATTTTTTTTTCTCTGGAAATGTACTCTCTGGAGTCTCTTTGGAAATGTACAATATTCCTTTAAACGTACGTTTTATACACCGAAATATGTATGGTAAGTTTTTTTATGATAGTTTATTTTCGAGAAGTATGCTACTTTTAGAAGATTTTTAATTTAGAAATTCCTGTATCAAATGTAAAATTTTAATTAATTACGTATGTTAAGATGAAATGTTTTAAGAGCTGAGTACTACAAATTAATCAACTTCTTATAATATTCAAACCGATATCAATATGTATGGGTAGTATCAGATATTTATAAATTTATTTAGAGATTCTTATATTTAAATGGAAATTACAAAATCACGAATAAAATTTTATAAGAAATATAAAAGAGATTGGGAGTAACAATTAGTAATTTATATATTTTATGGGTAATGATATTTCAATTGTTTTCTTGAGCCATGAGAAATTATCTGTATTTTGTGTATTATAGTGACTGCATAGAATTTTTAATTGTATATTTTAATATATATCCGTTATATTAAGAACCTATCATATTTTAGATAACAAATTTCTAAATTATATTAATTGAAAATTGCCAGACACTTTTTCTTCATATAAATGCAGGAGAAGGGAAATCTGAACGTTCATTTTGAGCCCCCGGTTTTGTTCCATTTTATTTTGGAGCAGTTAATATGTGGGGATCCAATACATGACGGGAACTTGGCTATTGACAATTGGAATGTAGGAAGGGATGACATAGACGCTTTGCAATCTATCCAATACGAGCTTGGGCTTTATTAGTGCAACAAGTCTCGCTGCACCTGTAGATGTAGCGCTGCTAAACGCGTTCGGCGCTCCAACTAATGTAAAGTTTATTTCGGACCATCTGATGTGATTAGCACGCGTATATAATAACTCTAAACATATCGGGGCTGCGTAATTGTTGGAGCGCTTTCTAAACATTGACCTGCGTTGTGACAAAAGAGAGGGAGGGGGAGGTTACTAATAACCAAGCCAGCTTTTCTTCTCATCCTTCTAATCCGTAGGGATACGGCTAATTAGAGCGTCTATTAGCACTAGCGGTATTTTCCTCTTTCAAGCCGAAATCAATGCTGGCGCATCATTCTGAATTAGCGAGAGCTTTTCGAGAAGAGATAGTTCCTTAACCATTAAAAGGATTACACAGGTCTTTAGAGAGCTGTGAAATTTTAATAAGCGAACGCAAACCATGCGTGAATAATTTAGAGGTAAAACATTTCCTCCTAGTCTACGAAGGAAGGAAAATGTGCGTTTCCAATACTCACTAGTAGGTAACGAAAGAACCTCTCACAACAAAATTATTTCTTACTTCAAAACTTAAGAACATGGTCAAAATGAATAAAAAGGGTTTTAAACTTTAAGACAGGTAATTTTTATTGTTTTTTGTCCACACCTTTCTTTATTTTAGAAAAATATTAGCTCAAAGAATTAAAATCTGTTTTATAGAATCCCACAAAGCGGTTTTATTTTCGAAGCACTGAAGGAAAAAAAAAAAAGAATTTATTGTAGTGAATTAACCTTTTAATTCTAGTTATTTTTGTTGACCAAAAATAGTAAATTAAAACTCATAGGTATCTACAATATAACCTTTTTTGTCAATAGTTTACTGAACTATAACAAAATTAAGAAAATAAATTTATTTTATAAACTATAATCTATCATCTAATTCTTTGAACGATTAAAGCTTGTTTTTTATATTGATTTTCTGAATAAATCAAGTCCTTAAATATAAAAATAATATGAATACTCTTATAGCAATCCAACTACAAATAACTGTAATAACATTTATTTTCCTGAATATGATTTAGTATTTTTTTATTCCTATTGTATTTCTGTTGCTGGGAGAGTAAGAAATAAACGAGTAAGTAAATACTGTGGTTTATTTACACTTTAGTATGTATCAGTTATTAGGATACTAATTCAAAATCATAATGAATTGCAAAATAAATTCATGTTGTTTCGAGATTATCACTGCACTCTTCCCCTTTTGGTATAAACCATGATTTTTAATATTGAACAGTTTTCCTTCCTAGTATTTCCTTCACTGAAAACTTTTAGAGAGAATTCAATGTATATCCATAAATAATTTTTGTAGTTGATCAAAAAATAACTACATTTCCTATAAATATGTACTATAAATTATAATGTTTTAATTCCTTCTTAAATCCACGTAAACCATTTTTGTTAACTTATAATATTTGTACCACATAATGCGACAAAATATTAAATAACGTTTTTAATATACAATACAATAACTTTCTTGCTCAAATTTCTACACAGAAATTAATGTTTAGCTGCAGTTACTTTAATATACATGTTTATTAAATTAACTGAAGTTTTTGGCACTACAAGCAATATCTGTTTGCAAGATGTTTCACAAAACAAACAAACAAATGTAAAAAAGTATTACAAAAGCGATGGCTAATTAAGTATTCATTGATAATCAGTAGGAAATACAATTAGCTATGAATGCAAGCAACATAAAACTCATAAGACATTCATTTATTAAATCAGTTTATAAATTCATAAAATATTCAATACTTTTTAAACCTACAAAAATATCTATGTATTGAAAAAGGAAAATCTTGATTTTAAAACTTCTTCATTTCTAATATATAATTTTCTATTTCTCTATAAAAATACATTATTTATTTCTACTGCCTGCATATTTTGACGTAATAGTCATCAGTTTTTATTTTAAAATCATATCTCTTTTGCATTACAAACGGTATATTACATTTTCTTTACTTATATACAATTCTTTTCTCCCATATGAGTTATATAAGCAACAATATATAATAAACATCAATTTTCGCTTTTAATCACATTAAATTATAGCTTTTTGACATCTTATGGAATATGTAAAATACATAGCTTCTTAAATCACTCAGGTGTTTACAATCGCAATGTCTTTCATTTATTTTTAAATAAAAATGTCGTAAACTATTTCTTATTACATTGTTGAGATATCATCAGCCTAAACAGATAAATGTATGATTTGATTTTAATAAATCAATTAATTCAAATATTAATTACAATAATCATTAGCAAAATAGAATTTTATATATGGTAGTATTTGTTCCTTTAATATAAAATCTCAATTTATGTTATAATATTTTCATAAGATATTTATTTAAATGTATCAAAATAAATTTTTAAAAAAGAAATGCATAAATAACTTATACATAAGTAACTTATATAGTATATTCCTATGTTAAATCAGTCTGTTAAACATGCTTTTCAATTTTTAAATAATTTTACTCATATGCTCCTAATGATATCCATAAATTTAATATAATACGAAAACTTCATACTTTATAATCTCCATTATTCTGTATGCAAGCTTACATTTTATATTAGCATTTCTGTATTCAAATCGTAAAGTAACATAGAAACGTCGCTAAAAGTATGCATGAATAAACACGAAAATATTCAGACACACAGAATCCTGAAACAGTAATTCTATGTATTATATTGTGCTCAGAATGCGTGTATCATCAAAGCCAGTATCGCTGAATGTGCTTTGTTTACCAGGACAGAGGAGTGGATTATAGTCCGAGTCAATTATTCTGTCAATTGAATGTATCGAAACAAATATCCCGACTAACGTTCGATCATTCCCGTACTCTCCCCAATATTTACTCTTTAGCACATTAACTGCCATCCCTTCCCAGTTTATTGATGATAGAGATCATAAGAGGTTATCCTCTCTGTTATCTGTACGAATGATCTGCTTGTGTGCTGTAAACATGAAGCTAGATTGCCTGGCAATCCAATCACAATTGAGTTGTATAGGACAAGCTCTTACAAACAAGCCTGTTTCATGCTAATAACTACTTCAGAAATCTGCACTAAAAGACGGCGTGGGGAATTTACGCTCTGAAAAAAAAAGTTTAAAATGCGCGTATTTATAGAAAAAGTTTAAAAAGGTAAACACGTGTTTGGGTATATCTATTGTTACTCCTCCAATTTTAATTGTTATGCAAAATAAATGGAAAATTTTGTAAAATATTTCAAATAACGAAGATAAATTTGCAATTGCTTATTATGGTTTAACATTATTACAAAATACTTCGGCATCATAATTAAACAATCTATTAAACATTTCTGTTTTTACGAAAGGCTAATATTCATACAAATATTGTGATTTATGTATGAATAGTATGCAGCATAATTTAATACTAGTGTATTAAAATAACAGTGCTATTATAATGATTTATTTTCTGGCTCTCTCTTGTAAATTTATGAAAATTATTGCTGTATAAATAAAAGTGGTTATTTCAGGTGTAAAAATTGTTACAATGTAAGTATATATTAAGATTGAATTCATATAAGGGCAAATTTATAATATAGACACTATTAATAAAAAAGAGAGAAAGCCAACAGAAAAGTACAAAAAAAGGTAAGTATAATATTTCATTAATGGCTTTAGTTTAGTTTGGTGAAATATGGTCTACGTAAAAGTTTATGTGCCATTGTAGTTGAGTAAGCTTATGAGTATTTGCTTGGGAGTTTACTTATTTCCTCATTTTACTTACCTTTAGTATACGTATGGTTATTTTACTTTTTTCACTGTCATTAAAAAGTTAAAATATTACTTTTAGGGATAAACCCATATAAAATATTATTAAACTCTTAAATTTTCATAGAGTGGTACTTAGAATTTAAGAGTAAAACGTAAAAAATTGCATTTTCACAAAATAATATTAACTTGAAATAGCATGAAAATAAGTCCAATTAAATTACTCTTTTTGATTTGAAAATCCTAACAAAAACTGATTACAATATTAAGCTTTACGAAAAGAAATAATTGTTATATATAGTTGTGTGTTGCATGGGGATAACTTAGTTGAATGCATCTTTTCATATTTTTATTAAATTCAGCATTTTTGCATTTAAATGTATTAAAATTACAAAACCAATAAAATATCAAACAAGTTTACATCACGATTATAAATACCAAATATTTGACGTGACGGGAAATGTTCTAGATTAACCACAAAATATTTTCTAAAATACAAAAACTTATATTCTGAGAAAAATCAACACTGAATCAAGAGGAAAATAATGTAAAAAAAGCCAATAAGCTAATCTAAATGTAACACTGATAAACAAAAGCGTGTTAAAAAAACTTTCAAAAACAGGGAGAGGGAAAATGAAAATTACTGTCTTTGAGAAAAGCTTGCAATGCTATAAATGGCTGGAGACCGGTTTAAATTCCAAGTTTAAAAGGTTCTTGTGACTTATATTGCAAAAAATAAATAAAAGTGGAAACGTGAACAGATTTTATATGGATTAGACAGAAATGTAATTTCCGTTATATTTCTCCCTATTTTAAATCCCAGTTGAAAGAAATCTTATAATCTATGGATAAAGGTTTCAGTGTATACATTTCAGTGGAAAAAGGTATAGTTAAGTGTAGAATAATTTGAATATCCCTGTTAAACCCTATATAGAATAATGATTTTCTATTTTCTTCAATATTAAAGAAAACTATTCAGAAACTTTCTCTGCATCCCCTCGAAAAAATATTCAGTTATTTAATAGACAAAATATACTTATTGAATATGATAAAGTATAATTTAATAAAAGTTTAAAATAATGTAAGTAATTGCATAATTTTACAACTTAAATATTAATTGTGAGATTTACGTATTTTAAATTGTTAAATTTTATATTTCAAGCCTCAGAGAGATATAAAGTTAATTAAAATACCGTAAAACGTTATTTTCCTAAGAATTTAAAAAGAGTAGGTAATACACAAGACTGTGACTGTATGAAGATGAAAATAAAGATAGGATTCTTAATCACATTTCATCAGCATTTTTTAACTATACTGAACTCAACTGCAATACTCAAATATTTAGTACACATATGTCTCATACCTTAAATATACCGAATAATTTTTGTAACTTGCCCGAATAAATAAATATATGTACACGAAGCACCTATATATAACCTACATACTAGGATATAGTTGCCTATATCCTAGATTTAGTGGTACATTGCTACGTCATTCCTTCATATTTATAAATCATCAGATTAACTTAGGGTGTGCAGTGTATGTCTCATAACACATATACTTCGATTAAAGATTTATGATATTGAATCTAAAAGCAATTTTCTGATATTCCTGCATGTTTGGTAAATATATTACAGAAAGAAAATTCTAGTGTATATTTCAAAATAAACTGTAAAAGTAGGAAAGGACGGAACCCCATTGTGAGAAACTTCGATGAGCCTCCTTTTCCCCTTTTTTTGAGGTCTAATATGTTAATCAGGCTGAATATGAACAATTTAAAAGCTGGTTTCACCAAAGTCGTTTAACAGCTAACCGCGATTAACCCATGGCACCAACCAATGATGGGACGTAATTCTCCGTTTAAACAGAGATTACTTCTATCAAAATATACTTTCTGTAAGGAGTTAATTCACAAAACAAAGAAGCACTTTAAGAACACTTTAAAAAGTCTCTAAATATCAAAATGATAGTTAACCCCTTGCCGGTTTTGCCCGTACACCGAACGGGCGCGGTTCCCGTACCTTTAATGATTTGCCCGTACGGTGTACGGCAATCTGATTTTCTTTGTCGATCTCACTGTTTTGGCCGTATGTTTTGTATTTTTAATATCTAATTAGATGTATAGATGTCTATAAGATGTTATTTTTCGCAGCGTATTTTATTTGATGTAAAAGCATGGGTTTTGCATTACTCCGCAAGTTTTTACCTTTGAGTTTTGGGGACTCTGATCCAGAGAGACATTTTAGAGGTAATTCCACCTACAGACAAAAAACAAAGCCCTGAAAACCAGTGCTATATGTGTTCACTGCAGAAAAATGACATAGGCAAAAGAATTAGAAATGAGACTAGGTATTTTTGTCCGGACTGTGACGTTGGACGTTGCCTTTTGCCCACTTTCAAAATTTATCGTACTAAATCTGATCTTTGAAAAAAAAGGTTAAGTAAATGTACTTGTAGCATTTGCATTCGAAAATAATTGTGTAGCAATGGTAATTGAAAATATTTGTATTTTTCATATGCAAAACTATAAACGTAACTTTCCTGCCTGGCGTATAGGGCGAGAAAAAGATAACTTCCAGGAAAAATATTTACTTCCTGTAGAAAAGATTTATACCTGATTAAAATAATTAGAAATATTTCTTTTAATATTTTACAGATTGCAAATGCAAAATGAACAAAAACATGCAATAAAATAATGTGACATTTTTTTGGATCGAATTCATGAAAAAAATGAAACTGTGAACTGGTTAATTGATAATCTGTAAGCATTTTCTTAAGACTTTTAACTTAAATAATTTTATGAAATAAACTTTGCTTTATAATTTATGAATTTCACTCATTGTTGGAAGTTCTTTTCAACTTTGTAGTGCATCGTAAAAATATGATTTATCACAGCTATTACTTAAAAGCATTTGTGAAAAATAGCTTTAGTTCAATAATAACTTCATATATTTCTAAAAGGTTTCTTTAAAAGACAAAATTGCATATTACATAATGAATACATAACAATAAATAACACAAAATCTAGTGTAAATGCAGAGAATATATTGCCTTTAAACTAACTTTATGTTTACAAAACTATAAAAAGTAAAAGCCTTAGTTTTTCAAGTATGATCTGCAAATATGCAAAATAAATAGTCATTGTTTATGATTTTTATTGCTTCAACTACATTTTTCGAAATTCTTCATATTTGAAATTAACTGAAAGAGTGTAACAAACTATAAAGATTACTATTTATGTAGTACAATAACTTGAAAACGCTTTAATTTTTTTGATTTCTCATTTGAAATAATAACTCTCTATATATACTTATTTTTTTACAAATGTTCCAGCTTGGAATAACTAAGTAAAATCATATTATTAACGAACGAGATAAATACAAATATCTTAACATAATATGAAAATATGCTAACAAATTTTAAATTCAACAGGTGTTTATACTCTATAGGCAATTAATGTCTTTCTTATTATAAAAGGTTAAAACATTATCATTATCTGTAGTAACTACAATTGTTATAATAGATATACATGTTGAAAATTACATAAATCTTACAAACGAAAAAGGCATTTTAAACTTATTGGAATATTGTATGCATTGAATTCTTGTATATATTGAAAATATTTTAAAATACTAAATGTTATTAATTTATTTTAAAATAAATTTAAATTTCAGTTACCTTTATTTTTCTAAAAAAAATAACAAAAAAGAACGTAAAGTTTCAAAATATCATATACAACTATTTCAGGCTTTAACAAATAGTCTTAAAATAATTTAATTAGTCTGGTTTCTGTATAATAATACATGTTTTAAGAGACATTATATGTGAGTGTATTTTGCTACAATAAGTATTCCTTAGAATTTAATTTATAATTTTCTTTTCGGGTACGTTTAACCAAATTTCGGGGTAAACCGAATTTTAATCAAAGTAGGGGAAAATTATTTAATGAATGGAGATTATGTACATTGAAAATTGAAGAATTTTGATTGCATAATCTTATGTTTTTTTTATTTGTTTATGAATGTATTGTGAATAGTTAGAACCACTTATTAATAAGTTTGTGAATATGAATAATATTTGCAAAATCAAACGTTGTTTTATGAAAAAATAGTCTTTTTTTATAATCATTTAGCATATTATCTTTTAAGGTTTTTACTACCACATGATCAAAGTTCGTAATTAATTATTGTTGTCTTTCATTGTGTTTCTTTCTTTTCATTCTGTACCAATTATTTTCAACTTGTATTCATCAAATTTATAAAAAGAAAACGTATGAAAATACGTCATTGACGTCATTTTAAAATAAAAGTATTCTTTAGCTTTATGAAATAATCTTCTGATAGGAATGGTGACTGCCATATTCAACTTTCTACATTTCTGAGCTCCAAAATAAAATGTAAACTGTAATAATGCATATCCCCAGGTCCTTTTATTAACAAGTGTTAAGAGAAGTAGTTGAATGAAAAAAATAGCAGACAATATCTGCTAGAGTTATTTTTGATTCAATAGTTTGGATTGCCATCATACATATATATGTATTCATGTATGTGTATGTGTGGAAAGTATATTAAAAATATTGCTACCCATTTGTTCTAATGGAAAGTATAACATATAATAGATGTTTTCTGCTAATTTAACCATTATATCATAACTACCATAGTCATTGTCCAAAATCTTTGACATACAAATAAAGTAGGATGAAACAATAAATTTCTATAATTTTCGGTTTCTTTCATTTATGTATGGCAAGAGTTAATGAGAACTAGTAGACAGTCTTTAGTAAAAGTATCTTTGCGTAACCCCAAATGATTCAGTTATATATATATATATATATATATATATATATATATATATATATATATATATATATATGTGTGTGTGTGTGTGTGTGTGTGTGTGTGTGTGTGTGTGATGCCAAAATATTAAGGCAAGCAATTTTCAAATTAGGAATTTATTCCTTTTCTTTTAATTGATAAGATAAATCTCAGTTTAGGCATAGCAACGAGATAGGAGATAACGAGCAAGCAATATACTTCAAAATTCATCTTGACTTGTGGTTTGCCCTAGGTATTGTAGCATAGAAGGGAAATTGCTTTGTCCGTGGTTATACTTTTTAAAGTTTTGGAACATGGTAACTGACTACAGCTACAAAGGGTAATAAAGCAGTACTTTGTGGTTTAATTGTTTTACAGGTATAAGAGTCATCTTTGATAGTGGAAGGGGATTGAAATTTTTCATTATGTTCATCTAAGGAGAAAAAATTAGCTAACCACTGATTTTGTGTAGATCTTCAATGCTACTGTTTTGTCTTTAATTAATATATATATCTATCTATATATATATATATATATATATATATATCTATATATATATATATATATATATATATATATATATATATATATATATATATATATATATATATATATATATATATATATATATATATATATATATATATATATATATATATATACAGAGAGAGAGAGAGAATATATGAAAATCACCTTCCGCTGTCTTGGATATACGAAACTAATTAAATGTTGTTGAAAAATTTTAAAGCTAAGGTGTAATAGAATATTTAAACATAGTAAGTAATAATAGAGTAATATTTTAACATAGGAGAAGTTTAATAAATTGCAAAGAAAATTAATTTAAACAATATAATGTATAGTTAGTTTAGGATTTACTAGGGATGGCCTATTCCAGTCCATGTCTGTGTAATTAATGCTGTCCCACACCATCACTATTAGAAAAGAGGTCTATGATGAAAGATCAGCGTTTTTTATTTAGCTGAGAGACAAACAGTAAATTAAAAAATTTTCACATCTTCTTCGTACAAGTTACGGTTGGTCCCACATATGCATGCATGTACATATGTGTGTATGAGACACAACTCACTGTGTGCAGGATAGCGGATACCGAATAATCAATCTTCCAGTGCAACCTAAGACGAACGATGGCCGAATGGTTAGGGTGCTGGCCTTCGGATCCGGAGTTCGTGGGTTCGAATCCCACTATGGCATGGATGTTCGTAGCCGTTCGGAATCGGCGTTAAGCAGTAGGTCCCGGTTTCATTAGCCCTCGTGTTGCAAAAAGTAGACCGTAGCACTCCAAACCAAACCAAACCAAACCAGTGCAACCTAAAACGAGATTTTATGAACGAAAGAAATAAACAATGTGAAGAAAACTGACCTTCAATTTGCGTCAGGCCTATAACTTACCCATTTTGGGAATGTTTTATTACAGGAGGCTTTCTGATGTATGATCTTGTTGTCTAGGAATTTGTAATTACGCTGAGTGAAGTGAGTGACGAACACTTTTGGCTCTTTATCTCATGTCAAACCCAATCATCCCGTCTGGACTTTGCAGACACAAAATGTTTCTGCCGTTATCTTTGTGTGTCCTGTGCAACTTTATGTTAGAAGACAATACCGATTTTTATTTCATTATCAAAGTATGCATATTTTGCACAAAGCTGTCTACAAGCTTCCTAATCCCCTTTTAATGTATCTGTGGCGCTTAATTTTCGGTATTATATATATATATATATATATATATATATATATATATATATATATATAATATATATATATATATATACATAGAGGAAATTAGTTTTATTGCATCTATTTTTAAATTGCATCCTTTCCTTTTACATCAAATCGCCAAGTCAAAAAAGCTTTGGGAATATAAAGGATTATACATAAATTATTTCACTTACTTCCTTTTTTTCTCTAGTGATCTTTAATAATACTTCTTTAACAATCTTTTCCCTGGAAACTGAATGTTAGTTTCGTTTATTAAGATGATAGCAGAGTGTTTCAAGATCTGATGGCAAAATAAACAGGTGTCTGTTGCTCTGACTTTTTACTTTTTTCCCCCTCTTTCTTTGCCTCGAACTGCCAAATCCTAGATAGAGCCGATCTGATCATTGCATATAGTATGTGTGTGTATGCAAGCACATGCGTATGTGATTGTAAATTACAACCAAAAATCGAAAGCATGAAAGAAAATTTGAACGCTTCCTTGCTTTTATCAAATTACATTATTACCTTATTATTTACATGCATTTTATATATACAAGTGTGAAAGCCTTTATGTTTGTTTATTAACAAAATCCAATATTACCATTTTGCATCATTTGTCAGAACAAGGCAATTGCGAAAAAAATAAAGAAAAGTCTACATAAATAAGCAAAAGTTGGTTAGCCACAAACACTTATTAGCCTGATTATGATCAAAACATGTCTTTTTATTTTTTCTCAAATTATTTTCCTTCTACACTTTTGTTTTATTTTAGTATAAAAGCTGGATTACCGTCTTAAAGAATATTTCTTTTTCTCTTTTTCGAATTTTCTGGGTTTATTGTATAAGTGCAAAGTTATAATTTCGGAATTCGAAGTCAGATTGCAAGGTCAATTTCAAACATAAGTGATTAGTTTTGTTGAAGAATTCTTACCAGACAATATTCCTATTCATTACTCTTTTAATGTTTTATATCAAAGCCAAATTAATTAGCCAAAGCTTAGAGGCAAACAGTCGTTTCATAGCTACAAAGAAATAGCTTGAACATAGCTAAGAAAGAGCTATTTATTTTTAATTTTTCCTCATTCTGTACCCTTCTGTTCTTACAGTCTGTGCTTTTATCTTTTACTGTGTCATTTAAGTTATTTTAAAAATTTGATTACATATATGAATGCAAAGTTATAATTTCGGAATATTAATCTATATCATATTATTAACCAAAAACATTAACATTTTTTGGATAATTAATAAGTAATACTACTTGTTTCAATTGTTTTTGTTTCAATATTTTTATTATTATGTAACGATTTTCATTAATACGCATTAATTTTAGCAATTTTAAACAGCTATATGTATCAGCTATCAATAATATTGCTGAAATATTTCATTATTGTCATTCACATATTAAGAGACCTTAAATCCGCATTTTCATAAAATTCAACCTTTAACTATATCTTAAATATCAACAAAAATAATGCTATTACAAAAAATATAAATTAAATTATGATCTACGACAAAGGTAATTTTTTTAAAAATTGATAAAATTATCCTAAAATTGGAGTAATCTATCTGCCTGAAAAAGACCCAAGAAACATTTGATACATATTAAATGTTTTTATTTTATATTTATTTATTTATTTATTTTTGTATGAGTAGCATTTATATAGAAAAATAATTTAGAGGTATAGTATTTATATTAAATTTGAGTTATATAAATAATTTATTTGAGTTTTTACGATATTTTTAAGGTGTTATTCGCTCTTTTGTTGTGCTACACACTTTGTAATTCCACAAAATTTTTAATGTTTTGAAAAATGTATTTCCAGATTTAACTTAAATTAATAATATTAAAAAAATTATAAAAATATAGTGCATCTAAAATATTTTTAAGTCATCAATCACATAAAAAAATATAAAACAGGAAAAAATTATATTTAAGATTAAAAAAAAAACACTCTAAATCAGGTATTAATTCTTGAATATTTTGGATAAATATATTTTTGATTTGACATTTCAGGGTAACCCTAAATTTTTTTAGTTATATATTTAATCTAAATAAGTATTCATCCAAATATTAAATAATTAGTTTGAGATAAACATATTCCTTCTCCTATTGTATAATTTTTTTTTTACTTTATAACGAAAGAAAATAATTTTAATTTTAAAATTTTGATATTAAATTACCGTTTACACATTGAGAATGTATAATCGATAGAAGGGGGTGTTTAATCCCTATAACCGTCGCTTCATTATCCCCTCCAGCAAAATACGCGACTTTTTTCCCTTAGATAGAAAATTAATTCCCTTTTTTTTCCACTGATACCCACACCCCTCTCTTGTGACTATTTTCTATGTCCCTGAATTTGACGTGGGGCGATAAATGACCTCTTACAAGGGATGCCGGGAAAAGAATGGTTGAAGGGAGGGAGTTGCGTTGGGGATATGCTCTTAGAAGGGGGGTGGGCATGTCATCCATCACGATTTTATGTATGGTCGGTTGGTTTTGTGTATGTGTGATTTTTTTCCCATTTCTTGCAACTTGAAAACCCCAAAGTAAACCCATTTGAAAGTAGTTCTTATTATTTTAACGAAATTTAAACCCTTTCCACTCGGTGAAGGAGTAAGTACTGTAGCAGTTGTTATGTAACTGATGATTGCTAAGTCAAATACACATTTGTTTACAATTTTTATTCTTCATAATTCATAGGTTAATAATGTTTTGTCGGAGCATAAAATGAAATTGTCACTGTCGTAACAAATAACTTGCAAGCACATTGTCAAGAAATTGTTTGGTGCACAGTAAATAAAACGTTTGAAATGGTAAAAATTGCTTGTTTAATACACACATTTTTTTTCCTTTGTCTCAGTTGAAGATATACTGTTGTTTATTATTCCTTGTAAAACTTTTTTTTTTAATTTTAACGTATAAAAATTAGTTAAAAGTCAATGAATTTAATGCAGCACAGGATTTTAAATAGTAATTTATAAATTAGTTTGAATAATTAATTATATTTAATTTCTTGTTCAATGAGCACAATTTAATGCATCAATTGAAGATATATTGTTGCTTATTATTACTCGTAACCTGTGTTTTTAATATAATTATTAAAATGATATAACATATAAGTAGTAGTTAAATAACAATAAATTTAACGTAACGCATGATTTGATATCTCATTATATAAATTTAATTGAATAATTAATTTTATTGAGAGCTTATATCTAATTGCTTATTTAACACACTTCTTTTTTGCCATAGTTCAATAAAAGTTGTATTTTTATCAAGCCATTATACTTAAATAATAGTTAATATAAAATGCAATTAATGTAATATATAGTTTCAAATTATAAATTATAAAATTATTTGAGTTATTAAGCCATGAGTATTGGCCTAATGAGTAGTGTGCTGCTCTTCTGTATGGGCGTTCGTCAGTTTGAATCCCATTTCTGACATAAATGTTCGCAGCCGTTCAGAATCGGAGGTAAGCAGCAGGTTTGGAACTCATTAGCATTCTTGTGGCCAAAAGTGGACCGTAGTTCTCTCAACCAAACTTGGGGTAATTCTTTTTGTTCAACACTTATGTATTTAATCTCTTGTTTAAAAACTCACAGTTCACACCTTAGTGAAATACTATCTGTGATACTTCTATCTGTTACTACTAGTATTAGTTTAACGCTTAAATAGTTATTAATGTGATATAAATTTAAAGAAATGCAGGGTTTTAAATCAGAGTTTACTCAGTTTCTGAATACTGAATTAATGTTAGATAATTTTATATGTTTTTATTTATTTTTATTTTTATTTATTTATTTATTTATTCATTTTTTGTGATACACGCTTTGATTAACTTTGATTGAAGAAATACTGTTATTCAGTATTACTCGTGTTATTTTTCAAAAGTTTGACGCTTAAATTACACTTAAAATAAAATAAATTAAATGTAATAGATTATCAATAACAAATTTGGGAGTTCTTTCAATATCTGATTTTATTTATCACGCGTAAGTACCACATCTGGAGTAAAACTGGAAAATATTTTTAATACTAGGCTACTTGTCTCAACTGTAAATAACAATATATCAAATATTAGTTATTTTTAAAAAAATAATTCAATTAAATAACACATTTTATTACTTTGCCTTAATTTGTCTGATTTTAAATAAACTGTGCTTCATTTTTATTCTTTAATCATAATCTCAAATCTTATTAAACATGTCTGTAATTCTTTTAAACGTTTAATAATTAAACGGTAAATAAAGTTCATGAAAATGTCTACATTTCTATAACTGAAAAATATATTACATGTGTTGAAGCTATTCTGTGCAATACAAATAATAATGACCATATACTTTGAGGTAAAACTGTTGAAAAACATGGCACAGAAACTAGTAAAGATAATTTTCATCTATTACTTTATTTCTAGAACATGATAAATTTTGAATAATTTATTATTTTTTATAAAATTAACACTCCTTTTAAAACACATGTTAAATATATTTTAGAAACTGGCAAAACTGACTGGTATTTAAAATTACAGATTTTTTAGAAGCATAGAGTTTACATTATGTAATATCCATGGTTTAAATATTTGGTACATAAAATTATATGCAAACATAATTTTTAACTATCCCATAATTGTATTTATCATATTTGCTACAATAAGTACATCTAAAATTGTATTACTGTATTTTAAGAAAGAAAGTGTTTCAATACTAGATGATTAAGGGCGAATATAGTAATAATTATGCAGTCATTTGTACCATCATGAATTTTGACTAAACTTTACAAAAGTAAATCCCAAAATTTGAAGTTGGAAGACGTGTACTAATTGATACCCTTCGGTAGGTATTGTAATTATTATCTACTGAAAGAGTAGTGAATTAGCTGTCGCAGACTTTCAGACAGTTAATACTGAAGAACTTCTCACACAAAATAGCTGGCGTATATCTTAATAGATACGGTTGTTAATACAAGTGACAAAGACATCCATTCCAGGAATTAAAAAATTGTCCAAACAGCTTATTCCACCACCTTCACCCTTTTCTTTTAATACGATTCTCAATACAGCAAGAAGTCGCCAGCCCACAAACTTTAATTTTTCTCTTTCGTGGAATTTTGCATGCTCTGCTGTTATATATTTTTGTTTTACCCCATATTCTTCTAATTCACAAAAGTTCGCTATCTTTTTCTCAACAAATGCTTAATTGCTAACTTTAAAATTCCAAACCTGACATATATGCATAAAATTAAAATTACAATCATCAATACTTATTTAATTGTAACAGAGTCACACAATTTTTAATAACAATTATATTTTATCGTAATAATTTTATTATACTTTATATTTAGTAGTATAATATAAACTTCACAATGGGTCATTTATAGGGTTGACTCTTTAATTAATGTCTGAGGTATTTCTCTTTGGACACCTATACCGTTTTGCTCCTCACAACAAAAAATATAGAAAGAGTTCATTCAAGTGGTATGACTTAGTCACTTACTAATAAATCAATGTTAGTTTATATCTAAATCCTTTATTCTTGTTTCAAATTTAAATAGATCCGTTTCTTCCCTGTAGCAAGGTTAATATCATCCATGTTGGCAGTGGCTAATATGTCTTTCATACTTATTTTAATAGGTAACCTTAGCATATGGCTCTAGAATACTATTGCACCATTTTTCATCTATATTACCATACATATTGAAAAATACAGTAATCTTTAAAAAAATTGTCAATATCTGTCAGACTTACAATACTAAAGCATAAAATTATATCTTTACTGAAAGAAATGGGAAAAAAAATCAATTTTATAAGTTTCAAAAACACGTTTTGTATTTTACTTTTATTTAGTTACGAATAATTAACTGAAAATAACGTCTTTGCTAAATATTTCTTCTTCCTAACTATGAGATATAATATTTTTGTTAAAGCTTCTTTAATACTTTTTTATTTTTCTCCCAGATAAAATTACACTAATCTAAAATGTGACTACTGTATATAAAAATCGCCTATTTTCTTCTTGTAGTGAATCTTTTACTCTTATTGAGGTTGATCTTTTGGGACTAATATTTGTCATGCTTTTACTAATATCACTGTAAAGGTAAAAATATATTGTCACTAATATAAACTATGCTATTTTCAGTCTCACTTCACATTTAGAAAATTACGTGACAGAAGTGAGTGCCATGTAAACTGGAAATAGGTGCAAATGATATCATAAAAAATGCTCCCAAGCCTCTAAATTTGGCGAAATATTTTGGCAAGGAATTTGGCTTTCTATAGGTGATAAGTGAAATGCAAAGGAAGATTAATATATATATATATATATATATATATAGATATATAGATATATAGATATATATACATATATATATATACACACACACACACACACACACATATATATATATATATATATATATATATATATATATATATATATATATACATCCTAAAACTTTACAATTATTTTCTACAAGTACTAATCCTTTATGTGTTAATTTCCTAGAATTTAGGTAAACTGCAGACATATTCTTTTGGTTTGTATGGTAGAAGGTCTAATTACAAAACTGGAATTGTTAAATTTCAGGACTTTGCTTCATGTTATCACAAGTCTATCTTAAGAAACAGACTTGTCAATCAGCTTATTAATATAAATAGACTATACTCGAAAGTGAACCAAGGTAAACATGTTAAAAATGTAAGTGATGTGTTACATAAAAATTGTTATCCATTCAGTCTCATCAAAACACATAATTAGTAGTTTTAGAATCAATGAATAACTAATTAATAATTTAAGAATGGACATAATTTTTAAATATCTAAAATGAAGCGAAAATTAAATTATAATGAATTATAATAATAATAATATTATTAAAGACTTAAATAATCTAATGTCATCTATTTCATGCTTAGTTTTGGCGTATAAGTTTAATGTCGCATGTCGCAGTATAACACTTTTGTGTTAGTATTTCACAAATTGATATTGTTCTTCATATTTTTTCTCCCTGGTTTTAATTTTCCACTCTACTGTCATTACTAGCTCTTACCTTCACTAACTGTTATTTTGTCTATAGCATCTTCACATAGCTTTGTAGCACTAAATGTTGCTATTTTATGTTATTATTCATATAAGGATTGTAGCTTTCCGAGATGCATTTATCGCATACTTCTGATACAATCCTTAAGTTTAATTATCTTTGTGGTTACTGTTGATGGGACACAACATCATTAAACCTTTGTTTTACTTAAGTTACATATTTTGGTGTATTTTTATTTCCCATTAACAACTTTTACGATACATGTGTGTATGTGTATGAATATGTGTGTCTATATAAATCCCAACTCTTCATTCACAGAATATTATTCAAATTACCCAGTGGGAGCTCTCTGAAATTAGTTGTAGGAAAGGTTAAGCACTTCTAAATCCTTCCTCCCCACTATCACGTCATCATCTCTTTCCCCTACCCTATTCAACAAGTACGGCGTTGAGGGAGAAAGTCCCTCGTTAGCAACCCGGATGTAATTCTTGTCATGTACACGGTGGAGTGTCATTTTTGTTCTATTCATTGTCCACAAACAATGCTGGGGAGGCCCGATTGACACTAAATGATTTTAAATACCCGTTTGATGGAGGAGCTGTTACTACTGCTATGACGTCGGATCAAAGAGGTTTTACTAAGAGCAAATAAAGATTTTAAAGGGCTCTTTCAATCAATATAAATAAAATATATCTTCTTTTTGAAGAATCTTAATGGTTCCAGAATATGTCATCATAAAAAATTTTTTTAAGATTTTTTAAACTTAATTTTGCTATTTCATGTACCACATTTTTTAAAAGATAACAAATTTACACTAAATGATAAAATACTGAAATTTGCTTACCCAGAAGAAAATTTTAAATTATAACTTTATATTGGGAACTAACATTACATTACAAACTATTGTTTCTGAATAAAAAATATAGTTTATAATTTTATAATAGAAACTATATTTTTATATGAAACTGAAGTTAAATACTTTTTTAATATTCAACTATAAAACTTTAGAGGAATAAAAATAAAATGCAAATAAAGATTTTAAAGGACTCTTTCAATCAATATAAATAAAATATATCTTCTTTTTGAAGAATCTTAATGGTTCCAGAATATGTCATCATAAAAATTTATTTAAGATTTTTTAAACTTAATTTTGCTATTTCATGTACTACATTTTTAAAAGATAACAAATTTACACTAAATGAAACAATACTGAAATTTGCTTACCCAGAAGGAAATTTTAAATTATAACTTTATATTAGGAACTAACATTACATTACAAAATATTGTTTCTGAATAAAAAATATAGTTTATAATTTTATAATAGAAACTATATTTTTATATCAAACTGAAGTTAAATACTTTTTTTTAATATTCAACTATAAAACTTTAGAGGTATCTATGATTTTTATAAAAAAAAGTTAAAAAGTAAATTTTAAACTTTAGAATATCGAAGATAAAAAAAAAAGAATTTTTTATGCTATAAAATTAAATATATTTCTCATATTAAAACAAATGATTTTCACAGAGCATAGGAGTTAATTGTTAGGTTTAATTTAAAAATGTACTCTCTAATTTAAAAGCTGTAATGTGCTTTAATTTAAATGTTATGTGTAATTTAAATGTTAAATGTGTAATATTTTTCATTTGGGGCATCTATTTCATGTTTTTATTGTAGAACTTATAACTAAGTGATTTTTTTAAAGTTTCATTAATGAACTTCTAAAAAATTATTCTGTAACTAGTAGAATTTTTTTAATCAAATGATATTTAAAGAAAATTTGTCTACTTCAAAGGTCCTATGCTCATTTAATATATTACATTTTATATGCAATTGGTAAAGTCATCAAGGTATAATACGGCTTTTTTGATTCAAATAGAATATATCTCTAATGTCTGTTTAATTTTAGAAACAAAATATTATATATAACTCAATACAGGAAACACCATAACAGGTGTTTTTCATACTTTTAATCATTGTTGCCCTCATATATTTTTGATAATAATTACAAAACTTTTAGACTTCAAAGTTAGTTACTTGTAAACAAACTTAGCATAATATAGCTTATATATTCCTTCTACTAGCAAGCATCAAATACATAATTCCCTTTTCCTGATCAAAACATGATTTAGCCATACGTTCGTATTTTTGAAAAAAAAATGACATGTATAGTTTTAACTAACTATATCAAATAGCGTACCTAGTGTTTCTTCTTTTTATTAATTAATATGGATTTCATGCATCTTTCTCTGTGATATTTGTAAAGGAATTATCATTAAATCAAAAGAAAACTTATAACTTACCAGTAATTTGTCTTCAACTAGTAGGAAATCAAGTTATCTTTAAAAAAAATCTCTCAACATTCGGGCTTTTAAAGAATAGAAGAATAGGAAATTTATCTAAAAAGTTATTCAACTCTAGAAATCTCTAGAAAAAGTAAATTTTTAAAAGCAGAATTAAAAAATGTGTCCTGCGTGCAAGAGAGAATAATATGAGAATTTTGCATATAATAGTTTATTTTATTTAAGTATGTATGCACGTTGTTAAGTTGAAAGTTTATTTTCCTCTAAATACTTACAAATAGGTAAAGTAATTAAAATAGGAGGATTACGTTTTACAAGAAAAACTAAACTAAGTTACAGATTTAAAAAGTCTAATTTGCATATTTGAGTTCCACTAAATGTTCTTTTGCGTTACAAAACTGTACACAGTGGATTGCTTTCATTTATACAACTAGTAGAAAGGAATTATAATAAATTGTATAACATATAAATTTTAATATGAATACAAATGCAAAGTGTTCTCTTTGTTTATAAATGCTTTAAATTCGAAAAGGGGAAGTGTGTAATCTCTCTCTATATAAAATGGAGTGCTTTATGTATATGTTTGTACGGCGGCATGTATATTTGTTTTTAATATAAATTCATATGATGTGTAGTACAGTCAACGAATTTTGAACAGACATTCTTTGACGTCAACTAATTGTTCCTATTGATATTAAAAGTTTTTCGTATATAACGTAAATCTCAACATAAAGAATATTAACTTAACTGATCCCATACAGAAGATGAGGTCAAGACAGGTATCCACAAATCCAGAAAACTCCGAGGAACACATCTTAGTAGGATCATAATTAACTAAAATAATTAATTAAAATCAACTAAAATGTTAGTTTTAATGTGTTTCTTTATGCACGAACAATTCATTAATGTTAATTGAAATACTGAGTGACAGAAAGCAATAAACTTAAATGCTATCATCTCACTAAATTGTTTCAAAAACGCTATTAAGACTATTGTAATTTTTCTGGTAGATTTAAGTGGGAATTAATCTGTATATGTATTTGTATATGTTTTTATTTACATATAATTTATAATTTTTATTTATGCCCGCAAATCATTCAGCGTGTAAGTCATCAAGTACACACACACACACACACACACACACACACACACACATACATATATATATATATATATATATATATATATATATATATATATATATATATATATATATATATATATATATATATATATATATATATATATATATATATATATCTGTTAGTTTATATGCATGACTTAATATTTTTAATATGCAGTATCGTGTGACTAATTTAGAATTTATAGGAAACAAGATAAAAAAAAACTATGTGATATACATTAAATTGTGTACCTTGTTATGATAGCTATTGAAATCTTCTCTTAATTAAGCTAGGATTTTCACAGCTTAAGTCCAAACTAACTTATACCGCAATCCGAAAAACATTGTTTCAGCTACTTTCAGCTACTTTCAGCTCGTCGACTATAATCGAAACATGATAAGCTCAAAGAAAATTTTATCCTCTCTTCGGCCCTTTTCCCGACAGAGAGCTGGTAGTAAGTGATCCGAAATGATTTCGAAGCGAGTTCAATTTCTGTTGATTCTCTTCCTAAGGAAGATCTATGCAATGAAAGCATGAGTCACAAGGGGGCCTACATTTTTCAATAGTGTCCCAGATTCGTGCTCCCGACAATGAAAAGGTGAAAGAGCGGATACTGCATTAGGTAGATAAGAAAATGCATAAGAAAATTCCAGTACTCAGAGGTTGGAGTTGGTTTGGTTGGTCCCCCTTATTGGATTAGAAGACAATGGCACGCTTATTTCTCTTTTTCTACTTATACTCAAGAACAAGGGTTACCACAACAGATGGCGCCATACTGCGCCAAATGTCTACCTCTTGGCGAATGTCATAGAAAAATAGAAATGCGAATAAATTGTAGATATACCGTAGACACTTCTTTACGTATTTATAAGTTTTTAATCTCACCGAATTACTGAATGAAAAGATGGATTTTTGTAAAAGTTCCTCTAAACGAGGATTATACTTTCGCAGAATATAAACTGACGAATATCGGATTTTAAAATCCGCAAAAAGCAATGCCTGATTTTTTAATTTTCAAATAGATATTAATTCCCTTTTACTGCACATAGGAATACTTTTTTATCACGTTTAGAGAGCTATAAACAGAATAAAATAAACTTTGCAAGCTATTTCATTTTTTTTCAGTCCCATTCCGCAAGCTTAGATTTACTGTCCTACAAAATTAAAAGTTATTAGTAAAATTTTGTTGGAATCAGAAGCATACAAGCTAAGTTCTTATATAATTATACATTTTTCAAAGTTTCGATGGAATGCATACTTTCTTTAGAAAAATATTATTACATTATTACGCGTTTATAGGTATCAATTATGTATGATTTACCCCAAAATCCCATTTTTAATAAAATCTCTTTAACCTCACCTAGATGACCTATTTTTAGCAATTTTGTTATTTTTCTTGTCTGTTAAAGATCAAATTTTAGTTATATTTAATGCAATGTTGAATTCAGTGCTTAGAAGCTATGGTCAAAAATATTAACTTCCAGTCTTATACACTTGCATAATTAGCAGCAGCAAAATTGAAATATTGTGAAATGAAAGATAGTTAAATAGATTTGTGATCTAAAAAATACATTCACCCAGAAACAAAAAAAAATCTGTACTCTATGAGAACATATTAACCGTGTAAGTATAATGTTCAAATAACGAAATTATAAAATAGTTTTAACTGAAAAATGCAAACTCAAGCCACAGTAATAATATAAATGAAAACGCATAGTTTATTCATTTTCCGATACGGACACTGGACAAATTTTATTATATTGTTAAATGACCATTCTGATACGTATTTACAAGTTATAAAAAATCATTGTTAAAAAATCAATCCAATATACAATAACTCCCAAAATTAGTATTTTTACAAAAAAAAAAAAATATATTGATTTATCATATGATAACATGTAAAAATTACCTTCGGCAAAAAATACAGTACAGAAAGTTCTGTAAACAAAAAATTTAATTACAATTTATTAATGATACAAATTCTGTATCAAATTTTCTCTAATAAATTTCTAATATGTAGTTTCATTCACTTGATCTCCAAAGTAAGAAGTTCTTAACAGTCATACAGAAAATGGCATGCCTAAGTATATCTTTATGAAAAATTTCCTTAAAATTACTCGTTTACGTTAGTTTAAATATCAAGAAAAAAATTGAGAATTCAATAGATAGAATATCTTACCTAATGATATTGATAAAAAGTGAACGAAGAGGAAAGCCATATTCATTGTTAGTAGATAATATCCGTTTATTGATTTCAGCTTACTTGAAGCAAGAAAATGATTTAAGTAAGGTCAGTGTATTTAGTTGCTTCCATTCAGCTGTAAGTGGTATTTCGATCTCATGAGCTTCGTAATCGCAAAATACTGATCCTAGCAATCCATACCAACTTAACTAATTTGCGAGAGATGTGCATAATAAACATTTTGAATTGTATAAATTACTCAGTTTTATTTAATGAATTGTAATAGTTTACAATTTCTTTTTTTTTCATAAATGCTTTTATAATTTCTATTTTTTATTCTGTACTCGTATCTTTTAAATGCTCTGACCTTTTATCCAAGAATAAAAAAAATTGCAGGTGGAATATCTGAAGAACTGTTTTGTTTAATGAATTGCAATAGCTTACAATTTTTTTTTTCATAAATGCATTTATAATTTCTATTTTTTATTCTATACTCGTACCTTTTAAATGCTATGACATTTTATCCAAGAATAAAAAAACTGCAGGTGGAATCTCTGCAAAATTATATTACTTGTGTTTTAATATTATTCATTTCTCTTTCGTATTGGTAAATTTCATTTAACTGTTATAGATTTAAATTCATCAACAGCATAGTTTTATAATCTTAAAATTTCTACAAACGCCAAGGTTTTATTCATGTCTTTCAAATCTGTAACGTAATTTTAATCTATATTAAAAAATGAAAAATATTTAATGCAGAATTTAAAAATTAAATTTTTCTCGTATTAAAAATTATACTCGTATCTTTTAAATGCTATGACCTTTTATCCAAGAATAAAAAAACTGCTGGTAGAATCTCTGCAAAATTATATTACTTGTGTTTTAATATTATTCATTTCCTTTTCGTATTAGTAAATTTCATTTAACTGTAATAGATTTAAATTCAGCGACAGCATAGTTTTATAATCTTAATATTTCTACTTACGCCGAGGTTTTATTCATGTCTTTCAAATCTATAACGTAATTTTAATCTATATTAAAGAATGAAAAATATTTAATGCAGAAGTCTAAAAATTAAATTTTTATTCAAGGAAGTATATCCTCCAAAAAGAACGTGAAAATTTCCATTCACTTAAAGAGATATGCATTTAATTAAATACAAAAATTAATATCTGTTATACTTTAACAATTATAAAGAAAAAAAAATGCATTATATTAGAAAATATACAGGTTTTATTTATGCATCCATACATTAATTGAAGTATGAAAATGGATAAATATCTAAGAATATATACTGCTTCATAAATCAGCTAGTAGAAATAGTAATATATTTAAAAGTAGATTGTTGAACTACAGAAGAACGTAGTAAAGTCACAGAAGATGAACACCTTCCGCTGGAAGTACACTATTATTTATCCAAATTTGAAAACTTTTATAAGGTTATACTCTTTATCATTGTAATGTCATCTAGAAAGAACATTAGTTACAGATGCTTTTAGTATATTTTTCCTTTATTTATGATTCCAAAAATAGATAAATTACACTAGAAACTTTATGTTAAGAATAGAGTGCAAGTAAAAATATACATAACGTATAAAATTTATAATCCTAAATGAGCTTCTATAATTTTATAGATTACAAGCTTTTAAAATCCTTATACGTTTATCAAGGCTTGTGTACAAATTACCGGAGGGATATTTTCTTGAAAATTCTGTAAAGTTTAACGCAGTAAAATCTTAAATGAATAAATTTAAGTTCTCCATGGAAATTTTAATACAATCGTGGTATATTTTGAACAAAATTGAAAACATTACTTTCTTTTTGAAACATGTGAAAGATAAATTTTTAAGTGGACTATACGTATGAAGTTACTTAAGAAGAATGAGATTGTGAAACAAATTCGTAAATAATAAAAATTCTTTCTCTTTGTAGTATACTGATGGATATTTCGGTAATTTAAATAAAACTTTTGTAATTTAAATAAAGCTTTCCAAAATTTTTGTTGTAGATTTGCAGTTTTTGATAATGTACCTAGTCCCAACTAATAGCTTCTTTAAGAAAAACCGAAGAAGAAAATTGTGTATATGAAAAAATTATCTGTATAAAAAATTCGCCACATTATTAAAACACACAAACTACCATAAAAGATAACTGATCCAAATGGCATATAACCTAAATAAAGATATAAGGATGGGTACATCATGACGTAAATTTATTCTAGAGGCAATTGTATATATTAAAACTAATTTTAAAGCAACATTAAAAACATTTATACGTATATGAAATTTATACTTATAATTACTTTAAAAAATTATTGGTTCTTATCTCTTATTTATTTATTTATTTATTTATTTTTGTAATGATCGAAGAATCTAAAATTACCATCGCATCCTACTTCAATATCTTACTTAAATGACGAACGATGGCTGAATGGTTAGGAAGCTGATCTATGGTAACGGAATTCATGAGTTCAAATCTCACTGTAGCATGGAAGTTTGAAGTCGTTCGGAATTGGCTTTTGGAAGCAGTAGGTGCAGATCACATTAAACTTCGCGTTGCAGAAAAGTAGACCTTAGCATTCAAAACCAAGCCCCCTATCCCTAAAAAAAAAAGAAAAAGAAGACTTTCACCTAAGGTTAACTTTGAGGAATAAAGAAATTGTACTGTCTGATTAAATTTATGTGCTTAATATTTTCTTCTTTTTAAGTAAAGGTGTGTTTTCTGTCTTCATGTAAATTATAATGCTCTCAAATGACAAAAGACACCCATCAAAAATCCTATTTTTAACGCACTAAGCACAGATAGACAATTCTTAACTCTTTTCTTATTTTAAATACATCTTAAAGGAGGTTATACCTTTAACAGCTTACATTCACAAATAAGAAAAAATTGAATTAAATTGCAGTGTATATTATATTACCCATATTTTATAATGGTTACCTTTCGAGTTTGGGTAGATTAGAGGAGGGGATCTAATTATTCCTCTTGTAGACTGTATCTCTCCAAGTCAAACCAAAGAAAGGTGCTTGCTTTTGATCTCGAGAAATGGTTGGATTAATTCTATTGCTTCTGTTGTAAGTAGCAATGGTGACAGTTTATATGATATGACTGTAATGGTGCAAAAACAATCATACTCGTGTTTTTATGTGTATGATCAAAAAGTACGATGCATGGATGAATGTGAAATAATTCAACTGGCCTTAGCATTGGAAAAATAATAACTAAATCCATCAATACTTGGTATCAAATTATTTCTCAGAAAGATTATCAATCGCATGTTCTAAAGTCATTTTTGGATGTTCCTGAAATACCTTAAATTATTGTGACGAATCTATCCTTCTTCCTGGAGAGTTTAATAGACACATTTAACTACTTAAAACTGCATTCTCCTGAATAATTTCTCATTTCCCATGATTAACGGTAAGAATGATAGTACTAATAAAGTAGGTGCTATAGTTAATGAAGTTTTGTAAGTAAGTTTCATAAAATATAATTAAAATACCTTATTTTTATTCTAAATACAAGAATCGTACTGTTAATATTACATATTTAAATAATCTATTGATTACAAATGATTTCTAACACCTGGCAACTTCTGCCATAAAGGTTAAAAATTATACATGTATAGACACTCTCCAATGATCTAATCAAATCATACTGTAACCTGTGAGCTGAGAAGTTGTTGTTTTTGTATCCGTAATCCATCAAATCCTTCACAAAATGGGCGTTTTACAATAATGGCTTATCTATCCATTTAACTCATTCATCAAATATCTGGAGGATGGATAAATGAATAAAATCTTTTCATTTACATTAAAGAACCATGGGTGACCAATTGGGCCAATCGGGTTGAAAGCAGACAGGTTCTCGACTTGGTGCATCGCAATTGCAGTGAAAACAAAGTATGTCTATATAGTTTCAATTGCTACGGTCTACTTTTTTGATGCAAGAGAGCTAATGAAGCTGGGATCAACTGTTAAAGCTATTTTTAAATAGATACATGAAATAATCCCAGTCACAGTTGTTTAATGTGTTGAATCCATAATAATAATTGACAGGAATCATAAATTAATGTTTTGAGAAAATTGCAACAAACAGTGTAGGGGTGTTAATAAAACACAACTTCAAAATGAAACATTTTAAACTAATTTATAAATTATTTTATTCAGTTTATTATTTAATATTAACAATATTTCTGATGGAGAAGGAAGGAGATCTTCAAGATAAAAAGAGTGACAAGTTTGTTTTGAAGAACGGGGGTGGGGTTCAAGGTAATTCTGTAAACTTTCGCTGTTTGATTGGGTATTGTTTATTCATTTTACTAAATTCAAAATACAATTTTTGAACTGATATCATTTTAGAAATGCATATATGATATCCTTTATAACAGGAGTTTTAACTTATAAGGGCTGGAGGGTTGCAAATTCATATTGGAATATTCATATTGGTCATATTGGAAAACTTATGCATGCTTGTGGGACATACTTTCATAATTTGCCAACGTTCATAAAATCCTGATATAATATGCATAGGTTAATTAAATACAAACTTTCAGTAATTTTGGTTGCTTAAAGCAGTTGGAAAACCCTGTATAGGTGATGGATAATCCTGGGGCTCATGACTATTTGTGCATTTTAAAAGCAAAAATAAATGTGAAAAAGTAAGAAATCAAAGTAAAAAAATTAATTTTCTAACAGTTAAGAAAAATAATTAATGTTCTTACAGATTAATTATTTTACGATTGCTTAAAAGAGTGAAGTTAAAAATATACTTAATGCTATTAGACTTTAAATAATTGAATTATAAAGATTATCCCTCAATGTTGTCAGTTTATTTGAACTAATATTAACAATAGGCAAAAAGAATAAAATATCAGAGATGAACTAAAATTAATAATGCAATTAAAATGAAACTTAAAAAAATAATTTAGAGGGAGTATTGGGGATGGTCACCTGCATCAACAAATAAACAGGTATCCAACAACAGATGATACTAATACATATACTAATGATAATGTCACAAGATAAAGCAAGGATAAAATTTGAAGTGGAGTTCCTTACTGATTTTTAATGAATTTTATCGAAGAAAAAACTTCCAAAAAGCTTTGAGGGCTGCAAAATTGGCTTCACAGACTACCAGTTGGAAATCCCCTAGTCACGAATTTATCGAAGGATAAAAAAATATATTTGTTCCCAAAGTGATGACTTGCATGCATAACTGTAGTAGTAGCCATTAGAAAATGACAGAGAAAATCCTAAACCTGCGGCAGCTGTTAAGAACGAAAGAATCAATGAATTGTGCTAATGAACATCTCTCTTCTTTTCTATAAAAATAATTGAGATAATGTTAATATTTTGCATTGTAATAATTCGACGAAGATTAGTTTTAATCCAATGTGTAAATATTCTTAAAGTTCCTTACGTTTGAAAACTTTATAAAGTCCGTAAATCATTTATCCTCAACAGTAAGGTAATTAATCATCTTACTTTTTATTATAAATGCTATCGGTTTATAGAAAATTATTTTATATGCATACAGAGAGTAATTATATAAGATCTTCCAGGATATAATCTAACAACGCAACATTAAAAAATAAAAAAGCACATGATTAATAACTGTCATGGAATTGTCATGATCTTTTAATAAAAATGATATCCTTTTAATCAAATTAACTGATAAAGAGTTGATTTGCACATTATATAGAACTATTGATAAAAATGATCTTTTTCAATTATTCATGTATGTTATGTACAATTTATTACCAAAAATTTTAAATCTTGAATGAGAATACATTTATTACTGGAACTACAGTTCTAGTGAATAATAATCCATAAGCATCTATCTTGCAGATCGTTTAACTTTTGTTAATTAGATAGTTTATATATTGCAAATATATTTCTTATATTTTAAGTTTGAATGAACTAAATATTATGCTAGATACTACATAACATAATTTAATTGTATAAATATTAGAAAATTGCGAAAGAAAGTTATCTAAACGAACTGGAAAATTAGAAGCATTAAAGGTTTTGGATTATAAGTTGTTTAAGTATTTGAAAGCTAAAAAAAATGGTAACTCTTATTGATTATACAACAACAAGATTTAAGAAACAAAGAACCATTAAATATTAAAGGTATACTATGCATTATATACTATATTTCACTCTAAAGCTCTACACTTGATTTTTTAGAAAGGCTTTAAATCTAATAAAACCGTTCACAAATGTAATGTGGACACCTATAATCTTATTAATTTTACTTCACTGAACATATTACTTAGATTTCTGTAAATAGAACAGTTTTGCTCACTTTAAAATAGAAAATTACACATTTTCTTAGTTATTTTTTATGGCTCTAGGAGACTGAAGTTCCTCTTTTGGTCTCTATGAATTCCATCATCCTTTTGCTGTCAAAATCTCCCTATCATATCCAACACCCGGAACACATATCTCTACTAACTATATTAAATGCTACTGGGAATTTAAGACTCAAACAAGAAAATGACTAATCATACTTGCTGTGATTAGATTCCAAGATTTATAACAACAGGGCTATAAAAAAAGAGATACATTAAGGTTTTAATGCATAATATCATAACATACTGAATGTTACTTCAACACTCTACACTTGATTTTTAAAAGAATATACGAGTAATATACCTTTTATAAAATGCAATGCCTACACCCTCAACATTAATAATTTTTTTCAATGAATATATTACCTAGATTTCTTCGAAAAGGACTTTTGTTCATTTTAAAATTAAAAATTACATATTTGCTTAGTAATTTCGTTTCATAGAATTTAGTTTGTTGCGACCCCAGGAGACTATTCTTGTTTCATTTGTTTGGTCTCCATGAATTACACTCTCCTTTTGTACTCGAAGTATCAAATCCCACACTTCAGACAATAGATCTCTACGCACCATATTTAAATACAAGTGCGGCTTCGAGACTCCCAACTCCTCTTCCCCTCCGGATTTCTTTCTTCCCAGCCTCGCTTTCCGTTTTACGGTGGTTTTCCGGAAGAAAACGTTGGAAGCTTGAAACACCTTCGCAAGCTTCTCGGCTATTAAGCTGCCATTAGGTTGGGAGCATGGAAGCCAAGCGCGCCAAAAATATCCTTTTTTATCATTTGCACTGAGGCTATTTTTTAAGCTGTCTTGATATATTACATGTCTATCAGTTGTGTTCGCATTTTATACTGCTGTATTTTTTACATACCATAAGCAATTATTTTGCATTTTCTTTTTTTAAAACTTGGGAATGTTAATCCGCTGATATCTAAAATGATGGAATGCAGAAAACTTTACAATTATAGCATCTTTTTGTTTGCTAGTCATGTACTAGTTTTTTTATTATTTTGACATAAAATATTTAATTGTTTTCTGTCAAACATAGTATTTTTTAGAACTCGTATTCGTATGGCAAAAATATTTTCCAGCACCATAGATTTGAGGTTTTGGGATTTAACCCTTAATTCGTTATAGGATTCAACCCTTAGTTCGTTGTAGCGGATTTATCCGCTACAACGAACAATCAAATAAAATCTTTATAATAGACATATATTTTTATCGATAATATATACTATATTAAATATATTATATATTATTATTATTAATTATTATTATTACTTAAATTATTATTATTATTGTTATTATTATTTATTTAAATATATTTTAATCAATATTTGAAAAAACATCTTGTCATATTAAGGGTTAAATGATAACAACGGTAATAAACCTATTAATAAAGTATTCAGAAATTAATTTCCTACTGCGTTAAACTAACCTTAAAAAGTCACTGGATACTGATTCCTTACATCATTTTGTCACATGGTTTTTAGGTTTAGAAAGATTAAAAAGTGAGAAAAATCAAACTCGAGATTATGTTGACTTTGAATTTTGATAACTTTACGTCTGACATAAAGTTTCATCTGTAATAAGTAGAAAGACTATAAAATCAAACAAAATAGCTTTTACCTTATTGGTAAAATATTTTATTTTAGATTTGAAATGTAGTCCTATACTCAGTATTTGCCAAAACTTTAATATTGACTGGGAGCATTAATATTAAATGATAATAAAACATTTAATTATGGAAATCTGTCAAAAACAGTTGAGTTCTATTTAATAAACATTTTCAATCTAGAAGTGAAATTTAGTTTATTATACTACCGTATTATTCATTTATATATTACTCTATAGAAAAGTTCTTTGTTAACCTTTAGTTTTTAATATAATTTTTATTAAATATCTGGAATTGTTGACATTCTATACATTAACTTTTGTTAATAATATTTTGTCTATTATTTTAGATATTTCAGCAACCTATTTTTGAAACTTTAAGCGTTTATTTTTCCTTTAAGATACTTTGTATCCTTTGCTGAACATATAAAAGATCTCCATAGAATTTTAATCTAATGTAAATTTTAATAGGCTCAAAAGTATACAATTTTAGTTTATTTTAAAAGGCAAATTTTAAAGCTAATTTTTACGAATATTTCTTTAACTGAAAGCACATGGCAGCAAATGTCTTTCAATCTAGCTCAGAAAATTTCATTCGATTCAATGAAATTTATTCAAGCAGGTCTAAATTTCCTTAGTAGAAAAATGAAATTAGACTTAATTGAAACTTAATTTTGGTGTTACGGTTAATACTACATTTCTAATTAAAACACCATCATAAACCAAAAAAACAAATTTATAAAAATCTAAAAGAAAAACAGTAAAACAGATGATTGTTATGAAGTTTTATATGCTTCAGTGAAATGATTAAGCATTGAATTGAGATCTTTAAGTAGTTTAGCTCGTTACGTTCTTTATACCAGTAATTATAAATTGATTTGTTTGAAGTTCAACTTATAACCAATATTAATTTTAGGATATAATACATTTTTGAAATTAAATACAGTTGTTAATAAGAAAATCCAATGTATAAAACCAAATACTGTGAAAACTAAGTAAACAAGACGGAAGGACTAAATTTCCATTCGAATCATTTCCTGCTGATCTACTCATATACACATTACTTTTACATATTGCTTAAGATAAAAATATAACCTTTCCGAAAAAAGAAAGTTTAATGTTGAAATGGAATAATAAAATATCTGTATCAAAGTTGCTTATATATGCAGTTTACTGCACTTTTCCTACTCAGGGAAACGAATATTATGCTTTAAAACAGTCTTCTGTATATGGTTGTATTTATGCATTTAATACTTCTCTTAATATTCTACACATTAATATTCTCTATAAATTCTCTTAATATTTCTACACAAATGCTTTTTTTCTACAGTTTAAGGAATAGTGTAATTGTAATTAGTAATTTTTCTTATTAGATAAATTTAAAAACGCATTTTTCTCTCATTTATATATATATATATATATATATATATATATATATATATATATATATATATATATATATATTATATATATATTTAAATATGATTATATATATATATATATATATATATATATATATATATATACACACATACATATATATATATATATATATGTCAGGATTTAAATTGTAGATTCATTTTAAAAGATTTTAATTAAGGATTCATTACTGGGAGTGACGCGGCGTGATGAGTTAGCCACATAAACACGGCTCACGCGCAGTGATCACAGCAGAGAGCAGTGCGTACATTCCGCAGACAGCGCTGTGGCTACCCGAGGCAGCTAAGCCTGCCTTTGTTAAAAGTTAGGTGCCAATGTGTGACGCCATTGAAGATGATTGATGAGTAGTGTGCTCTGAGATTTGAATAAAGCTAGTGTGTCATTTAGTGGAACGTGTCATATATATATATATATATATATATATGACACGTTCCACTATATATATATATATATATATATATATATATATATATATATATATATATATATATTAATTATAGTAATCGTGTATCTCAGAGATATAACATTTAGCAATAGAGTACTAATGTCATTAAACCGTGAAAGTTATCACTACCTGTGAAAAAGTTCTGTAATGTCAACAAAAGAATCAACTAAATAAATTTAGGTTTAGGAAAACCATTACGTAGGTGACAAATTTTATTAAGGGTAAAAAAAAAAGACGAGAGAGGAGGGAGAGAATTTAACCCTGTGGACTATGGGGAATTGGGATTCTAATCGCATGATATGCATCTAGAGAAAATCATTAGAAATCAGTTTACTACCAATATACAAGCAGATGCTAACCATTAAAACTACCATTCTGGTACTATGAAAGTACATCGTTGAGAGTATGCATTTTTTAAAACTATTTACCAACCCTTCTCATTTGCTTCTCAAAGGGTCGGCGGTGAAAAAGAGTGGCATGGTGTGTGTTGTAACAATTAAGCTGAGGTTTTACTAATGAAATCAGTTTAACTATTTACCGCAAATGTGAGAGAAAGCGACGGTAAATTGACGGTTCTCTATCAAGCATCAAGAGGAAGCCGACGGCTAAAGCAATCAACTTCTTGTTTTGGAAACTATCGAGAATTTTCTAGAAAGATGCGGATTTAATGAGGTCCAGCTATATAAAAAAGACCCAACCCTTTTATTCCGAGAGAGAGAAATCTGTTTATTTCGATTGCAGAAACAAACCCGTTTACTAGTTTAAGTTGTCCTAAGTTAAGTTTTTGGAGAGTCATTTTGTTCTCGGAATGAGTTTGCAGAACTACGGGTTTAACAAGAATGGTAGAATTCTAAAAGAAGTCACCTGGATCCCAAAATATTTAAGATCATATGCCTCTGAAGAATCACCAGACTATGGTTTTTTTAAATTCATTTGTTTTGTTTAACCACTTTTCTGCTTATATTCGTTTGAGTTTAGGCTCCAGATATTCATCAGTTCTCAGGAGTGTTGGATCGTCCCATTAAAGTGAAGCTTATCCCGTACCGGTTTACATTTTGAAATTTCCATCTGAGTAATTTCACCCAAACTGATTCTGATTTTATGCAACATGCAAAAATTCTTAGCATGAAATAAACAGCATGCAAATATTTCCATTATCGTAAACTGTCATACACTTCATTTGTCCAAAAGAAAATACATTGTGTTAGTTTAGAGCAGTGATTTCCAAACTTCGTCATTTCATGGAATTATTAGAGTTATAAGGTTTTTTAGAGGAATCCCCTATTTAAGTCTCAGAAAAAATATATTTTTTTACATTAGTATTTAGAGTGGATTAATATGTAATAAGTACAATAAGAAAAGACAACCTTTAACTACTGTGGACATACTTTGTGAGATAAAACTATATATAGTTCTGCCTTTCAATCATTAACTAGCTTGCAAAGCAATAAGTGTTCTCAAAAGCTCGTTGCAGAAAAATACTGAGAAAGTCACAGGTCAGTTTCTATTTAGATGGTTGAAAATACTTTGAAATCTGTAAGATCACACAACAGAAAATAAAGGTTAAGGAAAAATATTGTATTTATTTATTAAGAATTGTTATTATAAAACTATTGTAATTTACTCATAGCATGAACTCTTTCTCCAGATGTCACCGACCATCACATTATATTTCATGATTAGGATATGCTTGAGCATTTTTACAGAAACTGTCGAAATCGAGTTCTATTGACTTAAATATCACCTGTTGCATTTTATATTCTGCATTTTTATTGCCAAATACACTGAGAAATAATTTTTGTTTAAATGTTTCAAATATAATTAAAATGTTTATAACACTGTATAAAATTTTTTGAATGTTCTATATGAATCTGCAATCAAAATTTTAATCGGCTTGAATTTAGATTTTTAACTTTGTATCTATTGATATACCAAAACAATCGTTTCTTTTTCAAATTCAATAGTAAACCTACTGATTTATCGTAATACCCAAACGAACGTTTTTATTCAATCATACCTAGTTTTATTTTTTGGCAAATATGCTATAGTTTTTTCATAGGACTGCCGGTTCGTTCAGCAAAACACTTGCACAGCTCCGAAAGTACCAGCAGACCACAAATAAAACTCCTGATGAATTTTCCCATATAAATGAATTCATAATTATAATTTTAGCTAAGAAACACTAGTGGACCAGTGGCGTAGTTGTTGTTTTTGCTGCCCGGGTAGAAGAAACAATTACCGCCCGTGACAGCTTTAAATTTGCCACTCCTCAACCCCCTACAATATATTATTATAAAGTTAAAACTTTCTAAAGCGAGAAAAATATCAAGCTTCAAAGAGTTTCCTTCTACTAAGTTATAAATGCTTACAAACGAGAAAACAGTATTTAATATAATGTTAATAAAATATTACCTAAATGCAGTATTATTACCGGAATAATTCTGTTAATAGAAAATGTTAGAATTTTTCTTTAAATGAAATCCTTTTTGAATCACCGTTTAAAATAAAAAATACACTTTAGTATATACAAGTCTTCTTAATATTAACGCCATAGTAGGGTATATTACACCCTCCGCAATATGTTGCTCGTTGCAGGCCCAACTATGCTTAACTACTGCAACCGACTAAAGTGGTTGCTTTTTGATTTTTTTCAAATTTTATTATTATTATTATTTTATTCACGGAAGGTTCTAGAGATACGAAAATAATCGGAATCCAGTTTAAACACATTGGAACTAGAGTAAGGCCCAACTATGCTTAACTACTGCAACCGACTAAAGTGGTTGCTTTTTGATTTTTTTCAAATTTTATTATTATTATTATTTTATTCACGGAAGGTTCTAGAGATACGAAAATAATCGGAATCCAGTTTAAACACATTGGAACTAGAGTAAGGTCCAACTATGCTTAACTACTGCAACCGACTAAAGTGATTGCTTTTTAATTTTTTTCAAAGACCTTTTTTATTTTATTATTATTATTATTTTATTCGCGGAAGGTTCTAGAGATACGAAAATCATCGGAATCCAGTTTAAACACATTTGAACTAGAGTATGGCCCAACTATGCTTAACTACTGCAACCGACTAAAGTGGTTGCTTTTTAATTTTTTTCAAAGGCCTTTTTTATTTTATTATTATTATTATTTTATTCGCGTAAGGTTCTAGAGATATGAAAATCATCGGAATCCAGTTTAAACACATTTGAACTAGAGTAAGAAATGTATATTTGAGGGTTTTTTCTTATACTATATCCTAGCAACGACTACTGCTACTAGTTTCAGGTAGAGCGTTACAGTATAAGAATGTAATACACCAAAGAATAAAAATTTGTATTTGTGGTAAATGGATTTTTCATGGATAATCTTTAATGAGAAGTAATTTTACAAATCTTTTCTAAATTTTCCTGAATCATAGACTTCAGCTCTATTTTCTGCTCCTTGAAATGAAGTAAATTCTAACACATTTTAAACTATTAATTATGTAGATAAACCGAGCAGTGCTTTAACTGAAGACTAATGCAGACGTTAAGAAAAAATTAAGGCAAAATTAATATTCAAAATATACTCCTTAAACACTATATATCTTGTACTTATTCAATTCTCATTTAAGACATATACTTCAGTTTAAACTTCTTGTCAAAACAAATTAGCTCACTATGCAGCAAAAGCTTTTTTGGTAATGGATTTATTCCCCTGCTACGTTGCATAATTTGTCGAGCATAAACAAAATATTTAGTGATCAATACCAAAACACTTTGAGTCTCCTTAACTTTAATTTTAGTATCCCCAAAAGATCATAGTATTTCCCCAACCAGGACATTTAAGAACTTCTTACAGATTACTGGTTTTCCCAAAATATAAGCAATATTTTTTATAAATATAACTAACTTGCTCATTTATTTTTATCCACAGGATTCTTTTATCACTCTATTATCTCAAAGGATCCATTTTGAGTTAAAACTTTTGTTAGAAATGATATTGATTACAGAATAAAGCAAATAATTTAGACTAGATATTTCATTACTTGTTTAAGTCTGACTATATATATATATATATATATATATATATATATATATATATATATATATATATATATATATATATATATATATATATATATATATATATATATATATATATATATATATATATATATATTATATATATATATATATATATATATATATATATATATATATATATATATATATATATATATATATATATATATATATATATATATATATATATATATATATATATATATATATATATATACATATATATATATATATATATATATATATATATATATATATATATATATATATATATATATATATATATATATATATATTATATATATATATATATATATATATATTATATATATATATATATATATATATATATATATATATATATATATATATATATATATATATATATATATATATATATATATATATATATATATATAATATATATATATATATATATATATATATATATATATATATATATACATATATATATATATATATATATATATACATATATATATATATATATATATATATATATATATATATACATATACATATATATATATATATATATATATATATATATATAGAGAGAGAGAGAGAGATAGATAGATAGATAGATATATACCTAAAAGCCAAACATTATGACCACTTTGGTTTTTATAAATTTCTTTAAAATTTATCAAAAATTAATTGGTGATTATTGTATTATTTTTTGCCATAAAATAATAGATTTAAACATTACCATTTCAGAAGTTTTGGTTTCATGTACTTTCACGGGTCTACCCACATATTGAAAAAGAAAAAATAGTTTGATCCTCTGTGTCATAAATAGCTGGAAGTGATTTCTAGTGTTTGCATAACGGTTATCTGATTATTTGAAATGTTTACATAATTTTTTGGAAACACAGTTCATAAATGATAAAAATTTTGCTTTGAAATATTTCAGATATTTCTATAATTATTTTATTTTTATTTTCCCTTCAAAATTTTTATGAACAGCTTACGAAAATTAGAAAAGTTATGTAGTTTTTCGAGAAAAATATAAGGATGAAATTAGGTTTTAAAAAATGAAGTTGATGACAGGATATATGTATGTAAATAAAATATAGTCTTTTTGACCAATCGCCATTTATAATCATTCTTCTATTATATAACTTTGTCGCCAATACGTAATGGTAACTCCTTGAAAATGTTCAACTCTATATTTTGAAATTTTAAAAATATATCTCCATTATATTGAGCAGCATTTCAATATCTCTCTGAAACAAGCTCCCCCTCCCCCCAAAATAAAATAAATAAATAAATTTAAAAAAAAGAAGTTTTACTGACAAATTAGCAAAATAAATTATTTGAAATCATTGAAAAGTTATTTATAATTCTGATGAGCCAAAATCGATGATTCTAAAGATTTGTTTTTTCAGTGTATAAGAAACAAATGGATATTTAAAATTTATAAATAACTTCTTTAAAGGTCATTTCAGTCATTTTATTTTGGTAATTTAAAAAAAAAATCCCCCATTTTATGAATTTAGTTTTAGGGGAAAATAATGCTCGCTGTAACGATACAGTTTCAAATATAATTCTTTTATATGTCACAATAAAGAATTGACTACTATTTGAACGACTGTTTCCAAAATCGAAAACGAAAAGGTAGACTCAAGCTTAAAAATTACGTATTCTAACACCAGCAATTAACTAATAAATCAATACTATTACTATATACATGGTGTTGCGTGGTATGTTGGGACAATAAAAAAGGTAGTTTTATTTTTATGTAATTGTATTTTTCTATCTAGGTTACACACTTTATATGTATAATTATACAAGACCATTTCACACCAGTTAAATTTTGTTTTAAAAAATATAGAAAAGAAGGAAAATATTCCCCATTGCATAAATATCAATATTTTATTCTAGAATAAATAATGTTTGATGATTTAAAGAATGAGCACATGTTAATTTTACAAACATTAATGAAGTGAATCAATAATTAAGTTCAATCTTTCTGCAAGGTGCGAGCAATAATGATTTCGTGTATACAAAATTGGTATATGCTTGGTATTTTAGTATCATTACAACACTTTGATTTCCATAATATAATTGTTATAGTAAAGATTTTTTTTAAATTAAGAATATTAGTTCCTTATTCAAAGTTTCATCATTAACAGATTTAGATTTTTATTTCATAATGTTACATAATGTAATACATAAAATAAGTTAGTTTAAAAATTTAATACTGGACTCAATATAAAAATTGTAAATTGTATTAAAAACTTTTTAAACCCAGACATCTAAATATATATATATATAAAAATATATATAATATATATATATATATATATATATATATATATATAAATATATATATATATAATATATAAATATATATATATATATATATATATATATATAAAATATATATATAAAATAGTATATATATATATATATATATATATATATATATATTATATATATATATATATATTATATTATATATATAAATATATATATATATATTATATATATATATATATAAATATATATATATATTTATATATATAAATATTTATATGTATTATATATATATATATATATATATATATATGTATATATATATATATATATATATATATATATATATATATATATATATATATATATATATATATATATATATATATATATATATATATATATATATATATATATATATATTATATATATATATATATATATATATATATATATATATAAATATATATATATATATATATATATATATATATATATATATATATATATATATATATATATATATATATATATATATATATATATATATATATATATATATATATTTATATATATATATTTATATATATTATATATATATATATATATATATATATATATATATATATATATATATATATATATATATATATATATATATATATATATATATATATATATATATATATATATATATATATATATATATATATATATATATATATATATATATATTATATATATATATATATATATATATATATATATATATATATATATATATATATATATATATATATATATATATATATATATATATATATATATACACATATACACATGTATAGATATATGTATGTATTATGTTAAAAAATTTCTAAACGCAACTAAGTTATAATCCTCAACTTTATTCTCTATCGCGATGAAGAAAGATTTTCAATCCAAGAGCATAATTACATCCTTTTATCCATGAATAAAATTCTTTAGTTCCACTTCTACCCCTTTGCTTCATGTGGCTGCCATGACATTCGCGTGATTCATCTAAACCTTGTAACCTGGTAAAGTCACTTCAATAAATATCTGGTCACACAAAGATATTAAAAGTACTGAGGAAACATGATTCCTTCGGGAACCCAAGTCTACAGTTCGATGAAGGACAAAACTGTAAGTTTCTCTTAGATAACTAGCATATTTTTCTTTAGACGGACTATCTTTAAAAACTTTCTGTCTCGACTGGTTTCTCTAGGATTTTGGAATGAATATCATGCAGGATAGAAACTGTCATCGGTTTAGTGGAGTCTAGCTCTTTACAAATAATGACTAGATTTTTTTCTAGAT
>CM063503.1:113204267-113239267 GCA_032207245.1 Pardosa pseudoannulata
TACCTTATTTCTAGCCACAAAAGTGGGTGTCAAAGAAACAATCATTTTGTATTACTATCATTCATTTTTATTTAAAATATCTGCATTGCTGCTTAAAGATTTCTTTATATATTTAATATTTCTAGCATTCAAACATACATTGGGATAGAGTGAATACAAATGCTTGTAATTTAGTTAAGTTATATATTCCTAAACTACTTGAATAAATAAATATAAGTGAAATTAAGATTATGAATAATTAATAAAAACAGAACATTTTAAAACTATGTAAATTAAAGATATAATATAATTTTACTATCACACAAGGAATCAGCACATTTTTATTTGGATAAAGGCATCAAAAACTTAATTCATTACTTCTTCAACGTATTAAAATGTTGATGTATGATAAGACTTGTAATCAATAAAAAGAAATAACCTTTTAGAAATCCTTAACAGTGCATATGTTCCACTGGATATCTACTCGACATCCAGAACGTCATTAGCCCTTATGTATCAAAAAATAGATAGTATAGCTCCAAACCAAAACCAGAATGTCATTTGAATGACATCTAAACATTAGAAACATCGCAATGGATCCCCTGTACTGTAGGGAACTTTTAAAGTATTGCGATGTTTTTAAAGTGTTATAACTTGTAGTAGAACACAATGGATTAATAAAGTGAAAGGCATTTAACATTGTATTTACATAAATATTTTATAATTATAAATAAAATAGCAAAGACACAAACAGCACATAAGTTCCATTGAATATTTTGTTGTCGACATTCAGGAAACCATTTGGACTCAAACAGGTTTATGTAGATGTCCTGCAAAATTTGCGTGCAATTAGAGTAGCTCTTTTATTGAAAAAACCTCCAACCTTATCAAAGAAAAGTAAATCGGCTTCGTCTAATATACCTGTCTTAAACTAACATTTTATTATTAATAGCTCTTAATTAAATATTTATTTCTTTTCCTGTTAAGTTTAAGAAATCCTGAACTTTTAGGATGTGAGATTCGTTATGCTTATTTTATTGATTCTAACCGAAGTTATTTTTTTAACAATGACATTCTCCAACACCTGTAAATAAGTACTTATGTTTCTTCATCTGTAATTATGTAACTCAAAACACTATTGATATATTTATTGCTCTATTGATAATAACAAAAACAAATTCTAAGATCATTAGAATGGTAACAGATAAAATTTGTCTATTAGATCGAGTAATGTGTACCTGGACAAATAATCTGTCTGTCTCCCCCCTCCCTCTCTTTATATATATATATATATATATATATATATATATATATATATATATATATATATATATATATATATATATATATATATATATATATATTATATATATATATATATATATATATATATATATATATATATATATATATATATATATATGTGTGTGTGTGTGTGTGTGTGTGTGTGTGTATGTATATATGTATGTATGTATGTATGTATGTATGTATATGTATATATACATCTATATATATATATATATATAGATAGATAGATAGATAGATAGATAGATATATATATATATATATATATATATATATATATATATATATATATATATATATATATATATATATATAGGATAAACAAAACATAAGAGATGCCACGGCATTCTAGATGTTCTGCATTTTAAACTCCACTATTTTTTTTATCTCAAACATCAACAGCTCATATGCATGAATACCCTCTTTCGGCTCAGCCAGACAATTGTTTTCTTCGGCTTAACAGAGGTAAGAACAGTATTTTGTGGTTTTGACTTCCTATGAACTTCCACCTACTGATCAAGATATGTCTTTGTTCCGAAGTAGATTCCCTGTCTCAACTCATTCATAAACTGAAACCCAGGCATCCGTTATCACGCTTTATGTTGGAATGTCGGATATGTCTCCCCTACCCATATACAAAGGGCAGATACAAATATGAGAAGGATTGCAGAATGTACAAAAGCCTTCGGTGTTCAAGCAGGCGCACGAATTCTCCCTCCTTACAGCAATTTTCGATCCTTGAGCGAGTCGTTAGATATGTCTTTTCTCTTTGTTGAAAAGGGGTTGGAAAGAAGGGGAATAAAATTAGGACAAAAAAATAACTATTTTTTTAAACAAATCTGAATTACTACCAAATATTTTCAAGAGAGATGAAAGAAGCGCAGAGAAAATAATTCTTTGTTCAAATAGGCATAAAATAAATGTAAATATAAGCTTTGTCTGAAATTTTGATCCACCATTTGTAAACGTTACTGTATATTTTTCTAGTGAACTGTAGGATTACTTATAAAATGAAGTCTTCCTACCTTATTTTTTAATATTATCTACTTTGTTTGTTCAATTCTTGTACTTTAAAGAAGTTTTATTTTCACATTTCGATGATACTTTCCTAATAAAAATCCCCACATTATGAATGATAAGAATGAACATGCATCATTTTCAATGAAACCTCACCCATAAATATTACTGCATTTTCAGGTATCCCACCACATTAAGATGACCAAATTTACTCTAAATTTACAATTTCTAAGATTTTATTGCATGGAATATGATTTAGCTTATTAATTTTTTTTGTGTGTCAAGTTTATTAGATAGGAAGCTATGAAAAATCTGATAAAAGTCTTCAAGTGGAAAAAGAAATGAAAATGAACATATAAATGACCAGAAATGTATCAAAATATTTGTACAAAGAGAGATATGTATTTGTGAATTCACGATACTAAGATACTATTCATGGTACTGACAGAAAAATATGAATCCATGCGTATATTTGAAAAGTTTCTTAGATTTGGGCTAAAAAACTGACAATGAAACAAAACTGTCTCGAAAGAGGACACTTGACGGATGGTTTTATAGGCAAACTAACAAACTTGTCACGTAAAAACATTCCGGAGAAATTTAAATAATTTACAGAAATGCACATATGAGTTAGTGCTGAGGTCATATGAAACTGCCAGTAAGTATGAGTCTTAACTTGCTGCTTCAATTGAAAAAAAATTCCAATAAAAGTCAAAAGGGTTTTCAAAGAACATAATAAATGCTATCAAACCGATGTATTAGAAATTGTGTACTGAAAAATTACTTTAAAAATGTTTGATTGCCAAACTAAAAATGCTAACTGAAATTCCAATGACTTTTTGTAGCAATGTGTAAAATATATTTGTGTAAAATATAAGAGTAAGCTTTGAAATTAATATATATATATATATATATATATATATATATATATATATATATATATATATATATATATATCTGTCATATAATCTAATAATGGTTTAAGGGTATGTTAAATATTAATATTGTTGGTATTCTTCCTGGTGTTCAAACAATTAAAAGATATATCGTGTTTGGAAGCAAAACTAAATTTTCATGCGATATGATAGTCACTAACATGTATAAAAAATAGAACAGTAAAAAACAGACAGGTAAAAAATAAAATGTCTGAATATGGATAAAAATATACCCAACACGTAAATTAAATGCATTTTAGAAGTATACGTGCAAAAGTTTAAATATATGTTAACTGAGATTAAAAAATTTATTTTTTAAACTTCCCCTATTTTCTGCATAAGTTACATAAGTTAAAGGTTGTAAATCAAAATGTAAATGAAATATTCTTTTACTTGTGGATTGATTTTATACTAATTTCTGCTACTTGAACTTAAGGCAAAACAAAAATTAACACAATTATGAATTATGGGGGAATATTTCAATATTTATAAGAACAATTTCTAAAAAATGACCTATATTATACTTCAACTTCTTTATCAATATGTATATAAATTTTAGTCTATGCTGTAGAAAAATACCATGTAAAAGTTACTAAAAATACCTTTCTTTTTAATTAACTAAACAGTTTTATATAATTTTTAATAATATTATTTTCTTTAAAATTTCATCTCCATATATATTTTTAATTTTCACAAAATTTATTAGTTTTATATAAAATAGCTAAACATAAATTCCAAATGAAAATGTATCCAAACACATAGTTAAAATTTTTGTAAAACGTACCCTGAACATGGTGAGATAATTTGAATACAAACAATAATTTAAAAATAGTTAATATTTCCCTTTGGTGTTTCAACACCTTTTACATAAATATATTCTATAACAGATTATATTTCCACGCAATTTTTATAACTAATATAAATCAGTTTTAATAGTATTTGGTCTATCTTTTAAAATATATTCACCCTTAAAAATAATGAACTCAGTAGGCTCAAACATTTTACAAATGCTTTGGAAAGGTATATCTAATTTTAAGTCTAAGCCGTATCCTTATTACCCTTTTACAAAGTTTATCAGTTCGAGTTTTTATAAATAAATAACTCACCTAAATTTTAAAGCTTGAATAAATTATAAAAAAATATAATTAGACACCTGCTTTCTTTTATCTGTTATTCGAATATACTCTTTTAATGGTCTTTTAAGGTATCGTAAATAATTGTAGCTAAATAAAACATTCATAAAAAACCATTATCCAAAAGAAAACTCGGAATATTGACGTAAAAAATATTACTCAGTTGCTTTTGCAACATCTTTATGAAACATATGTTCGAATATTTTACCTCTTTGAAAATTTTAATATTCCTTCTACTTTTATGTTAGTCTTTTTAATAACGGTAAAAAAAGGTAAACTTTTCTAAGATGTGTATTCCCGCTCGCGTATGAAACAATGATTTTTTACTGGTTCTGAAAGTATTTTAAAGGAATGTTTAATTAGCAACATATAAACTATATTTTTCTTCGTATCAATCTTTTTTTTCCTCCTCATGAATTTTCCTTTTTTAAACGCTTGAAAAAACCTATTCTAATTACAGTTTTGTTTATCTATTTTTTATACAGCAATTATTTAAATATGAATCTAAACAAAACAAAAAATGCTAAAAAAATTGAAATATTTAGAATGATATGCCTGAACGTGTTTATCAAATAGCAATTGTAAATGACTATATTTGTATTTTAAAATTATATAAGTTATTTAAATATTTAATTTTTTAGAAAATGCTCTTTTTTAAATATGAAAGACTCAAAGGATAACTACATTCAGAATAAATTAAAAAAGGACAAATAAGTCAACATGAATTGCATTTCATAAAATTCAAAATTTAACAATTGAATGAAGTGTTACAGAGGTATTATAATAAGCCACAGAAATATTAAAATCACTTGATATAGTAAAAAAAAAGAAAGGTTAAGTCAATTTAAGTGAATTTATAAATAACAGAGTATAACTGAGAAAAGAATATATAGAAAATTAAAATACTGATATTGATGCACTTGCATTGTTGGTGTTTTTATTAAGAAGCAACTATAAAAGAATATTAGAGGTTTTTTTATCACTCTCCAGTTTCCCCTGTCTCTCTCTCTCTTTCTCTAACTCTACACCACTCCTTCACGTTCATGTGGTTCCCCAGCACACACACATATTGAGTGTTCATTATTCACATCAGATGATGATCTGGCTCACTGAACCCTCACGAGAATAAAGCCACTCGGTTTGATTAACAAAAGTGAGACAAAAAGGTCCTCAAAGTGAAGACACATGGGCCTCATGTGGTCCAAGAGGCTAATTTTGAGTTTCATAGAAACTTTTTAAAAAAATAATTGTCTCCATAGCATTTTCTTCAATGAAATTTATTAAAAATCAATACAGAACAAGTTTGATCAATACTTGCAAGTTTTTTCTTGCTTTATCTTCTGAGACTAGTACTAACAGATCTGGTTATTGATATTTTCTAATTGGTTGAGGCTGTTGAACATTCACACCCACCAGTTTGTCATTTTTAATATTTTATTTTGATTACATTATTAATGTAAGTTTGAATTAATGTAACTTTTTTTGTATTGCCATTATTAAACATTAATTCAAATAAACTGACAGTTTCTGAAAGTTCAGTTGTTCTGGGCTTTTTGTTTATTTTTTATTACACTCACGTATGCAATTGAAAAAAAATTACTCGTATAAAATTTCCATTATTATCTTTAATCTTTTAAAAAGTAATTTTTCAACTCTGATTGCCTACTCTCTCATGTTTGTTCTTCATTTGAAATTGTAATGTAGTCATGGGCCCCGGAAATGTATGTTATGACACAGGGATTCCCAACTGTTTTACGGAACTCTAATGATTATTTTTTTGTTTTTAATTGAACTATGTATACTATTTTATACTTGTACCACTATTTTGCTGCATAATTTTACGACAATTGGTCAGTTTTGAAAGTGTTGACTTCAATGATACGTTTTCCATTGAAACCCTCCAACGCTTACAAGTTTGACCAAAATCTATATCATAAGTGGAGATACTTTTTTGTAATAAAAGTAAAAATTAAAAAAAGCAGTAATAAAGTAGAAAGAATAAGTGAATATATCTTTATATGCGGCTTTAGTAAAGTTATTATAGTTTCTGTAATCCATGTATTGCATTGTTTAATATAACACAAAAGCATTGTCATTTAATTTTTATTTAATATAAAGAATTGCCATATAAAATATTATTTTTATATGCCCGTAATGGTAAGAACTACCATTATATTCCCCTTTAAATAAATTTTAGTGAATACAACATATTTAAATACCACTTCTTACAAAAATATCAAAGTAGAAATATTTTCAATACATTTTTTACGTTGTAAACAATAGTAAACAATATAAATACAATATGTAATACAATATAAATAAAATTATAATTATAAAGAAATAATAATGTATCAATGATTTTTATTAATTTTTAAAATGTTACATTCTGTATGATTGAGTATTAATCATTACAAAAACTAGCTTTTAAGAAAGCCACACGGGACGTTATAACTACATGTGGCCATAAGACCACACGCTCCCCACCTGTGGACTATAAAGTAAAAAAATATCCTGTTATGATGAACTTGCGCATGCATGAAAAGGATTATTTTAAAAATCGATATTAGTTCACAAGGATGATAAGGATTTTCTTCCTTAACATTTATGATCTATTTAAAAATTTTATTCTTAAAGAAAAGATTTTTGTCTTCAGTAATGTAATAAGGAAAATACTAATAAATAAACATGCATTGTATATCATGTAATTTGAAATTTGATAACTAAATAAACTATTACCTATGTATAAAGATGAGTTTAAAAAGCTAAAGAAGTAAGTTAGTCTAACTGGTAAGATAAATATAGTGTTTAAATAAAAAATAACTTAGTACACTTTTTATAAAAATATAATATTCATTTATACCCCACGATTTGATGAAACAGAACTTACGAAAAGTAAGCTTTCTATTTTCTAATAAATACATAAGTTTTGATGGATGATAATTAACTATAATTATCATTTTATCGCTTCCCCTTTTATAACCTTACTTTAAATAAAAACATTGGATCAAAGATAAATATAACAAATGTATACAGATAATGATAAAGCTTAAGTGAAGTTTATTGAAGCAGTGTTACCCATATATTACGATAATATACCTAGCAGATAATATGGTCGCCGTCTTAAACAATTATCCATGTGCTCGTATGTGTGATATCTTTTTATATGGGAAATAATAAATAAAATGTTGCTACTAAATAACATTAGAAAAATATATAGAGTTAAAAATATGAAACGTCTGAAAACTTATACCACGTATTAAAAGATTTCGCACTAATTGGTATAAAATTATGTCATATAATAATGCTTATGCAATATAAGCTTTTTATTTGTGATTATTGTAAGTATTCTATCAAAGCTTGCTGCATAAAGAAGTATATATATATATATATATATATATATATATATATAATATATATATATATATATATATATATATATATATATATATATATATATATATATATATATATTATATATATATATATATATATATATATATATATATATATATATATATATATATATATATATATAATATATATATATATATATATATATGTATATATATATATATATATATATATATATATATATATATATATGTGTGTGTGTGTGTGTGTGTGTGTGTGTGTGTGTGTGTTTGCAATTAATGTATGGTATATAGGAAAAAATGTATGTTGTTTACTGTTCTTGTTGTAAGTGAATATATGAATAAGTGAATATGTACCTATTTAGATGTGAAAAATTTAAATGGCAAAAAGAAACCTTATATCTCCTTTAATTTATGAGTTTTATTTAAAAGAAAAATTCAAACATTGCCAAAGTTAATACAGATTTTCTGGCTTTCCACGATACAGAGTGATCAAATTTTTTTTTCTTTCTGAAATATGCGAATGGTCTCCTAAATGTACAACCGAACGATGGCCGAATGGTAGAGCACTGCTCTTCGGAACCAGAGTTCGCGGGTTCGAATCCCGCTGATGGCATGGATGTTCGTAGCCGTTCGGAATCGGCTTTAAACTGTAGGTCCTGGTCTCATTATCCGTCGTGTGCAAAACAGTAGATCGTAGTGCTCCAAACCAAACCAAACCAAACCAAACCAATCTAAATGTACAAGCTGCCGAAACTTACTGGAGAGGAAGAATTTAAGTATGTTCTTTACATTATCAATGTTAATAAACAAATCGCCAAACAATTTATTTAGAAATTTAAAAAAGTCTAAACTTTAAAGTAGCTATGGTAATTTGGCTCTTCGGTGTTATCCCGATTAATCTTTATGAGACCATTAGATTTCAAGAAGTCATTCTAAAAACAATATATATGTTATTTTAAATAAAATACTTATTTGTGATCAATCATTTGCTTCTCCATTTTATGTACTATAATAGATTATACTTTCTGTGATTCATTTTGAAAAATAGATTTCATTACCACCAAACATTCATTACATATTAAATGCGCTATAAAAAAATAAAGTCTGTTGGGAAATCATTGGTTTTGATTGATTCTTATTATACCATACTTTACTATTTGTTTTCATTTTCGTTTACTTTATTCATTCCTCATACCTTTGGTAAGGCATGATCATAGTTAACAAAGTAGTGATTACTATAGGGATCAAAATATTAGTAATACAAGATAAGCTTTATTTTTTACCTTAGTGTTGAGAAGTGTGTCTTAATATTTAATTTTAAAAAAATGTATTTTGCTCCTCATTTTTATCTAATTACAACGTCGTATTTTAGCCGGCAAAATAAGCCCCTTGCAAACAGTGTAAAGAAAATCCAAAATATAACTCGAAAGGTTAAAAGAAGGTTTATTCTTTGCAAGAAGGTAATTTTAGTCTAATTGAGGTGTCATAAAGAGTCATAAAGAGTTGGCCTACAATTTTCGAGCGTTTTCACTGAAATTATCTCTCACATATTCATGCTGTTATGGGAGGATAACCAAATGGGACTTATACATATACTATATGCTGATATATAATGCACATAAGTTGTATTTTGTAGGCTTCTCTGGTTCAGTTATCCTCTGATGACACCTATAGTTTTTCTCTTAATTGTTGGACAGGTCGATAGCTATCGCTTTATTCGTTAGATTATATGCAAATCGTAAAATAAATTGTGTGATTCAGGGAACTTGTCATGGCACAGCTGAAATCTATTCTTATATTTTTGTTTTCGATATATGTGTTAATGAACGAATTTTACCGTACGTTATACTGAAGTTACAATGTGCTTATTGTTATAAAATTTTCATTTCAAATCTAATATTCAGCATCATTTAAAACATAAAACTATATAATTTTTAAAAAGTTATAAGTTGTAATACTTGTGGGAGAGATTTAAAAATAATAGTTTGAGCGTTTTGTAGAACTGATAACAAAATTAAACATAAATATTTCTGATGCCATTACCTATATGTACATGCATTTTATTTCAGCGAATTATTTCCGAGAGATCTGGAATTTTCTGATACTTCTTATCCTTAAAATAACTTTTATCGATTTCTATCTATATTACATCTCTAAAGTAAGAAAATAAAAGGGACTTAAAAGTTAAGCTTGTTATATTTCATGGAAAATGATTCTGCAATTCCTAATGCTGAAAAGTTATAAAGGGGAATCTATCCCAAATTGATAGTCACATGTTGAAAGCATTCTGTTTTGGAAAAGAATGTTGGGATACAAACTAAACTAGTCTTTCATATTATAAGTTAATTAAATTTCCCATTTAACGTATAAAAAACTTTTAAGTGATATTTTTGGTTCTAAATTCCCTAAGCATTTGTTATATATCCTTCAAATGCTGAAAATGTACTTTTCCATATTCATATATTATATATACGTAACTTTTGGTCTACATAAAATAGAAAATATTTCAAATAGTTGTAAATTTTCAGTGAGATAGATAACTTAATATTGATGATAAAGTAATAGTTTATATGTTTATTATATGCTTTTGGATCCCTGGCCATGAATTAAACTGTGAGAAAAAGTTTTCTCAAAACTTGATTAAAAGGCATTTTTAAAAGAGTTTAGATCATATTGTTTACCAAATTCAATAAAATATTACTATTATTATTTCTATTATTAAATACTGAAATTTAGAATCTGAGATTAGCAATGCCATTTATATTTAGTTGAATTATTTAAACTGAAACTAATATGAATTTACTTGAAAGAATGTAGAAACTATAGAATGAAAAAAATAAGAGTAGTAACAGTTTTTTACAATTAATTGAATGTAAATCATAAAGATATATTAATTATAACTGTTTTAGGTGATAAAAAGACTTTTCTAGTTTTATAGTTATTCTGCTTACCATCTCAGTTTTTTAAAGCCAATTAACCAGATTAATAGATTATGGTGAGCAAATATTTTTATACTGCAATAGTAAAAATACGAAAGCTACTTTTTATGTTTATATCTTTTTATACATGCTTATACGGAACTCGAATGATTACACATTTTCTGGAAAATAACTTTAAAAAATCATTGAACATTTTAAATAGAAATTAATACTAAGATTAAAACACAGCATTTCTCTAATCCCAAGAACAGTGCAATATTTGTCTAAATGTCAATGTGTAGGAAAAAAGTGTCTATAATATTATTTAACAAAATTTTACATTTTAAGTTACCTAAAAAACCTTAGTTAAAACTCCATTAAACCTTATTGCAAATTTTCATGTTATATAGAAAATAATGGTAATACTCCGAAGAGATAATGGGAGATAATGGATATTATAGAAATTACGCTAAAAACTAATAAAACTAAAGAAGTAAATAAATAAAATGCTATTAAATACAGTTTCACAAAAAATGACTTATAGAGAACATTGTATATGAGTGGAGGACATTTCTTGATGTAGCATGTTCAATTTTTTAAATCAATATCTTAAAATATTATGCAGTTAAACTTTTCAATATGATTTTCAAAACTGTATATGCTTTCATGGTTTTTCTTTTACATTCTGTTTCTAGTTTAAAAATTCAACGTAGACTTTCTTTTTTAAAAGGTAAGCAAAATCTATAATACTTAAGAAAACTCTAAATTTTTTTCTTAACAGCATTTCCATATTACCCCACATTTTATTACAACAAGAAATATCCCAATTAAACAATATATATTTCAAAGAAAACTTTTTCTTTTAAACTCTAAAATGTACAAAGCAAACAATAGTGCACATTTGTTGGGTGAACAGTTGCTTTTAAAATTCTTGATTTATAAAATATTAAATTTTTAGAAATGTAAAATATTTGTCAAAAATTCCGTCTAAATCTATTTTTAAAAAGTATGTTATATATATTCATAAATTTATGTACATTCTTAAACTATTTACCCTTTATGAAAGCCCATTTCAACACAAAATGTTTATTCGGAGTAGTGGTGTCTTTCGTCAAACAGCTTAAAAATATTCTATATTATTCAGGTACTATCTTCACCACAAAAATTTTATTCACTGTTGAAGTAAAAATATTTCCTTTATTTGCAGATCACATTACCACAAAAAAATAAAAAAAAACATTCGAAATATTTTACAAAAGCGTAATCAAAGAAAAGCTAAGACTGTTATTATCACTTTGTACCTAAAATGGAGAGCTTCCTACACCCTATCCTCCTAGCCTAGCATATTTAAAATTTTCTTTGTCGGCTTTCTTTCAAGCATGGCCCTTGCGTATAAATGAGATTAAGTGGTTATGAATTATGCATGTTGTAGCAATGCGTATTCATTCGTGGCAAAATGAGCTCATTGCTAAGCGCCTGATGCGTTACTTGCTTAACTCAATAATGTCTGTGACGCTGGATCACCAATAGGTAGAATCGTGCCAACTGACGCCAAAAATTTCTAAGTTGAATTGGTCATATTTAAACTCATGCGCTTATATCGATTTTATGTTACCATTATATTAAAATTTTAGGCATTTTCCTTTTAACATTGATAGATATGTATTTTGAATATAAGTGATATCAAACTACTTTTCAACGATCATATATATGGAGATTTTTCTTGTCAAAATTATTATTAAGTTTAGATATACATTTTCCCTATTATAAGCTTTAATAAATTAGTCATCTTAATTCTTAATTAACGTTTGCTCATTATAAACAAAGGGAACACGTTAACCGATTAATAACGCTTACCTGAATATTTGAAATTAAAAAAAAGCCTTTATCAAAATACATCCTACCATATTTTGTAAAATCCTCAACGACCGCAAACTTGAGAAGTTTTGTCATCAAAACTGTTATAAGCATTGGAGATATATGTTTGGAATATTAAGTGTAATAGACTCGTCATATTTAGAACTTACTAAAAGATAGGTGACGTAATGAATTAAATACGTTACTTCTGCTAAAGAAACTGATATAATTGCTTAGAATTAAAGCTTTTGGTAGAGTATAAATTATTTGCACCATATTGTTACGAACTGATCACTTACTGAAAAAGATTTTGTCATCAAAGTTATAATTAATATAAGGAATATATTTTTGTAATGAATGCTTTAATAAACTAGAAATCTTAAACACTTTATGAATGTAGCTCATAAATTAATGCAGATTATCAGTTTTATTGAAGAAGCATATATATATATATATATATATATATATATATATATATATATATATATTTGTTTTTTTAGAATTACAATATAACTTTTAGCCTTGTTAATACAAGGTAATAATTTAGAGCTAATAATTTAGTCATTTATTGACAACAGGTTACTTAATTTCGTGAATATCTTTGTTTAGACGTGTAAATTTTGAGCCAAAAATTTATTGAAAGGGAAAAATAAGTATTAATGTTACTTAGGAATTTCTCTTCAGATTTGTTTACAGTAGATTTAACAACAAGGAAGTAATCTTTAATTTTGCCAGTAACAAGAGAATGTAGGACTTGAAAGAATATAATATTATATTAATACCTTCGTTATCTTTTTAATAAAAAATACAATAATCAAAGTTTATAAAGATTTCAATTTCATCTTATTTTGCCACTGTAAAGAAAATTGCACCACTATATAGTTTATCTTAATAAAAATGAACATTCAGCATCACTATGACAATTTAAGTGGTATCAATTTATAATATTTCACTTTCGATAAAATTTTCGTTATTATTTCGCTTTCAACTAAAAAAGATTTAAATTGTAGAAAAATATTTTTCTGTAAACAACACGAACCTTAAGGGAGAGTATGAAATTAACATAATCTATTGAATCTAGCATTGCCAAATAAATTTAAGACTTAGATACATTTTTCTTTTTCTAGTAAATATATCTCCATTTGATACTTTAGGATATTATAAATTATATATTTTGGCAATAATCTCCTGTAATATTTGAGTTTTCTCAGGAGTGGAATATAATTTTAAATGTCTCATGTTAAATTAATCAATAATATCTTATAAAGAAATTTCAACAGAATTTTATTAAAAGCAAAAATAATTTTTAAAATATTAACTTTACAAAAAGAGTTTTGAGTTTGAAATGCTAAGGTTTTCCTAAATCCAGTGAGAGCATAATATAAATATAAAATATTTCTAGAAATCAAGCACTTCATCGCCAAACGTAATGTTAAACCGCCAGATATTGGCTGAGGGAGCTTAAAAGACACTTAACAAGTTGATTTCAAGGGGAGCAGAACAAAATCCTACTCTTTTAGTTTTAAATATGATTTACTTTTTCCCCTTTGACGCTTTTTTAATTAGCTAAAGAAGATTCTTAGTCTCAGTTGCACTTTTTAAATCCTCAACTTCACTAAACAGATTCAAAGCATGTTAGCAGTTTTTTTTCCTCACCTTGCCACTGGCAAAACACCAGTGCATTAAGGTAGATGGGGTTACTTATCCGATGCAAATTGTACTTTGAAATTTATAATTTCGTGGAATATCTTTGATCAAAGTAATTAATAGGAAGTTTTTATTCTTCTCTTATTAAAACACAACTGCGCTAAAATAAACTTAAAATGCACTATTCAGGATGTAAAAAATTATAAAAACGTGTTTTCTTTTTCTCTGGTAACAAGAACGTACAGAAAATTTTAAAATTCTGTCTCCTGTGTAAATCTCCGATAGCTCCCGATTTATTTGTACCTGGCTGCTTTAAAGGAAAGCTATAATTTATGTTTCAAGTTTTTTTCCTCTTAAACATACATCACGGACTAGAAAAATACCACACAGCATTGTTTTACCATTAATTATAAAAGATGCAAAATTAACATTCTTGAACCGTCTAGATTTAATTGGTTAATTATTCATTCTTCAGCAATTTTCCAATGATGCTGAGAATAAGACTCTTTTTAACTATCATATGTTTGTATTATATAAACATAACGTTCTCTATAATGTTTTACCACACAGTTATCAAACTCAAAACTACTGTAAGACATATAACGTCACACACACAGAGAGACTTACGTATTATATAATAAAAACGCATGGTATCTATACATGCAATACATTAAAAACTATCCTAAGAATTGACTAAATCATTTTTCCCAATTTTAATTTTCACTTCGTGATGAATCCTTAATTTAGAAAAATTAATTACCGTTTTTCCAGGAATCAAATCACTAACTAGCATTTCATACCGCATTCTTTCAGAGGTTCTTGTGAAAATTTAGGGACTAATTCTCGGGCTCTATGATCACTTATTTATTGCAAGCTAGTAATTCTAACGAGTAATGTTATAAAAAAAACTAAAGAATATAATAAAGATATTTACCATCTTTTTATTGATTTCAAAGATGCTTATGATAATATAATTAGAGCTATTATGGAATTTGACATTCCAATTAAATCTCACTAAGATGACTTTAAAAAATGTTAAATGTAAAGTAAAAATTAACTCAGAACTTTCAGAGGCCTTCTTTACGGAACGAGGCTTGAGACAAGGAGATTCCCTTGCCTGTATTATGTTCAATATAGCTCTTGAAAAAGCTGTCCGAGATTCTAATATAAACACCAGGGGTACTATTTTTAATAAAACCATTCAAATATCGGCCTTTGCTGATGATATTGATGTCATTGGCAGAACAAAACGAGTAATTGAAGCTTTTGTCTCCCTCGTGGAGTCTGCAAGAGGATTGGGACTCACTATTAACCGAGAGAAAACAAAACTTTTGGCTGTAACATAGAGAAATTAGGACTTATCTCCTTTGAAAATCAATAATTTTATTTTTGAAAGTGTACAACAATTGAAGTATCTTGCAACAGACATCAGTAATAATAATGATATAAAACTTGAAGTAAACAACAGGTTACTTATGGCAAACAAGTGTTTTTATAGGTTGAGAAACCACTTCAAATCCAAATATATTAATGTTAAAACAAAACTTAACTTAAATAAAACCTTAATCAGACTTATTGTTCTATATGAAAGTGAGTGATTGCCATTAAATAAATATGTAAAAGATAAGCTATTGATTTTTGATAGAAAAAAATTAGAAAAATCTTTGGAGCAGTTCAACAAAATGATGTCTATAGAATTCAATATAATTATGAAATATACAATAGGTTTAAAGAATCAGATATTGTCAAAGTTATTAAGGCCAGCGGAATGGTTATTACACCTTTTTAGATATGAAGATTCTAACCCAACTAAACTAGTGATCTTTTCAAAAATTGAAGGCAAGCGAGAAAGAGGAAAGTGGACCCACCAGGTGGATAGATTCTATAGAGAGGGATTTAAGAGAACTGGGAGTCCATCATTGGCGATCTATTGTCTTTGATAGAGTCAGGTGGAGGAAGCTCGGGGAGCCAGTCTTGGCCTGTAACAGGCTGAAGTGCTGATGATAAAGAAGAAGAAGCAATTTTAGCTGTTAAGGAAAGCTAAGATAGCCTAATTTCTTATGAGAATTGTGCGATTTCATTTTCAAGAAACATAACTATCCAACTACATTATGCCGGCTGTTTCTGACCTGTACACACTCGTCGATCCGCAGTCGTAGCTTTCGCATCTAATGAAATAAATTAAAGTTTTAAGGGACTTCGGCTTACGACCGTCTTCTTAATTTTTGTGTGTGGTCTTTAAAGTGTGCTTTGAGGTGAAAACGTCGTCGAGTGTAATACCAAGAAATCAAGAGAAAAATGATATTTTAGTCTTTTACCCCACAATTAAGTCTCTAATATTTTAGAGACACTTCCCACCCACCCTCTCTCTCTCTCTCTCTCTCTCTCTCTCTCTCTCTCTCTCTATAAATATATATATATATATATATATATATATATATATATATATATATACATATATGCATTTATACATATACATCTATATATATATATATGTATATATATATGTATGTATGTAATATAACAAAATTATTTAACTCTAATAAACCTCCTCTCACCCATTCTAATTCATTTAAATCTTTTTCCCAGCCTCTAAATAGTTTAACCAACGGAATATTTTCCCCTTAAAATTCCTCATAAAGCTGTCTATCCTAAAAATATAAACTTTATGTCTATTCAGCATGTTTCCCAGCTAATGGCGGCAAATGGTTTTGCGTTTTGCTGATATTGCATTTAATTCGCTTATTAAGTTGTTTTTTACTGTGGAAAAATTCTTCTGTTCGATCATAGTGAACTCTGTGGCTTTTCTTTGGGTGTCGGGAAGTAGGAAAGATGTGAGTTATAGCAGCTCAGAAATAAAGTTTTCAATTATACTGGTGCCGTGTTCTTCAATGTTGGCCCGACTGCATTATTAGTACTGCTAACCCTTGAGCTAACTTCTTCTCACGGAATTTATAAAAAATGGATTTCATATATATATATATGTATATATATATATATATATACATGCATACATATGTGCATATATTTAAGAGAATTAGGCCTAACGAGATTCAAATTCATCATTAATTTTTTCTGCAGATATTCGGGACCATCTTTATAATTTCACCAAATTTGTTCATGAAACAAACATAATTTTACATTAATTATTATCTTTAAAATACAAAAATGGTGTCTCCGCCCTTTTAGTTGTGAAAACTGTAGTAATATGGTCTACTTTAGGTCAGATATAGCTGCTGGGAGAGATGTATATAAACATGGCAAGGATAATGTTATATAGTATTAAACATTTTTTTGATATCAAAGGATTTTTGTGCAATTTTAACTTACATGCAAATAGTCTGAGAATATAAAAAAAATTACATACACACACTATATATATTTAAATATATATATATATATATATATATATATATATATATATATATATATATATATATATATATATATATATATATGTGTGTGTGTGTGTGTGTGTGTGTGTGTGTGTGTGTGTGTGCGTGCGTGCGTGTGTGTGTGTGTATCTTTTTTTTTCTTTTGATGACTAACACAATTTATAACTATAAGTAACTAAGTTGAAAATAAATTAATAATGAAAGTAGCTCTTTAAACAATTAAATAACATGTACTTGAAAAGGAAAAGTACTATATTTGTTTTAAAAAGGAAATATAAATTAAAGAAAAATTTGAAATGTATGTGAATAAAATTATGACATATTTCTATTTTTACATATTTAATCGCTATGTATTAATTTTTAACTGTTGTTATTCTGTTATTTAACAAATATTTTAAACCATTATAATCATTTTCATGCATTTCAAATATTAAAAATTTCAACTTAATCCTTTCTTAAATAATATTACAATCAAGTGATACAATTTTGTATTAATGTCTCATGGAATAGTTGGAAAATAAATACTAATGTTTCATTTTGAAGCAAAATGATGGTAAAGGCTTTCAATGTATGCAATTTCTTTGTTTTGCCCAAGACAGAACTTCTTACCCATTAGCACTCCAGTGAAAAGCGAAAAGTGCTCGGAAATCCTAACATAATTAACCAGTATTTTACATTTCTGTTAAAATATCTGAGTATATATCTAGTACTCATTTCACTAGTACTCTATTAAGTGAAGGCGCATAATTTGTAAGCGCGTCAGAGAATTATTCTGAATTTGCGTTTCATTCCTCTTTTAAATAAGTACAGATATACGTGCATACAGTTAATATATTAAAAATTTAATCTAAACCCAACTTAAGTTTTTCCCCCGATTTTTATTCTATATAATGATGAAGAAAAGAGCATCATTTCAAATGAATGTTTATTTCCTTTTTAAAAAATTCCTCTTTAGCATATTTTATTCCTTTATCCATGTAGATCTCACAATATTGAATCGAACCTTGATTCTTGACATAGCAAAATTAAATAATCATCTAGCTCTTTTATTAGGCCACATACGGGTGAAATTTACGTATTTGCCTAAAATATTATTTCTTTCCCTCACTGGAAATTTTATTAATTTACAAGCAACTGTCTTAGTACGTGCACGTTCAGTGAACGCCGTCCTAGTCTCGTTTTAGCGTGATAAAATGTTAGAAAGAATTGTGTATTGATTGACTTATTTTCTACGTTGAAGTTAAATAATGCCTGATAACGACTGCATCTTAGCTTAGCCCAGCCCTAGAAGAAACAAATTTGTGTTGATTTCCTAATTTACATAAACAACTTAAATAGCCATAACAAATCAAGTTCGTTAATCTTCGATACAGTTAGCCAATAACATCTGAAATTGATCAGCGTTGTATTGTACATCTGTATATACATTGTAAATGATATTTGTACCTTGGTAAAGTTAATATAAAGCTGCCTTTAAACTTTATAACATATTAAATATATTCTGTTCAAATTAAATTTATGTAGATTGAGTGTATGATAAAGCATATCATTAATTTTGTCTGTAATGGTAATTAATAATCAAGATTATAGTAATTAACTTAAATATAAACGAATAGCATGTTTTACTGCATACAAAAACACATGGTAAAGATTTATAATATGCATTCAAGATTTTTATAGTAAAATAAAAATTATAATTAAAGAAAATATTTAAATATACAAGAATAAAGTTATAAGTATTTACTAAAGATTTTAAGAACTATATACATTTTTTATTGTTATACCTTAAGTCACTTTAGATAATTTTTTGTGTCGGTAATCGTAGTTCTGTTATTTTCGTTCTATGCTCAACAAGTATTTAAACCATTTGATCTCATGTTGCAAAACGTACACCGTAGCGCTTCAAACCAAAACCCAAGCCAAACTATTTGAATTATTTTTCTAGTTTTAAAATATTAAATATATATTCATGCCTAATTCAAACCCGTATAAAATTAAATCCAGACTGTTGTTTTGCTGTTTTGTCGTATACTCTGGTGGAACATTTGGTGAATGTGTACTAGTAATTCATTCCAAAGACAGGGCCTGGTAAAGATAAAGCTTTTCCGCATATGTGATTCTTTTGCTTTGTCTGAGACAGCAATTGTTGTCCGTTAATACGTCAATAGCAAACGAAAACTTTCCGGCCACCACAACTTTTTTTTCTCAATTTCTTTTTTTATATATCTGTTGAAGTATTTGAGTACATCTGTCATCGCTATTCTATTAAGTGAAGGCGCAGATACTGTCAGTGCCTTGAAGGCGTTACGCTGAGCTTGCCTTTCATTCCTCTCCTCATATATTCTCATTCCCTAGCGTCGGGAACATTTTGCATTACACCATTTCTCTCCGTGGCAGATTTGTCAACCTCTGCTACTCTAGTCTTTCGAGCGACGACATGGCCTCCTATATATTTATACGCTACTCTTACGGCTTGTACTTTTGACACGTGTGTATTTGGAGTGAAAAAACGGAGCAAATCAGGCAAAAATATTCTTTTACTTTCACTCCATATCCTCTTATGTAATGGATTTCTTCCGACCAAAATTGTTTATTGTGGTATTTTTTCTTCTTTCTGAATATCTATCTTTTTTTTCTTTTTTTTTCTACATTAAACCCCTTTTGAATTTTTTATTTTAAGAAAGTAATCCAGTGATTTGGAGAGGAAAAATTACTCAATAGAACTAGTCTTTTGTTGAATTATTAAAATTAATATTGTTATATTATTAAAATATTACTCGTTTATACTGTTGTTTATATGAATGAGTGGAGTTTATTTATTAAAATATTTTCTTATATTAGTTTTACATGCTACCTTAATTAATGAAAAATTTAAGTTACATTTTATGGAAAATTAATTCCATAGCCATTTTATAATATCTATTTAGAGCTAACTATTTTATTTTTTTTCCCTTCTGAATATCTATCTTTTTTTTCTTTTTTTCTCCATTAAAACCCTTTTGAATTTTTTATTTTAAGAAAGTAATCCAGTGATTTGAAGAGGAAAAATTATTCAATAGAACTAGTCTTTTGTTGAATTATTAAAATTATTAATGTTAGATTATTAAAATATTACCCCTTTATACTGTTGTTTATATGAATGAGTGGAGTTTATTTATTAAAATATTTTCTTATATTAGTTTTACATGATACCTTAATTAATGAAAAATTTAAGTTACATTTTATGGAAAATTAATTCCATAACCATTTTTTAATATCTATTTAGAGCTATTTTTTTCTTCCTTCTGAATATCATTATTTTTCTTATTTCTTCATAAAATTCTTTATGAGTTTTCTATTATAAGCTTTTAAAAGTAATACAGAGTTTTAATGAGGAGATATTTTTGAAAAGCATTATATTTTTAAAGATATTATTGTATTAGTATTTTTTGCTCCTTTTATGCTGTTAGTCATATGCACAGCTGGGGTTTATTAAGAGATTAAATATATTCATAAATAAATTTTACAACCTATCTTAGAAAATTCTCCTTAGTTACATTTCAAGGAAATTCCTTTTTATTATCATTTTATGAATATTGGCATAATGCATAGAATTGTAGTGTTTCAAATATCATTATTTGAAGTTCGGTTTTTTTTAGAATCAATGAAATTATTATTTTCCATTTCAACCTCAACCGAGTTAATTTAGCATTTCATTTAAAAGAAATGGAGGCATAAAATGTTTGTAAAAATCTTTAAAATATTTTGTTATTTTAAAAATATTCGTCATTTAGAGAAATATAAAAATTTACAATATATACTGTTGTTTCTAAATTTAAAAACCAAATGATTATTGTTTGTAGCTAAAACTGCTGCAATTCTTTTTTCCATATATAGAAATTTACTGTTGATTTTGTTTTCTGTGAACCTCAGAAATTAAATTTCAGTTTCTGTGTTATCATATCACAGATTTCTGCAAGAATATGTCCATGGTCAGAAGCGTTTTAAAGGTATTAATGATGACAATTATCAAAATGTGTATTTATCTCAAACAACTTTGGAAATTCAGACTCTGTATGCCACAATAGATTTTAATGGTGGTGCATATATATGGAAACTTTGAATATTGAATTTTTGGTTCTAAATGGAAAAGGAAAGGGAGACAATCAGATATGATACAGGAAGAAAGTCGAGTTTGTAGCGGTAAAAGTAACAATGTGCAAATCTGAGAAAAATTTACAAAACCTTCAACAAAATGATGATTTTTAAATGTCTAACAAGATGCTAGACTAGACAATATTAATTTAACATTCATATTGGCATTATATGAAAGCTTTAGTTTTTTTGTCAGTTTTATTAAAATAAAAAAAATTGTCTAATTCATTCATTTTTTCTGAACAAGTTGATATTTCCGATAATTTTATGTATTAATAGTAATATGAACTTGTTTAGCTGCATGAGGACTAGGCATTGAAAGTTTAAGAAATGTGCATAATTTATGTAGAATAATAAATAACTAATAATTTTTCTTTTGAATGAATTAGATTTTAATTTCCGTTATTGTTTGTCTTATGAAAAAATCGCAGTAATATTTTAAAGAGAAATTTAGTAAAGTGATTATTATAAGCAGTTTGTATAATATGCACACAAAAAAAATCCTAAAGATACGTTTTAATTTAAACACAAAAACGCTGTATCTTGTAAAATCGAGCAGTTTATCTTTCGAGGTGGTCCAACTGCCTATAATATGTATATTTGCGTCAAGAGAAATAAAATTACAGACAATTACAATTAATATTTCTAATACTTAAAAAAATAAAGCAACCAAATTATCAGAAATCATCTAATCATTTTATAAGCGCTGTCTAAAATGTAAAATATTTTCATATTTTTTTAAAGACACCTTTACGTAATTTCCATTTCCATTAATAATTATTTTATATTTATGGCAATTTTTTTTAGAATAAATTTCTTAAAAACTAACATCCTATATTTGTATGAACGGATTTGTAGGCTATAGTAAATTTGAAGTAGGTACAACAACAAAAAATCTCAGATGATGGATAATGACACTGCAATGTTCGTTAGAATTTGGAGATCTTATATAACTTGTTTCCTAAGAGAAAAAATTTACTAAAACGTAAATTTACTAATTTGAAAATTAAAAAAAAATATATTTCTTATTTTTAGGAATACTCATGTTACTTAACAGTATGAAAATATAAATTCCATCTTCTTCCCAAGCTGCTGTTTTTCTTATATTGACAAAACATTCATGAGAGCAAAATAGTCCCGCTACCTCTCTTATTGAAGTATGCAAAATGCTAAATCTAAAAATCTCCACTTTTAATGAAGCATTTGGATCTCTTGTTTAGAATTTATTTTATAAAGTTAAGGTATTCCCTCTTTTCGAATAATACGTGGTAAGACATATTCATTGTATTCTCATTCGAATATGTGTTTCGAAATCTTATCTCTAAGAGAGGATCAGTCCAGCTCGATTCTATTCAGCCACATGTTCTCCACTCTAAAATAATGACGTCGCTTTTTTTTTTCTTAAAAGTATCATCATAGCAGCTCAATAGTGTGACACGAGTCTCTTCTCTTTCTCCGGTTTTCGTTTCTAGGTATGGCTTCATTGTTTAGCTGGATCGATTGCCGGTTTCTTCGCAACAGAACAATGCAAATCAGTTATCGCACTTAGGAGGAACATGAAGCAAACAAGCCATTTCCTTTACATTTTGACTTTCAGGTGCCGTATATAATTTGCCGGGAATTCATTGATTTCCCACCGTAACATTGAAGGAAAGTAGAGGGAATATGAATTGAGCGGTTTCATTAACTATTGCTTAGAGAGTAGGGATGCGAGATTATTAATTATTCCTGCAACAGAACGGTTGAGACGCGTGTTCAGGGCGTACAAAAGGTTTGTGTGCATAACATATGCATATTTAAGCAAATTTTCGTGCACGCATAGTAAACTGCTTGTGAGTAGCCATATTAGAGTGTCGTTTCTTGAGTTGCTAATTACATTTTCACGGGGAAAGAGATATGTAAAATACGCTAATAATGCTAATTACCCTAATAATTCGGCAACCGGTATAAGGGAAAAAAATTACAAAAAATCCTTGCCAGCTCATCGCCGTCGAATTATCTATCGCATAAATTACATAATTTCCGGTTGCGCTCAGGAAAAAGCATGCCGTTATCGCAAATGTTTTCTAGAACATATTTTCCGAAATTTCAACCCCGGAGTATTCAATTAACTGTTAGTCGCTTTCTGACCTCTTTGAAATTTCTTCTACTCGATGTAATTAGCCATTCGGCTGAGTTTAGGCCCTTCGCAACTCGATTAAGGGATGGGAGGGAGTCTACAAGTTTTTAGTAGAGAACTTTCTCATAAAATTGAAAATGGGAACATGAACAGCATAATAAATCTAATGAATCTCCCCCAATTAGAATTGTTTAATCATTTATTGCTTTCTTTTTCAATAATAATAACAACTGAGCATTTATTCTAAAAGATTTGACCCAGACTAATCTTGATTAGTACTACGATCTTTAGGTTATTTTAAGAAGCTCATTTCTTCTTGCTTATTTATTTAAAATAAATGCATTTATGAATTTAGCCTAAAACTACGTTATAAGCTAAGCAAAAGTTTTAGATTAAATATGCATGTTGAAAAAACGCAAAAGAGCTAAAGTTTACTAATGAAGAAAATTTTCTTCTAGGATGGGAGAAATTCTTTTTAAAATACAACCTTTTGATTTGTTTGACTAAAAAATGTTTCATTAGAACTTTAACTAATTCAAAGTAATTTAGAAAAATATCAAATGCATATAAAGAAGATAAATTTGAAACTACTATTATTTATTGTGCTAAATGTCTACTGAATTCATCAATAAAATAGTCCTCATTTCTATGAGATGTACTATCAGTTTCTACTCTAATGTTATTTCAGTAAATAACAATGCTTTTGAAACCTAAAAAAACTCCGTCAAATTCTAAAAATTATTTTTGATTTCATTACATTCATATGTTACAAATTCTATATATATTCTTCAATGTATAAGAGTGTCTTCATTAACAATTAATTATTGTTCTAAATACTCCAATTTAACTATTGGAATATTTACTTGCCTAAATATCGTGACAAGTGTCAGTGACACTAGTTTCCTTAATTAAATTCCGTGATTAAGGCTATAAAGAAAGAAAAACTCATAAAAATGTGCTATAGAACATTTATCTTTATGGTATTTTAAATTTTTAAAACCTTTAGGGATTCAAATTTTAAAACTTGTAGAATTTTTTTAGGGATGTGGTTTATTTTCCCGTTAATTTGCCAAAATTTATTTCTTTAAAATACACAACTTCCAAGCCAAGTTTGATCCTAAGTCACAAAATTTTGCTTTATTTCCAACTGATGTTTACTGTAAGAGTAATCACAATTTCTACTTTTATGGCGATTACCTATGATTTATTAGAAAAAAATTCTTTCACATTGATCCAAGGCTAATTTTTTATGTTCTTTTGGATTTCCGGGAAATCCCCTTAATGAATAAAAGTAGTAAGATATGATATCAAGTTACACTTGAAATATTACTAATTTTAAAATTAGTATATATACTGTTGGAGAAAGTGGAAGGAGTTCTTATGTTTGAACGTGATAACCGAAATATCTATTGAATAAAATGTAACCAAATTTTTACACAGATTGTTCTTCTGTTTTGGGGGGTATAGTTGAGAGTGCCAAGCCATATATTACTCTTTGAAAAATATAAATTTCTTGTATTGTATTTTGTATTGTTCTTAGTATTGTATTTTATATAACTTTTAAAATACAATATAATGACTCCAAGCCTTCATGTGAATAGTTGTTTTCACATTTCTTTAATCATTTGCAAGCATGTTGATACCATAAATGACAAAACACGTAATTTCCAAGAAATCAATGGATACGTGAAACAAATAGTAATAAATTTTTTGTAGAATTTTGTTGGTTTTACCAAAGTGCCAATCCCTACTTTGCATATGATGTTTTTCCTTTTAAGAAATAATGAACTACAATGAATCCGAGTCATGATACGATCATTTTATATTAATTTAATGTTTGAAATATGGTTAATAATATTAAGGAATAAGAATAGCTAATATAATATAAGGAATAATATAAGGAATAATTAATTTCTTACACGTAACATGTAAGAAATTAATTTACATTTGAAATACTGCAAATTATAAAATATTCATCTATCTGTATAAATAGGGAGAAGTGTTCATGTGTGTGTGTGTGTGTCTAAAAATCTGTGCGCAGATATGGTGTGAGCAACATGCATGAAATCAAGAAAAGGTATATTTGTGACATCGTAAGAACCTACTAGTGCCTTTTTAAAATTCCAATTTATCTTTTGTTTTTTTAAGTAATATGAACAGGTTTTATTTTTAAATATAGCTATATAAAATCACATATTTGCACGAATCGGTATCACATTTGTCACACTGTTGTGCAATGTCCTAGAAACATCATTAAATTTATTTGATTCAATTTTGTGCCAACGTTTTTGCGGTATGAGGGTAAACCTGTAGAAAACTATATAATTTTTCTATTTTTTTGATGCATTTTTTAATTTTGATTTTGAAAGTTACAAATAACTTATACTACTGAGTCAGTGCTTGTTTCCATTGGGTTCTTTTATTCTTATTTAAAGTTAAAGGATTTCTCTTTCGAGAGTTCTTAGGTAGAAATTGACTACTTGCACGAGTTGTGTTAATTATTAATAAATTTCTTAATTGTCTTTCACATTAAATACTGAAAGATATTGTTAGCATATTTTTCTAGAAAACCATCATACCATTTCATCACCAATACACCCAAAAACATTAAAAAAATAGTAACACGCAAAATGTTGGTAATGAAATTTAAAGTTCTTCCTTTGAATCCATCGTTCTTCTACTATCGTGGAACTGGTACGGTGATATTTTTCTAATCAGAAGTATGTAGATTCAATGCCGAGTATTACATCGTGTCCATTATAAGAGTTCATTCTTTTTTTTTTTTTTTTTTTTTTTTTTTGCTTGTAGTGAAAAGTTAAACAAGAGGGATGACCAACAGAAGATGAATAAGTAACTTAGGTGTCAATATTTAAACATCCACGTGTAACACTCAAATTGTTATAAACAATAAAAATAATATCATTACATAGAAAAAATATAATTTGTGTTTGTTGCATTACATCATTATTTAATAGGTATTGTTAATAATAATTACTTTACTAATTTTACTTTAGTATATGAATATATATATATAATATATATATATATATATATATATATATATATATATATATATATATATATATATATATATATATATATATATATATATATATATATATATATATATATATATATATATATATATTTATATATTATATATATATATATATATATATATATATATATATATATATATATATATATATATATATATATATATATATATATATATATATATATATATATATATATATATATATATATATATATATATATATATATATATATATATATATATAAGATATATATATATATATATATATATATATATATATATATATATATATATATATATTTATATATATATATATATATATATATATATATATATATATATATATATATATATATATATATATATATATACATTTTCCCTTCATTACAAATATGAACTTGTAGAACCAACATCTTTGGAAAATAATTCAACAAAAATAGGATCCATTTTATATGTTGAATAGTTCCCCGAAAAATTCTTTATTGAATTTTTGTTCCACTTTGTCCGCCTTGTTACAAAACGTCATACGAAATTGAAAGACTATTAGAGTCTTTTTTTGATGCATGAAATAAAGATTAGTGAAAAAAAGCGAGAAACTGTATTCGGAGACAATAAACAATTAGGCAAGGACCAACGCTCTATTAAGAACGTGAAATCTAATCAAAATCCTGTTTTATGCTTTGATGAGTATTTATAAAGATGCTCAAACACCCACGCTATAGAAGGGATGTATTACAAAACAATGACGTTGTTTTGCGATAATGATGCTTATTTCTTTCTCCGTTACAAATATTTTTTCACGTTTCTTTGATTCTACCGTACACGAAAGAATGTAAACAGAAATTGAAAGAAATTGTTTTTTGCAAATATTTAATGCAAAAAAATTTCAACAACGTTTACGGTTATTTTTCACATTTTAAGAACTATGCTTAACGCTTGGACACTAACTTATATCTATACAACAAAAGTAAATAACTCTATGTCACAAATTTCAAATTTTACAGAAGAGCATGAAAATATTAATTACAATTTTTTTTCGGTTTTTTTTATGTAATAAAAATAACCGTTTTATTTTATTTAGGAAGCATGTTTTTACACATATTTATTTCATCCAAGGAAGCAAGTTAATTTAATACTCTTCGTTTTGTAGTTTTTTTTAGCATAAAAAATTTCAACAACGTTTACGGTTATTTTTCACATTTTAAGAACTATGCTTAACGCTTGGACACTAACTTATATCTATACAACAAAAGTAAATAACTCTATGTCACAAATTTCAAATTTTACAGAAGAGCATGAAAATATTAATTACAATTTTTTTATCTGGTCCGTTTTTAATGAGTGTGTGTGAATGGGGGGGGGGTGTTTTTAATTTGAAATACTCTTCGTTTGTAGTTTTTTTTCCATTCAATAAATCTCTAAATTTTACAGTTGATCATGCTATTTTTACATAATAGAGAAGAATAAATTATGCACTAATAAGAATGAAGTAAAATTTCTTAGAATGTAAATGCGAGAAATATTTATGCATCTTTGAAATTTGTGTGCATATACTCATCATATTTTGAGCAACAGAAAATAAATTTTAAATTTTGAGAACAAAAAGTCATAAATATATTCGGAAATTAGAATGTTGATCGCTCTTTCTCGTTCAAGCCAACGAGAGATTATCCACTAACACAATAATAAAAAGTGAAATTAAATGATAAAATGTATTACATATTTTCTGTAGATAATCAATAAACATATATAGTACTTCGTAAAGACATAACTATATCACCGAAAATCGGTGAATAAAATTCGAATAAACAAGGTTGGAAGTATAATTTCAATTGTTCACTTTTCATTAAATTTTATATTTTTGTATTGATTGTTTGTAAAAGATTCATGGAACAACTTATAGTGTATCCAGCCGTCCTTTCTGACTCATGCATTTTGTTCTTCTCCACAACAAAAATAACAGTGATTTTCATCAGATTCTAATTACTCGCAATCTGTAAAGTCTAATTATTTCAAATGTATTTCATATTATTCATCATTGGAAGTGTCGTGTTTTTCTTCTTTTTCGCGTTTATTTTACTTTTTTACATGGTTTTAAGCTTGTTTTTCAACTTTATTTGATTCTGTGTTAAATGTTTTGATGATTTTCAATATTCTCTGGTGCTGTCAAAGCCATATCTACCCGTTTGGTACATTTCGTAACTTTTTTAACTTAAGAAATGTAAAATAAAATTTTTGTTTTTATTTTAAACATAGTTATATTTAAATTCCTCACTCTATATATTTTTGAAATATTGATTAAAAGTGGTCATCACTTCATGATTTGATGTGATCCTGAATTTGAAGGACAGATATACACCGATTTTAAAAATTGACTCCATTATTGTGCGTTTTTGTTTTAGGTTTAGAATTAAAAATTTGATTGTATGCGTGCCTTAAAAATCCGGTTAAAAAAAACAGAAAATAACGTACGTATTGTAAAACATTCATATACCTAATGAAATAAAAATGTTCAACCACCTAGTTAAGTAAACAGTAACACTAGAACAGCTGGATGGGTCATTTTGACCCAAAAACTATTTTGTGTTACCTTAACAGATTTATTCTTTTTCGGATAGTAATACAAAAATAATATAATACCTATGAAAATATATTTTCAAAATATATCCTCAGAAAAAAAATTTTATATGAATTTATATAAAAAATTTTCGGAAGAATTATTTTGAAAATATATATTAATGAGTATAATAATATTACCTGAGAAAAAATAAATTTGTCCAGAAAACACAAAATAAATCTTGAATCAAAATGACCCATTTTGCGGTTCTACTGTTAAACTACTATTTACTGTTTCTAATCGAGAAACACAGCTGAACGTTGCAATGAATGAAAACGTTGAGTTATTTCTTATGAACAAATTTCATGTTTTCATTTATGATCATGTTTTGGAAACATTTAGGCTGGACATTTCTCTATGGCAGTCTGTCTTAAAGTTATCTTACATGTATATATATATTAACGGATTTTCCCTTTTTATCCTTTTTATTGATTCTCTTCGAACTGAGAAAAAATATTTTCATAAGCTTGTAATGACGTAATTAACTTTCAACTATCAAAACTCACGACGAAATTTAATATAATAATCATAAATATACATGCACTTAGCTTTTCAAATAACGCAATTTGTGCGCATTAAATTAGAAAAGAAATCTAATTATGTAGCAATTGAAATTTATTTTGATTTGTATTAAAAATACTTTAAAAATCGGTGAAATTACTTTTAAAATGTAGGAAATAAATTTAAATGGGAGAGCTGTTTTTTTAACTGTGGATTTATTTAAAAATTTATATAGCTCTGTAATCTTAAAGAATAGGGTATACATCTTTTCATCGTTAATGGATATTTCGATTTAGTTGAAACATACTCATATTAAATACAGAACCACAGCAGTGAAAATAGAATAGTATATATTGAGTTTCGAAGTACATAATGTTCCTCTTTTAGACAGTATCTCTTAGTAGAAACATGCATCACTGTAATTTATAAACAACTTCCATTTAGGAAAAATATGTCATTATTAATTCTTAAATAATATGCTTTTCATAACGTATTTCGAATTTAATCCGTCTATGAAAATATTCATCACTAGTTAAGTCAAAAAACAAATTCGTTAATGTGCTGAAATTTATATATTTGTTATGCAAGTTATTTAGCACAAACCTTTAGTGCCACTTTAAAGAAACTGATTTTGAATTTCTTTGGAAGTCTTGGAAATTATACTCTTTTATTAATTTTAAAGTTCTTAATGCTTCTGCAGCACCCGCCATTATTATTGCGGAAAAGAGATTAAGCTTTTCCAGTCTCTTGAAACAGAATTCATCTAGTGCATTTATTTACCTTTTTAATGAACATCTAGAAAAGCTATTTAAGGAATTTCAAACCCAAATATTCCATTTACATAAACCTAAATGCGAGCAATTCCCGTCTTAAGCAATGGCTGTACTCTTCTTTCTAGAATCTAGTTTTATATGGTAAAGGAAATTTGGACTACCTGTCTCTACATCTAATAGTTAACTTTTAATAATTTATATAAGCTTTAATATGCATATATTTTTTATCTACTCCTCGTTACTCTTATTAAAAGATATGAAACTTTGAATATATTACGACAAAAACTTCCCCTCTGTAGAGAGATGAAGAGTTTCATAAAAAATTATTAATATTAATTTTAATCACATAATCCAAGTAATATTAAAATTTTCCTTAAAAAAATAGTAAAAATAATTATATAACTATATTTTGTCAGAATATTATTATAGACTTCCATTAATAAACAAAATTAATTTCAAAAATATTCTAATAATTTTTTTTTCAAATAAAAATATGTGCTTCTTTCCTAATAGTTTAGTTTTATTGTGGTTATCTTCAATTAAATACATAATGTGGGATGACCTTCTATTGCCATAAAATGCTGGAAAAATTTGTGCCACAGCAACAATCTAGTAATGGGTGTGGTGTTGCTAAAATTTTACACCCATAATACAAAATTAAGCACACATTCGCTAGGAAATGATCAAGTCAAGTCAAGTTCCTACTAAAATATTATTCTTCATACAATTTAAAATGTTAAGGGGTTTGCAATACAATTTAAGAACCTCATTCAAAATATTTCCGATTTTTAACGTCATTAGATTTATATGATCGTTATATAAAAAAAAAAACTCAATTGGTAGATTAAGTTTGGTTTTCTGGCTACTTATTCCCCAATCTCCACTCCTATGCATTTTTAAACGTTTAGCAGTCAATAATACATTTTTTAAATATAATATCTATAAAATCTTGGTTTAAAAATCTTTTTTATGAATTTCTTTTGGTTAAATTTTTAAATTTTTTATGTATATATAATGAATTATACATAATATATGCATATTTTTAATGAAAACATTTGAACTGTTAAACGGCTATGAGAATTAAAATGCACTTCTGAAATTGTCAAAAGTGTGATTTATAAAATTTTCTCTCTTTCAAAGTACAGTTGTATTTTAAACAAACTGAAAGTGTATTTTTTGATGTATAAGAGTTATTTATTGAACTATAAAATTAAATGTGAACATCGTTCTTCACTTTTCTGCTAACCCGGGAATCATTTCTTCTGTTGACACTTTTTTTAAACGGTTTTACACATTTTTAAAACGATTTGTTTCACAAAAGGACATTACAAGCTATGAGAACTCCTCTTTAATAATCATAAGAGCAATATGTTTTTAATAAAAATTCATGTGTGTATATCAAAGGGTATTTTCAAAGATGACGCCTTTTTTTACAGCAGAGAGATGCCGAATAGACAGGGCTTTACTCTGGTATCGAAATCTGCTGATTTAAATCTCATTGCTTTAATGGATGTACATAGCCTTTCAAAATCTTATTGAAGTTAGAGGACCTCGTCGTAATGTGTATCAGAAGAGTACATCGTGGGGCGGTATATAGAAGTCTTCCTTCTTTGGGAGCTTATTACTTCATCAAAATCGTCATTCCGTGCCGTTTAGAGTTACTACTTGACAGAACTGTAGACCACTGAATGAGAAATAAATCTTCGTTCACCTATATATAACTTTAGATAGAAGAAAATATGAAAATATAGAATGGTTTAGATCAAACTTTTGAGCGGTGGTGGTGCTGATAACCCAACTGGATAAGTTCTAGAGTTGTTTTGTAGGATTGATTTTGTAGACACGCTCCCTTTGTTAGCATTCTAATTTATTGTTTTGCCTTACTCTCCGTATATATTTAGGGTTTTTTCACTATCAAGCAGTATTAGCAGTTGGTTTATCATGGAATAAAAACCCAGATAGAAGAATCTCATTACGATCCTATCAGATAGAGTCCATGTTTTTAAACCTGAAAATTACGACATGATTCATATTTTTACCTTCTTAAATATGTAGACTATTATGTTCCTATTCTTAAGGAGAAAGCTAATTATGTTCCTTACTTGAAGCTGATGATATTAAAAACCTGAATTCTGCAACAAATCATGAATCAAGAATAAATGGATTCACATTCTACACCCAAGGTTTTGACTTCAAATCTAGTGTTGTTATTTTTGTGAAAAATATTTCCTTGAAAAGTCAGTGGTTTGGAACTCTTACTTGATAGACAAGTAGTGCATTTTTCATCTGTGTAGAAATTTTTGTAAACTTCTTTTTTTTACTCTTTTATAAAGCATATAAAAACTTCACATAGCTAAGTGGTTCCCAAACGTTTTATTAACATGGACCCATTCTCATAGAAAATATGACCTCCATGGGATACATGAACCTCCAAGGGATAGACATTTATAGAACTACCTAAGTGCAAACCTTTTTGGGTTGACTTCTAAATTAAAGAACTTAAAATTGCAGTTAACTTATAAGTACAGTTTATATACGTAGAACTGCGTCATAATAAATTTATATTTTCTTAATATTATATGTGACAGATACAGTATTGTTAACAATATATGTTATCAGTATTAAGCCTTCAATGAAATCAAAAATCCATTATATTTTTCTCAGAGATAAAACTATTTCATTAATCTCAGGATAACATTTGATGCGAAAAACCTTACAACCTTACAGAGAAATGCAAAATCAGGATTTAACACAAATCGAAATATATTTCCTTAAAGTATTTTTTTACATACAAACAACAGCACATGCTTTTGTAAAAAGAAAAAAGAGAATCAAAGACCTTTTGGAGGTTTCATGAATATATGTATGTCTTGCACGAAACATTCCAGTTTTAGGGAAACATTTTATTCTTGATGAAAATGATCACTTCCTGAGAACGAACGGCATACACTCTGCAGAAGAAACTTTGTCGATACTCTGATGAAAATATTTTTTTTTTCAAAATCCTTACTGTTATGAGATCAAATAATTTGCGATGAATAGAACCTCTAACTGCATAGTACATTCACATTTCCTTTCAAAATAACTCATCAAGTTGAAAGCTTTTCTACCCCACAGTAACAAAGCTTTTTCATTACGATTGTAGAGAACCCAGGACAATACTACTTTTCTTAAATAATGCTTCAAAACTTGTTTTTCATTTCATTTTCTCTATGAAAGTTGTGTGAGCTCCTGAATGAGATGTAGATCTGTAATCTCTGTTATCGGCTACGCTACCGTGAATTGTAATATGATGGAAAGGAGATAACGTTAATACTTTATCTGAAACTTCCCTACTGTAACAGTAAAAGTAGCATAGCGTATGATGTACGACTATCGTTAAAACTGAAGTAATTCAACAACTTATTTCAGATTGAAAAATTGTCTTCTGTTTTATTATTATAATTTTAAGAGACAAAATTCTACTATTATAAAATTACTATTTTACATAAATAAATTTAAAAATTCTACAATTAAATGACTGTCATTATGTTTGATTAAAATAATTTAATTTAAAATAACTTATTTATATTAATTTATTCTTTAAAAAATATATTTATAAACCATTGTAATACTTTTTTTATTTTTAATATTCTTTATTTCATCTTTATTATGTGTAATGCAATAGAAAAATAGCTATGTATTTATTGAGAACCATTTGTAAAATATCTATAGTTTAAAATACAATTTAAAGTAGTCAAAATTTATTTAATTATATTTTACAGTGAATAGTCACGAATGGTATAGGCAAAATTGTCTTCTGTTATATTATTCTAATTTTAAGAGACAAACTTCTACTATTATAAAATTACTATTTGAATTAAATAAATTTAAAAATTCTACAATTAAATGACTGTCATTATGTTTTATTAAAATATTTTATCAGCAATAATTCTTTAAAAAATATATTTATAAACCAATGTGATACTTTGCTTATCTTTAATATTTATTTCATCTTTATTTTGTGTAATACAATAGAAAATTAGATATGCATTTATTGAGAACCATTTGTAAAATATCTATAGTTTAAAATACAATTTAAAGTAGTCAAAATTTATTTAATTATATTTTACAGTGAATAGTCACGAATGGAATAGGCAAAATTGTCTTCTGTTATATTATTCTAATTTTAAGAGACAAAATTCTACTATTATAAAATTACTATTTGACTTTAAATAAATTTAAAAATTCTACTATTA